>MU404063.1:676676-703681 GCA_022695795.1 Biscogniauxia marginata | reverse complement strand
AACCCTATTTGGTGGTACCCCATGGGGCTTTTTGGGTGGCGGGGGTGAATGTCCGGTAAATTACCAAATTTCTTTTTTGATTTTTTATTTTTTCAAACCCCCCCCCCCCCCCCCCCCCTCCTTATCAAGTTTGCAACCTGAACCATCTCGACTGTCTGCAGCTGCTCCCTGCATTTGGAAGGTGATACAGCCAGCTACGTTGCTGGACGAGGCCACTTAAGGCACCGCCAAGTTGAACAACAGAAAAGACGTGCGCCCCCAGATCCGTACTGTGGCCGGTCTCCTGTTGTCATCCGGCACCGCAGACTGCAAAAGGTGTAGCCCGGCAATCATCGTCACATCACAGCTAGCCGACTATACGCTATGCACGCGCAGAGACAAGGGGGGCCGGAGGTCTATCTACGGCGGCATCTCATGATGCGACGGGGGCTATCATCGGTGGCCCTTGATCAAGGTTCAAGCAGGGCCACATGGTCTCGATTCCAAGAAACCCGGATCCCCGTGCAGCGCGTATGTGACCGTCAACAGGTACCCTAGCATTGCTAATTGGGTCATTCTTTGATCAGCAAAGCTAGAGCGACTGATCGTCGTACTGAACTTTAGAGCCTCCAAGATTTGCATGACATCCTGAAGTGCCTTAGCCCAGCTAGGATCTAGAGCCTATTTTACGATAATAAACTATAGACGCATCTTCAACCCTTGCTTGGCAGCTCGGGGTGGACCGACTGCCTTAAGAGGTAGGCAATGGTAGGCAATGGCAAGCAATGCTAGGCAAGCTTCCTGCCTTCCGGTGACTTTCTTAAGATGAGGTTGCAGCTTGCAGATATCCACATTTCTGGGCTGGCACCCCCTCGCCGACGATCTCAAGTCAAGGCGTTCTTCATACCACCATATAATACTCAGGGATAATTCCCATCCGCGCTCGTTTGGGTTCTTTGCTGGTTTCTCCCCCCTTCCTACAGCCCGTTCATTCTTTGGTGGTAATTCTTAATTGGCTCACTCCCTTTTTTGGCTATTCATACATGGTTCTTCATCATGGTGTCTTACACATGGACTGTCGCTGCTCTCGGCTGTGTCTCATCGGCTCTTGCCAGTTCCAGCATAACCTATGTATCTCATCCCCATAGGCTCGATGCCGTCAAGGAGGCCTTTCAACGGTCATGGGATGGCTATTACACATATGCATTTCCTAACGATAGCTTGAAACCAATTTCACAATCTTACAATAATGACCGGTACGTGGAAGAAAGAACCCTGGAGAGCCCACCCATATCACATGTGAATTGAACTGACATGGTGACCAGTAATGGATGGGGAGCAAGCGCAGTCGATGCTATATCGACTGCCATAATCATGGGGAATGAGGAAGTCGTCAATCAGATTGTGGATTATATCCCAACTATCCAGTTCAACGTCACTGCTCCCGGTGCGGAGCAAGTTTCCGTTTTTGAGACCACCATTCGCTATCTTGGAGGCCTGGTTTCGGGTGAGTCTAAGAACTCATTCTGAAAATACCTACACGTGCTAAGTTTTTCCCAGCGTACGACTTTCTGTCGAGCTCTTCAACCAGCTATGGGGAGGACCAGACCGCCATAGATGCGATATTACAACAAGCTATCAATCTAGCCGATCTTCTGAGCGTAGCGTTTGACACGCCGAGTGGAGTTCCTCACAACACTCTGATCTATAATGGACCCGATGGACCGGTCGTAGATGAGACCGAGACGACTAATAGTCTGGCCACCATTGGGACCTTGATTCTCGAGTGGACGCGTCTGAGCGACATCACTGGTGATCCCAAGTATGCGCAATTGACACAGACAGCCGAAGACTACCTCCTGAATGTGCGGAACCCCGAGATCGGGGAGCCCTACCCCGGCTTGTTGGGTGCTAATGTGAATATTTCCAATGGAAATTTCGTCGACTCCAGCGGCGCATGGACTGGTGGTACGGATTCATTCTACGAGTATCTGATAAAAATGTATTTGTACGACTCGGAGCAATTCAGTGTCTATAAAGAGCGGTGGATCTCAGCTGTGGACTCGAGCATCGAATATCTGGCATCGCACCCTAGCAGTCGGCCGGACTTGACGTTCCTCGCTGATTACCGGGGACCTGGTAGCGACCAATTGGTGTTCCGATCACAGCATCGTAAGTCCATTGACCCGCGGAACACCAAGGTACAAATGCTAATGCTATCATATAGTCGCTTGCTTCGACGGGGGAAACATCATTCTTGGCGGGCTCACGCTCGACAATCCTGAGTATGTTCAGTTTGGCCTCGAGTTGGTCAACGGATGCCACGAGACGTACATTGCTACCGCGACAGGCATCGGGCCCGAAGTCTTCGCCTGGCAGGACAGCAAGCTGGCTCCCAACGCGACCAACAACGCGCCGGCGCCGGACAGCCTGTCGGACTTTTACGAGCAGGCGGGGTTCTGGATCCAGTCGGGCTGGGGCTACTACCAGCTGCGGCCGGAGGTCATCGAGAGCTACTACTACGCATACCGGGCCACGGGGGACACGAAGTACCAGGACTGGGCCTGGGACGCGTTCCTCAACATCAACGAGACGTGCAGCGCGGGCGTGGGGTTCAGCGCCGTCTCGGACGTCAACACGCCCGGCGGCGGCACCAAGACGGACGACCAGGAGAGCTTCTGGTTCGCCGAGGTGCTCAAGTACAGCTACCTGATCCAGGCCGAGGAGGCGCCGTGGCAGGTCTCGGCGGCCCACGACAACGTGTGGGTTTACAACACGGAGGCGCACCCGTTCAAGGTCCGGGGCCAGCCGATCTGATTGTTATTATTATTATGTTGTCATTGGTTTTTAGAGGGGAGTTTATATATATATATATTTATTTGGTCTATGGGACATGGACGACGAAGCTTTACACGGACGAACGACTTCTTTTTCTACAGCACTTGGGGGGAGAGGGGAAGGGAAGGGGACGGTTATGCGAGCTTTTTGAAGAATGAAGTTCGCTGCTGTGCTGCCTTTTTATGCATCGGTGAGGCGTTTTGGGACTGTCTACTTGTTCAAGTTATGCATTATTCAGTAATGGTACTCTTATTACCTTTCTGCCTACTACATAATCGAATTTTAACAGCTGCTTATGCTTATCACTGTTCTGTCGACGTTGTAGGCTTTTTTTCGGGGGGACGGTGTTCAGGGAGGGGTTTGGCAGGGGGGAGGGTTTCTCCCTTGACGCTGGATACTAATCGCTACTACCTTATGCACCTTGCAGTCCAGGCCATCCGGATTATTCAGTTCGTCCTCGTCTCTAAAAACAACGTGATATGTAGTTCATGTAGGAACGCGCAAAGGCACGACCGCACGGGCCGGCTTGACTGCACACATGTGTACGCAGGTTCCCCTCTCTCGGCAACATGCCGGTTCGCCCAATCTAGCTCAGTTGCCTTGTTGGGGGTGTAAATCATCCGGTCTAATCCCCTCGTCGCCGTATTTGAGTAACTAGTGTACATAGGTCACTTTTGACGCTCTGTCGCTCGCTCGCTGGTCTTCCCTCCCTCTCCTTCTTGTTTACCCCGGGTAATTAGGAAAGGGAAGAGTTAAAAAAAAAAAAAAAAAAAAAAAAGAGAGAGAGAGAGAGAGACTAAGGTGCTTAGGAGTTCCAGGCCTAGGGCTGACGCTGTAACCTGTATTTTTAGCTGGTCCCCATATTCGGAGAAATACCGAAAGAAAGAACTAAATCCCGTGGCTCCCGTGGCTCACATGGGTACTGTACTGTACTGTACATACATACAATACCTAGTTATATACCCTTGTTCGAGAGCTTTGTCCTCCTGTGCGTTTGGCCCCTGCTGCTGATTTCATGGATATGTGTTACCTAATCAACACTGATAAAATTATAATCTCGGTCGACCCTTGTCTGGTGCCTTGATTAATGGGACGATACCTACAGTAGGTATGTACACTAAGGCGCCTTGACCTTTGAGGACGGATTGTTCACAATACTTATCTGTGCTTTGGTCTGATTCTGATTTCGCCATTGAAAGGCTTGAGAGACTTGGCCCTCCTGACTATACAGATACCTAGATGATAATGGCGGTAACAAGACAAGAGGAGATCAGGGCTTCTAAATCAGTAGGAATGTTAGATATCCTTTCTTCTTCTTGATTTCTATTACAGGCAGGGGCTTTAAGAACATGGTTGAATCTTCTGTTTTGGGAACAGAAAGTCTCTCCATCAGCCCATCAGGTATTCCGAAATCCTGAAATTATTTTCCTCGTACTGACTTGGCTCACATGTGTGTATACCTAGGTAAGTGTATGTATTAGTAAGAGCTTGTAGGTAATTTCTATTTATGGACATTTGAGATTTATCGTTTACCGGTTAATAGTCGGTTTAGCCAGGTAGCTACGACGAGATAGACTAGCATATATAGACGACATTGACCGATGGGAATGACCCATGACTATTTTAGACAATAGTTGTTATGGAGAGCAGATTAGAAATACGGGATTTCGAGTTTAATACGATGAGAAGCCACAAGAAACGATCATTTGAACCCTCTATAATATGTCTTAGGACTGTAAACCCCCGGGGGAGAAAATAAATCTAAAGTGACAGGTGAAAACCTTCACCTAGTCCATAGAACCCAGCCGCGGCGGCTCCATTCCCTACCATGATGCCCGGGACCGGCGCTTACGCCAAGCCCGCCGCATTATCGGAAGGTGTGGATCCTGAGTCGGAGCCGAAGGCTGGCGGACTAGGTCGTCGTAGTTGGAGTCCTGGGTGTTGACCTTAGCCCTGATGTGGCTCCAGCTATAGCTGACAGAAATTCCCACCCAAGTCGCCGCTTATTTGCGAACACAAAACAGGTCCCCGTGTCAAGCATGCCTAGTCTCTCACCGATTCATCCGGCTGGATATGTCTACCGTGGTGTCAGTTCAATGCGAATTGGTGGGCGGGACGTGCCCCTGATCGATTACCCGGGAGACGGACAAGAGTGAGGGAGAAACGAGGCGTACCACTGCTGTAGCTGCTAGGCAGATTACTGTGTAGATCTGAGAGGCGAACATGGTGATGTGGATAATGGAAGTCCTTTGCCCTAGGTTCGATGATTGCTATTGCGAGTCGACATACGCTTACCAAGGGACTGGTTGGTATTGATCTATGGATTTTATGTCAGACATTGCTATCCTCTTCGCGACTTGGATAATGTTGAATTAAATACTCGCAGCTCGTCCCTTGGCGTACCCTGTTCTCGGGAAATGCCTCCTTTTATTTCGAAATATTGCAAACTTTCAGGTTTATAATCGCTTTGATATGTTCAAAGCTAGTTAGTGCCAGAGTATGAGCCGCCAAGTCTCTCATTATATAGACGTGTTCCAGTTCATGGCAAATTAGCATCAAGGGCTGAGCTTCTACATCGCATTGAACTGTCGAACAACTCAAAGTAATGTAGTCGGGATTGGGCCTGGCTGGTAAGAACCTATAGCTATCACCAAATATCACTCTGACTTAGCTTTCTCTAGTTCAAGGTTGTTTGCGGTTCTTGTTCGTCATACATACTATGACGGTAAGGGGTAACACAGGGATACATATCATCTTACAAAAGGGTTGAAGCACGCCGGCTCACTGCAATGAGTAAATTAACTCTACCGGATCTATAACAGGGTATTTGCTAGAATCAACATATCCAGGTTAGAGATATTATTTCTTCGCAGTATAGAATTAGTCAGACAGTTTAAAGCTTCAATCTATGCTACAGGGTGATTGGCTGGGACTGAAGTACTTGGTATCTGACTCTCCGCGTTTATTTGACCATAAAGTATTCATTCTTTTAGAAGGCGATGAAGCCAAACCCGTGGCTTTGGTGTCTAGAGCATTTCCGAGAATCCTGCAAAACAAACAGAACTCCCACAACGCTTCACATCCTAAATAATAAAACATGACGGATGCTACATCTTCTGCATCGTTGATACTGTACCAACTGGACGTTAAATTCAAAGGTGGCTGCTCCCCACCCCTTTCCGGCGAGCCGACTTACGAATCGGTGAACTCTTTAATAAGGGCATATGCGCTCAACTAAATGGGTATTATATAATAAACACTGTTTAAATTCACCGCCTCAGTTTATCTTCCGTCGTCGCTCTATTGAAATACGAGGCTATACGACCTCTAGTCACCTGTATCTACATATATATAGGATGGGCGAAGCCCATCCATCTAGACTCACCTTAAACTAATACACTTGATCCTATCCTCATGCCTTCGTCCTATCTCAACACGCTCAGCCCGGAAAAGCTCAATATCCTTTTCAAGCCACTACCTAAGGAGTTGACCGGCGCTTACGATGTTGATTATGTCTGGACCTTGTGAGAATTATCGTCAATTCCGACACCACGTCTCTCCTGTCTACCGTGTTCGCCCTATTAAAGTCCGGCGGCTGGCTACAATAGTCTGTTTTACTTCCGGGGTCCGATAACCTTAACTATCTACTTTTCATACTCCGCACGACCTGCTATTCTACTTTTATCACTCTTCCTTCTTCCATGACTAGTTACCGTCGGAGCTGTGTAGCCAGCTATTTGTGCTAAAGAGTAGATAAATATCATGAGTTGACTTTGGTATATCTTGAAGAAGCCCGCTCGCATTCGTTCACCACATACCTACCTACGTATGTCTTTGGGCTATGTCGTCGGGATTATTTAGTCTCCGGATGTAGAGATGTTTTAAGGATGAATATTACGAGCCCAGAGAGTGTAATTATAGCAAGTTATACATGGCCAGTGTCACGACGAGTACCAGTATATCCATATATGGGGGTATAACAAGCAGTTGTTGCGCAAAGAACTAGAACTAAAGCTACGTAAGTAAGCTGTCCTTTTATACCCGAATGTCTCCTTTGTTGCCCATCTCGCCTGGTATCACTTGTTCACACCGCTGAAAGCCTCTCGCGCTTGGTGCTTAGTAATGAGGGCGAAAGCCCCGTTTCTGATAACCAGCTTCTATCTTATATGTACGCCTGAGGTTGATTGCTACTGGCTATGGCCTGATAAGACGGCGTTGTTGTATTTGGGTAGTCACGAAGTTCGATGTAATGATGAGTCGTGACTCGTATTGGTCCGGAACTGCTTTTTGGTACTCCTCCCGGTGTGCTGACGGCCTGTGACCCTTTCGAGCGGGTTGTGGAAGAGGATTCACTAAACTGAGAAAACAGGGAGGATTTCTTAAGGTAATGTGTCCAAAATAGCCGGAAAGCAGGCGCACAGCTGACAATGATCACAATGCAGCATTCGATGACACTAGCCAAATATTAGGGGAAATATCCCTAGTGTGAGAGGCAAGAAGTTTGCAACTTACGTGGCCAGCATTGCGTTAGTAATGTTAGATGAGGTGCTTGCTAACTGCCCTGCCTGGTAATACAAAGAAACTGTACCAGCTGCAAGAGCACTATTATTATTGGTTGGTCACTTTAGTATTACGAGTGCTTGGGATTGAAGCGTATATAACGAACTTACAAAGTACCTGTTAAAAATACCAAGGCTAAGCCAATCTTTTTGCGAAGAGGCAGTTTCAGCTTGGTGACAATTGGAAGGGGCAGTACAAAGATGACCATATCAACTATGAGTGATAGTGAATTGCGTGATACAGTTGTGTAAAAAGTGGCGGAAACACAACGAAAGAGGTACGGGTCACCCAGGGAGGTATGTATCTCTGGGCTGCAATTAACTCCTGTATACAGCGCTGCAGCCAGGAATCCGACAGCGGTAATGACCATTAGGGTGTAGCATGTATAACGCAACCACTTCTTGACACCAAAACTCCTAAGGAAGAGAATCAGCAAGGGAAGTTTCGCGAAGTACATTGCGGCCGTCGCTGTGAAGATGCATGCTGCTGCTAACTGGACAACTCACATGAATTAGTATGTATTTGGAGCACACAAGACGTCGAAAAAGGAGTAACCTACTCTGGTGATAAATATTAGGGAAACCGTTTCGGGTGTCGAGTTGAATGCTAGCGCTTAGTTAGGCCCCTATCTGAATGTGATCATCAAAGAACCCCTACTTGAGTTCATCATAGACGATGTTGCCGAGTAGCTTGCAACAAGGATAAGAGCCACAACAGAAAGGTCTAAAGAAAGTACGGTTAATGTACACAAACTTATGTTTGAGAATGAGTCCAAAATACTCACAGTCATCAGCAAAAAGCTTCTTGCAGTGCCAATAATTGGTCCAAAGTCTGATGGCGATAACGACAAGTGTAGTGATGTTGAGTGTAATCTGAGAACCAATGTAGTTTGCCGCCGGTATTTTGGTCGGCTGTATAACAGCCTCCATTCTGTGAAGCTGATAAGAGCTAATAGATTAACTTATGACTGTGTCTGTCGAACAGAAACGAACCCATACGTCTTGTAGACAGAACTGACGGAGTCGATATAGGCACCAGATTGGAAGAGCGCTTTGACCAGACATATGTAGTTAGATAGGAACTCAAGCTACATAGGTCTATGAATGCGGGTTATTAGCCTTGGGAAGGCTATAAGTTGCGAGCCTTGCTCCCGTTACATAGTAAGCCTACAGTTTGTTATATCAACTCCTGCATGATGAATAGCATCCTTACTGCCTTATTTCAATCGGGTATATCCCATTTTGGGATACTATATCGGTAGGCTCTAGCAGTAATTCATAATTGGGTTCCCACACCGGTCAAGTAGCCTGCATCAACGTGCTAAGACGTCCGTGTTGGTTCTATCTTTTGTTTGGACAAGATGTTGCACGTATGCACCATCCCCTCAATATCATTCATAACAATCATAGAGCCAGAAATAACTGCAGCCGCCAAGTTGTGGCCACATCTTTTCGGACTTTAAAGCAGCATGTGGCGTAGCGAATGCTAATCAAGGCAACCAACAGCAAAGTTTAATATATATGTAGTTCGGCTTGCTGATCGTCGGTATCATACAGCGTATTGCCTACCGTGAACACTAAAGTACCAATGGATTTGTTGAGATGCTCGTCTACAGAAGGTCATGGTGATGTCTGTTATTACACAATCCAGGGTTATCCTGGTTGTCAATGTTGAGGCTTATTGGCCAAACCATGTAGCATCGTAAAATGCACTATTTGATCTACCTGTTGGAGCAGGCCCGCGGCGCGAAAACCGACTCCCCATGCATAGCCTTTACTTGGCCAATGATCGCACTATATTCCTATGGATTTTTCCAGTGATAGATCAAATGGCCTGTTAGTGGATGCGGCTCATCCCTAGCCCCTAGTTGAAAAGCCGTAATGATATGAGAATTATCATAATTAGTGAAAGTGGTCAGCGACATACAGGCGTGAGAAATGAATACAGGATCAACAGGAATAAAATTGTCGTTTGCTCAATGAAATTTGAGACCCTAATCTGCGGCCAAGTCTGCCCCAATCTGGCTAAGTATGTCAGCAAAGCACATATCATGGGTGTTGCACTCTCTCGTGATAATGTCCCGCACCCATTGCCCCCTGGGCTTGAATGCGACCTTGAATGGCAGAGGTTTCGTAACGAGACCGTCGGTAGCTGCCAGAGAATCAATCGCAACCCGCTCACCCGATTCCGAGAGACCAGGCTCAATATTGAAAGCCCATAAGAGTCTGGCGATCGTGATCCATAGACTGTTACGTGCAATATGTCGTCCAGGACAAATCCGTCTCCCGTACCCGAACCCTACTGTCGGAATATCTCTAAGTTCCTCGGAGCTGCTTTTGGGGCCCTGTCCGCTCTTCGAATCAAGCCACCTCTCTGGTATGAAAGCTTCCACCTTGGGCCCGAAAACCGCTTCTTCGCGCGTGATCGCCCAATGGTTAGCTATGACGACGGAGCCTGCTGGAATTCTATATCCCTCGTAGCTGCTTTCAATTTTCGTGAAATGAGGGACTCCTGCGGCACCCGCAGGCCGCCATCGAAGTAATTCTTCCATGATAGCTTCGATATACAGCAATTTTGGTTTATCCTCAAAGGTGGGTAATCTGTCTCGTCCGATGATGGCGTCCAAGTCCTTCTGCGCCTTGGTAATAAACTCCTGGTTTTCCGTAACGCATGCCACCACGAACCACATCATAGTCTCGGTACTGGCATCCATGGCAGCGTCTGCCATAATGCCAAGGTCAAGTGCTAACTCTTCAATGGGCATATCGATACCCTCGCTTTCAAGGGTACTTTTCATTTGTTTGGAGAAATTCCATTCGCTTCCTTGAAGGCCACGCTGGAGGTTGCCTACATGCAAAGCACGCTGTCGACTCCAGTGTCGCTCAGCTTCTGCTTTCCAGGGTGCTAGAAATCCTGGGAGGTTGTTCAGAATTGGAAATGAGTCAACAAGGTATGCTCCAACCTGGGCTAACTGCCCGAACTCGTCGTTTACGGAGCGTGCAGCAACGAGCTCGGGTTCAGATGAGGATTTAAGCCGGTACCCGTAGAACAATGCGTAAATAATACTGGCTGTTGTGCGCTCGAAATGTCCGTGACAGTCAATCCCAGCAACACCTCCATCGTTCAGGAGATCGAATAGCAATTGCTTTGATTCCAGCCCTTGGAAGGAAAGATAGGAATTTGCTGCTCGTGGGTTTAGGACCGGGTTTTCCAGCCTTTGATGCAACCGGAAACGCTCGTCGTAAGGCCTTAGAAGCATATGCATGCCTTTCAGTGCTAGCTCAGCTGAAACCTTGAAGTCCGAGATTTAGAAACCACGCTGGCTTAAGAAGACTTTTCGAGCAAATGGGTGGCAACTTGAGATTAGTACTTACAACGAGACGTGGGCGGTCTGAAAATGTTGCGCCTCGCTTAGAGAGAAGATCATGTGCTGCCTTTGAGGTAGAGAGTATGATCACAGATTGTCCAAGCATATTCAGATGAATGATAGGCCCGTAGGTCTTACTCCAGGTGTGATACTGAAGCCATGCATGGGATTTCGGTGCTTGGTGCGCATTGCCAATTATCGGCAAAGGAGGAGGACCAGGTGGCGTTGGCAGAAGCGATTTTGTCGCAAACACTCTAAAGGCATATAATGATAGCAGCGTTATAAACGCACATGTTGCGTAGAGAGTTATTGAAGCCATGACAGCGACCTTGTATGATTGAAAAGAATTGGTTGCTAAGGGTAGTGAATGTGAGACAGAAGAGTAGACGTGATGAGGTTAGGATGACAAGTTACGAGTATGAATAATAGGAATAGAGAGGTCGCACCTGTAGGTGTGGGATAAATGATATTAGATGTGACCTGTTCTAAGTGCAATGCATATTCTTATCCCCTTTTCCGATAGTTGGTTCTATCAAGTAAGTGGATGACACAAACATAAGGACCCCAACTTGCCCAGCCTTTAGATGTATGTGAATATATGTATAGGCATCTCGGGGGGAGCATGTATTGGTTCATACTATCTCTCATGGGTATCACAAGTGGACGGGGATCCCAGTATGTACCAAAATACGGTACAAAGACCGTTCTTCCCTTGCATGCAATACCCCCTTCACTTGCCAGGCATCAGCCACGATACAAAGCCACGCCATATGCCAACAATACCTAGGTACCTATATATAAATACCACGGTGTATTTCTTGATTTATACCATGATCAATTTTGCAGATTATTATTTCTCTTGTTCTTGAATTATGACTGATGTAATATGCAGCATCTATCTGAGAAGTACTTAATTAGACTTGGTTGTTTGCTGAAATTACCTTTTGCACAGCCTTTTTCTTTTTGTCAGGGGGTTGGTTATGTGCGCCGGCGATATCAGCCTGCAGGTATAAGTGCACATCGAACAGCCTGCTGTTTTTTTACAACAAGGTGGGTTAGATAATGTTAATATACAAGGTGTATTAAGTAAAGCAAGGCATCCAATTGCGGTGTTTATACTGACATCCCGCTGACCCCTTCCAATCTTGCCAAGCTATCGGTGTACGACTAACCTGAATCAATTTTATGTTGGGTGTTTCGAGGTTACACCAGTGAATTTCATGTAACCCCTTTCCTGTTATTCATCCGTGTAAGTGAGACGCCGAAGTCGAATTATCGATGGCTCCATCAGAACCTGTCCTGATATTGATTCAGCAGAGTTATAATCTTACCAACCGCATCTACAAAGGCTAGTAATGTAACATAGTGAGGCTGTTCGAGTGCACCAAGGGTGGCCAACCTGTATGTCTCGTATAGTCGGTCAGCGAAGTAGTGTCACATATAGCGGAGGAAAGGATTCAGAGGTGTAGAGAAGCTAGATGTGACATATAGGACTACCTGCATGATAATAAGGGCAATAGCTTTGTGACTACTCCTCTGCAAGGTGCGGAGAGAACATCGTACCCGAAGTCATGAAATGCTCCGTCTCTATGAAGATCCTTCACTACAGCATAGCTGCGTATAAAAGGGGGTTGTGGCTCTTCTTATATCTCCGTAAATACGAATTGATATTCCACAAACTGCCAAAGTATCAAAACACCTGAAGAGGAGTATGATTAATTCTATAATGACTTCATTTGTGCCACCAAGTGTGCCTCTCCCACCATCGCATATCGCTGTGGTTGTGAGGTCCCTCTCGACTGTAACACCGGAAGAGCGCGAGAAGATTCTCAAAGATGTTGAATACAACATCTTTGCTTTCCCTGCTGGGCTTGTCACCTGTGATTACCTATCAGACTCTGGTACCTCGGCGATGACAGACGTGCAATGGGCTGCCTGTAAGAGCCCCTACCCTTCTCCTCCCCAAGGAAATTGTATCTTTTCGACTGTCTCTTATATACTTGGCTTCCGAGACTTGCTCAGCACGTTATGGAACATAGCGAGTATAGAAGTGGCTGATTTAAGGCGTTATAGTGATGAGAGGCGATGAGAGTTACGGCCGCAACTGGGGATATTACTGCCTCTTAGATGCCTTTCGCGACATCTTCGAGAGGGGAAATAACCGAGAGTGCGCATTCCGAAGTATACTTGCAGGGACAGCAGATAGTGAATTCTACCAGAATAAGCTGCTGGTGTCATGCGAAAGCGGGTTCGTGAATGGTGGGACTCACCAGCTTGAACGCCCAAACTTTTTCATTGTTCCGCAAGGACGTTGTGCTGAGTCTCTGCTATTTTCCACACTGAGGGACATGATTGCGGAAGAGACGCAACAGACGAAGGGGTCTTGTCGGCCGGTGGTAGTTAGCAATGGCTTCTTTGATACTACTGGCGCCAATGCTGCCGTAGCAGGGTTTGAGCTCCAAACGTTCACTCAACCTGGGTTGAGCAATCCGTTCCCTCGGGAGCTTATCAGAAAAGCGAACCCCTTCAAGGGAAATCTAGATGTGGCTGCGACCGAATCTTTTATTGACCAGCACCCTGGACAAGTGTCCATGATCTTGATGACCATCACAAACAACTGGGCCGCCGCACAGCCCGTTTCTATGGCCAATATCAGAGACGCCGCATCGTTGGCGGAACGCAAACAAGTTCCCCTATTCTTTGATGCCTGCCGATTTGCGGAGAACGCCTTATTCATCCACAGTTTCGAGAGTGGGTACGCTGACAAGACGATTGCGGATATTGTGCAAGAGATGTTCTCTTATGTTGAAGGGTTTACTATTAGTTTGAAGAAAGACGGTCTTGCTAATATGGGTGGCGCGTTATGCTTTCGCGACAAGGGACTATTTGCCGGAAGGTATGGAGGTATAGGGCTCCGTATCAAAGAGCGGCAGATTATCTGTTATGGAAACGATTCCTATGGTGGTAGTAAGTAATTTCTAGCTCTCATTAAGCGCTGGGTATCCCCTGTAAACCGGTGGCATAACCTCAAACTGACTTCGAACGATCTAGTGAGTGGCCGGGACTTAATGACGGCCGTGGTCGGGCTGTACGAAGTGACCAAAAAATCCTACCTCCGCAACCGCATCGCCCAGGTACAATCATTTGCACAGAAGCTGCAAGGGAGCGGAATCGCCGTCCTCTCACCGCCAGGAGGCCACGCAGTCTACCTCGACATGGACGAGTTCTTCTACGGCTGCAACAGGAAGCCGGCTGATTTTGCCTCCGTCGGCTTCACCCTAGAGCTGATCAAGGATTACGGCATCCGCGCGGCGGAAGCAGGTCCTTTCGGGTGGGAATGGGATAAGAAGTCCCCAGAAGACCGCAAGAATATACCGAACCTGGTCCGTTTTGCGGTGCCCCGCTATGTTCTTTCTGATGAGCATATCAACTATACGGTTGCGGCTTTAAAGGAGCTGTATAATAGGAGACATACAATACCGAATGTTGAGATCACGCGGGGCAAGGACTTGCGTCTTCGGCACTTCCAGAGCGGAATGAAACCCGTGCCTCTGGACCAAACCGTTACCGGCACATACATCAGTGAAGCTAGGCGGCAGATATCACACCTTTCTCGGGCACTTGGACAAAGTGCAACAGCGGAACAACAGCTACTTGAGGCTCTGACGCTGGCGGCAGGGAAATGGGGCCACAAGCCTATACCTAGAGAAGTAGATATGTCGGGCTGGGTTTCCAGTGTAAGCAACGACAGTTCGCCCTTTGAGTACTCAGTAACTCTAGACCAGAGGACCGGAGACGCCGAGCTCCGATTCCTAATCGAAGCCCAGTCAGGGGTGAACAGCCTACCACAGCTCCAGGAGAGCGCACTGCAACTAAACGAAGACCTTGCCACAAGATACAACAAGACAGTCTCACTAGATCGTTTCAATCTCATCCGTGATCTCTTTATGCCTTCCCAACCCAAAGGCAAATTTACTGCGTGGCACAGCTGCGCGTTATCGAAGACTGGGCCGGAGTGGAAGATCTATCTCAACCCATGTGCATCTGGGGAAGATAATGCCCTGTCCATAACTCGGCAAGCGTTCGAACGTCTCGGTATGACGGACGCATGGGGCTTTGTTGAACGCATTATGACATCCACCGACTCCGTCGTCTACTTCTCGCTCGACCTGTTTCCAGACGTGAAGCGTGCCCGCGTCAAGGTGTACATCGCCCATCCCGGTACCTCCGCGTCCGAGATCGCGCAGAAGCACGTGGCCATCTGCCCGAACGGATGCGCGTACGAGATCCAGCGGTTCTGCGAGATTATGGCTTACGGGTCGCTAGGCCCCTTCCACGCGAAGCCCCTGCTGTCGTGTTTCGCGTTTACGAGCGACGCGCCGGATAGCCCCGTAGGCACAGTGCATTTTCCAATTGTGACATATGCGGATAATGATGCCGAGGTTCAGGAACGCATCGAGAGGTATATGAGTGCGACATGTACGTCGCCTGTCTACCGGGAGAGGTATAATAAGGTAATCAGTGCGGTGCAACGTAGACCGATGGACCGGGGACGGGGGATCCATGCATGGGTAAGCCTGAAGCAAGACTCGGCGGGCAGGCAATCGAATGCGTTCTATGTCTCGCCTGAGCTGTTTGGGCCTGTCAAAGCAGGGTAAATATGCCCTACATGTACAAGTAGCTACCTCTTGGTGTTTTCTTCTTAGCTCCGATGTAAGGAGTTATAACTAGAGCGGAAGTAAGAGGCATATATTTAGATCTCAAACAATACGATGATTTAGTGTGTTTAGATGGCTTCCTCACCATAGCCGAACATATGTCTTCGACCCTGTTAGTATGGAAGCAAAAGCAAGAGTATATTATTCTCGTACCAGCATCAGTCGGCGAGTTTGTCCCGTGGTACAACTACATAAATATATAAAGGCGGGTAGGGTTTCTCCATATATATTTAGGAAGCCGACATCAGCCACGCATAGACTTCAGTTCTAATGCCACCGACTAACCTCGATGTCGAGTGGGCTACCGAGCCAGTGAAGAACCAAATAGCTCAATATATGAAGGTTTGATGCTTGATTATTCGTGTGTTGATACTCTAATTCGCAATTCCAAGGTAGAAGAGGCTTCAGTTAGTTGCGGGCTGAGTGCAGAATATAAATCTTTCTAGGTTCGGATTGAGGCTTCTATACTCCGCCTTTGGAATTGCAGTGTAATTTGGCTAGGTACCTGATTTCATGTAGATTCGTGCATAGAGATGTCGTTCATGAAGCTGTGGAATTCAAGCCATCATTCTCGCCCTTAGACCAGTAAACGATTGTCAGCTTACATGTGTAAGGTGCTTTATTCCGATAAGCCTCTATTCAATGGTAATTAACCCCCCTTGATAATCAATGAGCCACGACTGTACCTTCCAGAATATTCTGGGCACAGAGTATAAACTCTTTCTACACTCTCCACATACTTATACTGTCTCCAAACTCTTTAGTGTCTCTATGTACTTCACTATAGACCGCCAAAGCAGACAGAGGTCGCTGACAGGTCTACATTCGTCCTCGGTTACTTAGTTTATGAGCTAGTCTACCCGTTCAAGCGAGATTCGATTCGTGCTCATGAAGTGATCTGTGCAAAAGGACAGATGCCGGCCCGCTGGTCTGACTACTAGGCTCCAAAAAGAGAAGCTTGATCACAATGGGTACGAGGCCTCCGAACGTCCAAGCAGTTAGAATACTTCCACAGCCATGGAAGAAGCGGAATTGTGCTGTGGCGCAGCTTCACAATTGATGCATCGGCATACTTGGAGCAGTAAAAGGATTATACTGATCAGTGAGGGCCGAAGGAATAACCTCGAAAGGGCGGGTAGGTGCTCGCTTAATCATGTTTTGCTTGACGGCACAGTAGTCATAGATCTGGATCCGGATCTCTGACGGTAGAGAATAAGGGTCATCGTGATTACGAGTAACTTGCTTGATTTTAGTCGATGTCAACGTTGCAGGCCCCTTAATGTATGATACGTATGATTGGCTGATAGAATGATGGCGAGGCGCCGCACGTAACTAAGAGAATATGCGGGTATCAAAGCAATTATACTACTTATATATCCCTACTTATTAATCCTTGAATTGGCGTCTCGAGGGCTTTGGGAACACTAGATCTTACTGCTAAGCTCGGCAGTACGTGCATGTGCACCAATAGCCGGCTCCTTGCTTTTCAAGTCCACCAATCTTGTATCGTTTTCGCGGATTGTTGTGAGGCTTATGTCAGATCATTCCTGAGGATCCGTGGCTAATCTTGACAGTTGTCTTAGACAATCCTATTAAGAACTTGGACTACTATAAAATTGAAGAGAAGGCAGTCTTAGTGGCCGCAAGACTAAGGGTTTCGATACGACTACCACCGTCATAAAAATACATTCATTATCCACCCGTACTTGGATACACCCCCATTAGGAGCCCCATTGTATTTAACCACCTAGGGAGATGGCGACCAGGATTGCGTATTGATCAGGAATTATCATGAAATGGGAGGCCTGAGTTAAACTCACTCCAAACTCCTATTATGATTACCTAGCTGGAGACCTGGCAGTCCCTTTCAGCTTTTACCTACAATATTCTATGGCTTTCCTTCATAATATCCATTCAGACTCATATGATCCTTTCCATGAGAGCGGGATGTACCATATACCGGAACACACTCTGAATGACTAGCTTCACTACCCCTCAGTCATACAAATAGCTGGATCTATTAACACCTTCGTTGTAACAATGACAGCGGTTGGGATAGTTTCGTCTTCGAACGTTGGATCACCGCCGTCTTGAGCAAGCTTTTGCCTACATGCCTGACCACAACGTTTGGGATCTCCACGGTGAACATGGATGCCTCGCGGGCACACGTAAACCTTCTTAAGATACCAACCAGTGGTGATATTCATTCTCGCATTATGTTTTACCGAGTCATTGAGTAGTTTAATGCTTTCGTTGTCGAGGTCGGGAATGAAAGTGGTCGAACTTTCGAGCTTGACAGCCTCGAGGTATCGCTTATCGGAAATCCACTCCTCTAACTTCCGTACTCTGAAGTATTGAGCTTCACCCAAGAGGGCTAAGTATTTGGCATGATCGAACATCTGGGTGTTGAAGTCAAAGAAAAGGGGGTAGTTTCCTCTGCGGAGGTAACTCAAGAGATGTTGAAAGAGTTCCGGGTTGGCATCAACGAAGTATGAGCCGTCTTCCTCCACATCATTCCATCGGTTCAGGCGTGCTGCAAAATAGTCGCTTTCCCCGATGAGCGTGTCACGGAATGTGTGAAACCGACGTTCACCGACCTGTAGGGTGACACGCTCAGATTTGCTGAACGCAGTCGTAAAAGAGGATGGAGTTATGGAACGGCCTCCGGCGTCAGATAGTCTGGCTCCACTATCCATGCTGTATGCTATCAAGTCTAATATCGAAAGGAGAGTGTAAGGTGATATATCGGATAAGTAGGAGGAAATGTTGGGTGAACGTTGCAAGAAGTATTGTCCCAATACTGATGAAAGTGTTTTCAACATATCTATATACTAGTTGTGAATTCTAAAATAATATAGTTTACTCGATTAGATCGTGGTAGAATGGTAGAGCAAGGCTGGAACAAACGGAAGGTGTCAAACGCCCAAATAATACCCGATTGCTACACCAGTCCTTATAATCCATACAAACCGGATACCAGCTTAAAGTGAAGCGGAAACTAGTGGGTTGCAGCCACCAATTGTTCCATGATCAGGTCATCATTAGGCTACAGAAATTTTTATGATGATATATGATGAAGTAAAATATATTGATGTCGTAATCAACGCTGTGGTCAACCGAAATCTCAGGGGTTAGGCCCTCGGTTGGCCCTTTGGATTACCCAATATGGTAGCATCAGGTTTATCGTGGTGTAAAGCTAACACCACCCCAAGATTATTCTCTCCAATGACTATGCTTAAAACCTCAGGTGTCAGTATTGCGTTTTCCTCACACTGCGATCTGCCCAAAAGCTTCGTTTGTGTTGGAGAGTCGGATCCTCGCC
This sequence comes from Biscogniauxia marginata, assembly GCA_022695795.1. Classification (NCBI taxonomy): domain Eukaryota; kingdom Fungi; phylum Ascomycota; class Sordariomycetes; order Xylariales; family Xylariaceae; genus Biscogniauxia; species Biscogniauxia marginata. The sequence continues at coordinate 684,897 of MU404063.1, read as the reverse complement.
TCAGACTGTTCACCGAAGCTTATCATGGATCTTTGTGTCCCGTCTAATCTCGTCCTTTCCACGCAATTGCAGACAGGTAGTAAGAGAAACTGCATCCCCAATTCCCTGATTCACACCATCTGAGCTTAGTAGGAAAGTACGCGCAACATCACCGACCTGAACTGAACGACCGAGAGGCGAGACGGTATTCGGCCGAGGGTCCCTCCACATAAATTTCCAGTCAATTATTCCACCTTCAGGCGTATCTCTAACCAATTTCTTTCCGCATTCGGCGAAATACGGGATTACCGTGGATAGGTGCTCGAGGACTTTGTCAGCTCCGACGCTCTCACTTCACGATTCATTTGACGCCCCGACTTCCTAATAATGTCTACCAGTTCAAATTATCTTGTATTCTAAACAGAAGCCGAAACTTATGAATGTGCAACTAACTTATTTTGTCATCATTTTGAAAAGTGCAAAAGTGTGTTCCAGGCTGGTCCATAGATCAATGAAAACTCAAGACATATAAATTCCGTGAAGACGCTACATACCCATGCCACAACTCAAAATGAGGCGGCCCCCTCGATAATCTTGAGGCGCTCTTTGAGGTCGGCAGCAATTGTGATCCTCTCCGCAGGGAATGCAGTTCTGAAGCATGCCAACCCATTACTCCAGACTCTGATATCGTGACCATTCATTAGCATGCGCGACTTAGTGCCGATCCCATATGCTCCGATGACAATATCGGCCTCCAGATTTTGGCTATCGGCCTGTTATGGTGGTAGATGCGGCGTGGACGGTCTCGTACATCGTCGGTAGACAGTATCTTCAACTGGGTAGTTCGACCGAATGGTGCTGGCTCGGTGAGAAACTGACCCATTATTTTGTGTGCAAATCAACAATCTTATTATGAGTCACAGAAAGGCAACACGTAACTACGACGATAGAGCCAATCGTCGACAAGGTTTCTATACCCATCGTAGCCTTAGAGGCGATGGAATTAATTTTCTTTTCTTTTCATTATATGATAGTTCGCACAGTAGATATTCCGTGCCTGAGCCTCTGACATTCCAAATATTTGAAGGATACAAGTGCTAGGAACCTCGCTAGAGACCTGAGGGTCACGGCTGTGAAAACGAGCTGTACTAAGTTGGTCAAGAGCCCAAGGGGTTCTAATATGCGAAAGGATCATCGGTTTGTGCAATCCCTAATTGTAGCTTTTCAAGTAACAAAACCTATCATTAACTACCCTTATGGCAGCTACATATCGTAACACTGAACCTCCTCAATAGGATAATGTAGTTGAGTTTCCTAGCTTGTACAGTGATTGCATCTTCTATTATATACTACTTATTTTTAAGTTAACATTGTGTTTGCATTGCGCTATAGTAGATATATATGGTTTAATTTTCTTCCGTGACTTTGTCAGCAGTTATAGAAGTCCTTATAAATTATAATAACTACCTAGTTTACCATCCGGGACTAATTTTAGATGTTTACGTGGTATTCTATTGTGACTAACTATTGGCATACTATAGCGGTGATGATCACGTCAGATGTATCTGATTCTCGCCGACTTGGCAGAAAACTGCATTTTTATTGGTTCCATCGGTAATCTGCAAGTCAGTATCAATGCTTGGCCAGTATGAGCTTTAGTTAGATACATGCACCTAACCCTGCAATATGAAGGCGTAGTTAGGGAAGACGCTATGATAACTTCTCATACAATCCGATGCCATACTCACACCCTACTCGGACGGGGTGCCGAAGGTTGTAACACATCGACACTTCATTCATCTAGATGTTAATTAATTAGGTGTCACAAAATGACAGGAAGACACGGGCCTCGGTCTAAGAATGGCAAGTTCCATTTTCCCCGTCAATATTGGCAATCTACACATTTGGCCCGGGGCTAATCTAGAGGCTCATGCTCGGTACTTTATAGGCTGTTCGACATGCCGTATCCGCAAGGTCAAGTGTGACGAACAGCGGCCTACATGCGGTGGATGCCGCAGAATGCAATTCACATGCGATTGGCTACGTTTAGGGGTCGTTCCCAACACAAGACATTATGGAAATTCCAGAAGCGTACAAGAGAGCTGCGACTCGACGAAGCTGAGACCACTAAAGCCTGCGATTCATAATGCAACCTCTAAGGACCCCCAAGACCCAACCGACAACCTTGAAACATGCGAGAACTCCAAGTTAGGCATTAATTCAAGGAGTAGGTTACTGTCATCTTGTGCGCGGCTTCTTCCATCGCTGAGCCCCCCTAACATCCCGTGTTCGAATTCAATAATTCTAGCTCGTCACGACCGCATCTTCCTTGAGTACTTTCCAGCATCAACAATTCACTATGCGCACTCACCCAGGAAGTGGGGGCCACTCCAGTACCTTTGTGAAGTCACTGCTTTGTCGAGTAGTATGGTTATGGTATGTATTTCCAGAGTTCATCCCACCCCTTCCCCCCCTTTTGTCCTGTCTTGGGAGCTGAAATTTCCTTTTCGGGACTATTGGAGAGTATTCAGCTCCCTAGGCATGCGCCTAACCCCCGTTTTATTTATGCAAAGTGCGACCTTTAACTCACGATTATAATCAGCGCATGATGCTTGCTATCTCTGCAAGTGAAATGCGTCGGCGAGGCCTATACACAACTTTACAGGGGTCCAGACCAGACTTTGGGCTGTATCACTACACTACTGCCCTTCAGGAACTACAAAACTGTATAACAACCCAAGGGATAGAATACCGTGAAGAAGTCATTGATGAAATACTCGCCACTATTTTTTTCATGATACAGTATGGGCTACAGTCCACGCCGTTACTCTCTCACGTTAAGGCGCACATTATAGGGGCGAGGTCTCTGGTCACCTCATATGTGCGATCGTTGAATCAAACTGGGAGGAGGAAAAAGGGTAACACAACAATTTCGCTCCCACCTTTGTCATCGCGTCTCCTCCTATGGATATTGTATGTTCCCCATATGCTTAGCCTACTACCAACAATCTTGGTGTAATTCTATTGACTGACTTCAACGATTACTCAGATATACCGACGTCTCTGGCACCTGGCTTGAAACTTCTAATGAGCTGATGAAATTGTTCGGTAATCCGTCTAGCTCATCATTGAGTCTGGCTCAACTATATAAGGATGCTCGGTTTATTTCTTCTACCCTATGGGGCGATGAATATCCCGTCGATTGCCGCGTTGACGACGTGCAAAATCTTAGGCCTTTTGAGTTCGTACACCGTCTTCACATGATACGGTCTAAGATTTGGAAATCCAGAACCAATGCGAGATCTGGCGATATAACACATATATATTCTTCGTTGATGAAAGAGTTGATGTTGCTTCAGGAGGTTAGTTATCAACTGAACTAGAGGTGCCTCAAGCCTCCCCCATTCACCCCTGTCACAGGTTACACTATATTAACATCAAATCATCTTAGATTTATCACGAACTCTTCGAGAAAGCATGTGCCGATTCAAATACTAGTTTTCGCTCAGTACATACTCCTAAAACAACCTCCAGACTTATTGCAAACTATTGGGCTTGTGTGCTATTCTGTCGTCGTTGGCTCTGCCCGTCAAGCTCAATGGATACAATTCACCATCACGCGATTGCGTTTATCGTCGAGTGTATCTCCGACCAATACAAAAAGGAGAAGCGGCGGCTGCTTCGTTTCATCTGGCCGATGTTCATGGCTGCAATAGAGACTCAGGACTCTGCTCATAGAGACTGGTTACTTGAACGACTTGCCGAAAACCGAAATACGTCCGCCGAATGCGAATGGAGCTGGAATGTTGCCAGAGAGATAGCAAAGCTGCAAAGCAGACCGGACAGATCTTGTGTCGACCTCTCGCGATTCGTGCAGTTTATGGACAACGAATCAAAATAGCCCTCGATGACATTGGATGACATCGGGTGACAAGGTAGGGTGACATCGGGTGACATCAGTATATTAACACACTAGAGAGTTACACAGTGCGAGCAGACAGATACTATAAATCTATACCAAGACTGGTGATACGAAGATAAATAACAAACCCCTTCTTATGCTCACTTTGTTTAATTGCATTGCTTCCAGCAATATTTCAATAACACCTAGCGAGTAGCAGTATACCCTTTGGTATGTTTATCGAAGAGTGCAAGGTAATTACCCCAATTTAACCGAAGCGAATGCATCTCCAAACGTGTTGCATTTTTCGTAGTGCAGACTCGAGGGCATTACGTACGTACATATATTTTCCTCCCGGAAACCTTGGGGTTTCGTAACTTAGAATTTGGCCCTTCCACAAACGAATATGACGTGGTCACACAAGTGTAACTACTTTCTCGTGAACATGCTGATTTAGAAATATATGCTTGGGGCTGTTTTATTACTATATGTAGTTAGATATCTGTATAGATCGGTCTTCGTGCTTGTCTCGTGAATGATCGAACGAGGCGGCGCCTCTTCCAAGTTGGCTATATCATTGTCTTGGGTTTGATCCTATATAAGATGCGGGGATCTCTTCGTCCCCAACTCCCAACTTTTCCCCGACCCTCTTTACTATTACTTCGATTCAAACTCGTTAGTCATTCCAGAAATTAGTTCTCTTGTTCAGCGCGTGGCAAACACGACGAGGTCACAATCTGGGCTATCGACTGTATCACGGGTCCTTGGCAATTCGGCTAGTACCATCGTTGCTGGAAGGCAGACTACAATGGCAGAGTATTCATCGCTTGCTCGTGAGTCGAGTGAGGGGAAGAATGCTATCGTGACGGGATCGAGTCGAGGAATAGGGAAGGCCATAGCATTGCGTCTCGCTGGTAAGCTAATTTTAGCGTTCTTTATTGCCCCTTATAGCCTATCTCATGAGTAAAACATGCATATTCTGGCTTGTTGTATGAGTTTTTGTTTCCGAGACGTGTTTCATGGGCTAAAAACAGTCCGAATACCGCAATTACTGACTTCCTTTTCTGCAGTGGATGGTTATAATGTGTGCATAAACGATATTAGCGCTAATCGAGCAGGCTGCGACGATGTCGTGAGAGAGATTCGTAGCATGGGTAGAAAGGCCTGTACTGCTATCGCGGACGTTACAAAGCGAGGTGAAGTCAAGGATATGATACAGGCAAGCGTGCGGGAACTCGGACCTTTGAACACCATGTAAGCTCACAGCCTCGTTATGAACCATCGACATAGCCAAAATGGGCGTGCTTTCGATGATAAGATTGGACTTGCTATCTGACGTAAATTAGGATTGCCAATGCCGGAATAGTGCAGGTTAAGGATCTCCTAGAGGTTTCAGATGAGGACTTCAGGCGTATGTTCGAGGTCAACGTCTTCGGGATGCACAATTGCTTCTCTGAAGCAGCCAAACAGCTTATTAGCCAAGGCAACTGCCGACCGGAGCAGCCGGGAAAACTCATTGGGGCTGCCTCCGTCGTATCCTTTAGGCCATTCCCCTTACTTCCGCACTACAGCGCGAGTAAGTTTGCTGTCCGGGGCCTCACTCAGGCGTATGCCTTAGAGCTTGCAGACCATAACATCACGGTGAACTCGTATGCCCCAGGCATCGTCGGCACCGCAATGTGGGACCATATCGATGAAGAAGGGTCTAAGAGGAAAGATCTGCCTAAGGGCCGGGTGATGCAGAAGTATATCGAAGAACTGACGGCCCTCAAAAGGGGTACCACGGCGGAAGATGTGGCCAAGCTGGTTAGTTATCTCGCCAGCAGCGATAGCAACTCCATTACAGGCCAGACCCAGATTGTCGATGGAGGGATCGCTTTTACTTAGCTTGCTCAGACAGCCTGTGATAGACATCGGCCATCCTTATTTTGAGCTTATGTGTCGATGTCGTACAAGGTTCTTTTGATAGGCCAAGGCAATTGTGTTGGTTTAAGCAGTTCACGTGGAATATATCGCTTAGGGAATTTGAAAGAAACCATGAACTTTGTGACAGGTTGTACTACAAGTTTCGCTGGGTTTGGACATGCAACTGCTTTCATTGCTACATGCAGTCGATAATATTATGTCTTATCCAACCAGCCAGGTATTCATCCTATGATTTCCCAACAGTAAACTACAGGTGGTCACTGGATCTTAGTACATGTGTATTTAGGCAATGACAGAAAGTTTGCTTCTTATCTTCCAACTTAATCACATCCTAATTCAATATCATTCCAGTGTTGCCAATGAAACCGTGCCTACAACCATGGAGAAGTCACGTACTAGATACAACACCAGGGAAAGTATCGAGGAGAAACTATTAGAAACGCTCAAGGCAGTCAACCTCGGTAGAGTATCTTGCGGCTCATTACGAATACAACGACGGGAGTTTTAATGTATAATGAAAGCGGGTGCCGTGGGCTAAAGACATCCTATTATTGTTGTTATTATTATTATTGTATTGTTTAATGTCTAAGCGAGGGGGGCGTGAGCCCTCCTAGGTAATCTCCTTAAGGGTATAAGACGTGACTAGTTATAAGCTATAAGTATTTAAATCTAAAGTTATTTATAATTTGTGAGGTTATTCTTTGTTTTTAGGGCTTAATATTCTTTAATTAGTGGTTATTATTTATCGGTTTTGTTAATTTGTTATTATATAAGTTTGTTATTTATTTTTATTATTAAAAGGATAAAAAGTCCTTTTTTTCCCTTTATTAGTCGTTATAACTTTAATAAGCTTCGTTTTAAGTTTAAAAAGTATATTAATATAATGTAATATAATAAAATAAAATAAAGTAAAATTAATAGTTTTAAACTTCGTCCGTCTTTTAAAATTAATATTTAGTAAATATAAAATCCCCCCCCCCTTTTTTTTTTAGCTCTTTAGTAATTTCATAAGAATTATTATTTTTAATTCCTTTTTTTTCTCCTTTTTTGTTATTATTTCCGTTATTACCTTTCTTTGTTGTTTTTTTTAATTTCGTTAATTATAATATTATTTTCTTTTTAGCTTAAATAATAAATAAATTTTTTCGAAATAACTTATAACTATATAGAATTTCTAGAACTTTAAAGAGTTTTAAATTAATTATGTTTAATATTTATACTTATTATTAAGGTTTTTGTGACGAACCTCCCTGTGTATTCCTAGTCAGCTGACTTCACAGGTAAGTACGTACTAGGTTTTCTTGATTTAAAGATAACAATGAATTAAGATTGGTTCAAGAGATTCACAATGTCTTGTTCGTTAAAGAGATTTCAAGGTACTCTCACTATAGTATTAAGGAGTGACTATAGTCTTAGATTAATAGCTAGAGAATGAACGACTAGATACATGAGAAATCCCATCCTTTTTATACTTATTCTCCCTTGTATACGTTCTTCCCGTTTGGTATGTTAGATACCGAGAGAATTAGACTTAATCAGATAAACACCTTTGATTCTCTCCATAATCAGACTCAATTAGATGAACACCTTTGATTGGGTCACGTGATGTTACATCACATTACAGAGAGGGGACCACTGGTCCGTACATTCTTGGTCCGTGTCCGACTACCCCTACTGGAAACCCTTTTAACATAGTTGGTTCGTAATAGTTTTTTAGTTTTAATCGATATAACCTTATTAGTTAATTATACTTGTTTAATTTGTTATCGTCGGGTTTTTTAATAGGTTTTAAGGGTTTAAATTAGTTTTTTAGTAATATTAAGCTTTATAAGTAATATATTAAATTTTTAAAAATTTTAAGTTAATAATTTATAAATATAAAAATATAAATATAATATATTTTTAAATTATAATTTTTATAAGTTAAAATAATATTAAAATATTAATTAAGGGTTTTTTAAGTAAAAAAAGTGTTTAAAAACACCTTTTTAAGTAATAAGTAATTTTTATTACTTAAAAGCTATTAAAAATATAAGCGTGTTTTTATTAAATTATTATTTTAATAATTATAAGTATAAACGTTAATTTAAGATTTAGGGGGTCGTTTATAACTCCGCTTTTTACGTAGAAATCCGTTAATTCGTTACCTTAGATTTTATAATAACCAAGATATTATTTAAAGATTATATCGTGTCGTTTTATAAACTTATAAATCTCGATAAAAACTTTTTATAAAGAGTTCAAAGTGTCTTTTTAGGCGTTTTAAATAATTATTATATTATTCGCGTAAAAAGTAATTTAGTTTTTTTAAAAAAGGTTTAATTATTATTTAAAAGTTTAATTATTATTTAAAAGTTTAATTATTATTTAAAAGTTTAATTATTATTTAAAAGTTTAAGTATTATTTAAAAGTTT
>MU404063.1:645216-676580 GCA_022695795.1 Biscogniauxia marginata | reverse complement strand
GTTTAATTATTATTTAAAAGTTTAATTATTATTTAAAAGTTTAATTATTATTTAAAAGTTTAATTATTATTTAAAAGTTTAATTATTATTTAAAAGTTTAATTATTATTTAAAAGGTATAAAATATTTCGTTTTATATATAAGAAAAGTTAAGTAATTAATTATAAGCCTATTAAAGCTTTTTATAATTAACTTATTTTTTATTATCGTTTTTAAAACCGTTTTAAAAGTTAATAAGTAATTATCGTAAATAGTTTATAACTTATAAATATATTTATATTATCTTTATTATAAGAATATTAAATACCGTAAATAAGGCATTTTTAAAAAACGTTTTTTATATTAATAGAATTTCTTTAATAGTTTTCGTTAGCGCCTTTTAAATTAAGAAGACGTATCTCTTTAATTTAATATTAACGTTTATTATGCGGGTATTAATTATCTTTTTAATTAGGCTTTTACGCTTTTTATACTAGATTTCGCTATTATATAGTAATATAAAAAAAGATAATATTAATTACTTTATATAATTTTATTACGAGGGGGTTTTTAGTTATAACGAATAAAGCTTTAATATAATTTAAGATTTTTAAGGTTTTAACCGCTTTTATTTTTATATAACGCTTAAATTTAAGTTTTTTATTTAAATATATTTTTAATTATTTTAAAGTATTAAGGGCTTTTAAGGTGTTTAAGTTTTAAATAAAAATTAATTTAATTTTAATGTCTTTTTTTAAATTAATAAAAAAGTTAAATTTCTTTTTAATAAAATAAATTATTTTTATTTTTTTAAGTTAAAAGTTATTTTATTACGGTTTTTATATTTAAGGATTTTATTTATTTTTTTAAATAGTTTTAATACTTTTCTTTAAAGTTTTATTAAAAGTAAAAATTATTATATTATTAATATATCTCTATTTAGAGGAATTTTTTTAACTAGTTTATAAAGATATAATATATATAATATAAAGAACTAAAAAGAGCTTTAAAGGATTTTATAAACAACTTTCTTTAATAATATAATAATATTTTTAAGTTTAATAGAAATTTAATAATTAAAAAGAAAAAACTTTATAAGTTAAAATATAATATTTAATTATTTTTATTTAACTATTTTATTAAAAAACTTATTTTTTAATAAAGCGTTAAACGCTTTTTAAATATTTAAAGTAATTAATATAACTTTTTATTTATTTATTAATATTAATTTTATATCGTAAATAAAGTTAATTATTAAGTTTATAATTAATTTTTAAGGATTATTTCGACGTATTAAAAGTTAATAAGGCTTATTTATAATGTTATTTAAACCATTTTTTTGGTTATTATTCTTTTTAGCTTTTTTAAGTAAAATAATAAAGTTATAAACTTTTAAACTTTATAAATAAAAAAATCGATTTTCCTTATTTTAAATATTATTATATATATATATAATAAGATAATAACTTTATAATAAATAGCTTTTTAATAGTTACTTATAATATTTCCTTATTATAAATTAAATGTTACAAACCAACAAAGGTAAGAGGAATAAAGAGAGTCATGTAATCTAAGGTTATATAACTTTAAAAAGAATTCTTTATTGGACTCTTAAGAATTAAAGAGAATATTAACATTCTTTATTAATTTCTTAAAACTTAAGGAAAATAATGAGTATTACTTTATAAAAAAGTAAGTATAAATAAATTCGAATTTTCTTTATATTTAATTATTTATTTAAAGTTTTTTAGTTATTAATTTAAGATTATAATTATTCTTTAATATTATAATGAAAATACCTTGAAATTTCTTTAACAAATAAAGCATTATAAATCTCTTAAATTAATTTTAATCCATTATTACTTTTAAAACAAGAAAAACTTAATACGTATTTATTTATAAAGTTAATTAATTAAAAATAAATAAAGAGGTTTATCACATTTTAATAGCTCTTTAATTAATATTTAATATTAATTTAAAAGAAAGGACTTTTAATCGAACCGTTTTAAAATAAATATACCCTTTAAAACTAAAAAGTAATAAAAAAACAAATAAAAAAACAATAATTAATAAGCTTTTAAACGAAAGTTTTAAATTTTTTTACGATATAATAAAAAGATTTAAAAAACTAATATAAGAATTAATTATAATTATAATTAAAAAAAGCCTTAAAAGGATACCTTTAAAGCTCAATAAAAAATCGTTTAAAAAAGAAAAAAAAAGAGGAAAAAAAAACACCTAAAAAAGAAAATAAATAAGCAAAATAACCTTTATTTCTTAGAAATAAATAACTAAAGCCACTCCTAAATAATAGCGACCTTAATAGCTTAAACGACGAAAACGACATAATAATTCTTAATATAAAAAGTTTTAAATTAATTATACTTAATAAATATAATAAGTTAAGTAATTTAAAGGGATTTTTAATTTAAGTTAAAACCTATTTATAATTTTATTACGGAATAATTATTATTAAGGAATAAAAGGTTTTTACGATATTTTAACTCCTCGCCGGAACTGCCTTAACCTGGTTTTAGCCGATGTTAAAAAATCACTTAAATAATAAATTAAGCGTTTTAAAAAACATAAAAAAGGTCTTTAAAATTATAAAAAGTTTAAAAAACATAAAAAAGGTCTTTAAAATTATAAAAAGTTTAAAAAACAACTTAAGTCTATATTTAATAACTTAATCTTTAAGTAATAAACCAAAACTCGATTTTATAAATTACGATAAAATAAAAAGGCTTTAAATTACGTTATTAAGTTTAAAGAACTTATAAGCTAATTATAACTATTTATTAAAAGCTTATATTACTTGTTTTATAAAGAACTAAAAAACTATATAAAAAATGAATTATATAAAATAAATCTATATAAAAAAAAGAACTTAAAAAAGTTTAATAACTACGTTATAATAGTAATTGCTATTAATAATAAAAACTTCGAATAATACCTTATAAAAAAAAAGAACGATATAGCGAAAAAACGGCGATTAGTAAAAAGAAGGAAATTATAAAAGTGGGGCCGGAATAAAAAAGGGTATTAAAATTAATGCTGCTTAAAAAGAACAAATAAAAATTATATATTTAATTATAAAAGTAGTAAAGTGTTAAAAGAAATAATTCCTTTTTTAATAATTATTTAAAAACATCTTAAATAAGTTATTCTTAATATTATATATATATTAAATCACGATATAATTTTAAGAATAAATTAACTTAAAAAAATAATTTATAAATAAATTTCGAGATAAACACGTTTTATTAAAATTAAAATTAAAAAGAGTTAATTATTACAAGTTATAAAATAAGTATTATAAATAACTCTAAAAAACGAATATAAAAACGAAACATATTACTTATATAATTTAAGTAATTAAACTTGAAAATTTAATAAAAAAAGTATTACGTAAATACCTCCGTTTTTATAAATTATTTAAAAACAAAACAAAAAAGAATTATTAAAACATAATTAATAAGATTACTAAATCTACTTTAAAGAAAAAAAACAACTAAAATTATTTTTAATATATCTTTGTGACGAACCTCCTTATGTGTTCCTAGTTAGCTGACTTCACAGGTAAATACGTACTAGGTTTTTTTAATTTAAAGGTAATAATGAGTTAAAATTAGTTTAAGTGTTTTATAATGTTTTATTCGTTAAAGAGGTTTTAAGGTACTCTCCTTATAATATTAAAAAGTAATTATAATTTTAGATTAATAGTTAAGGAACTAAAATGAATAACTAGATACGTAGGAAATTTTAATTTACTTATATTTTATTCTTTATAAATAGTTATATCTATATTCTCCCTAATTCTCAAGAGAATAATAAAGAATCTTTCTAGAGTTATGTAACTTTAAATTATATAATTACTTAAATTCTTTTTACCTTTATTAAGTCGTAATATTATATCTTTTTTTTAAATGATTTTATCTTTAAAACTTCTTTTTTTAATAACCTTTTATTTTAATTATTTTATTTTATTATGTTACTAAGAATATACGAATAAGTTTAAAAAAAAGGAATTTTTTTAAATATCGATATAAACTAACCGCCGCTATTAATTAATTTAGATATATAATTATATTTTATACTCGCTATTTTAAAAGGGGCTTATTATGTAAAATGTTAAAAAATCGGAAAAAATGTTAGAATTATAACGAGATTAATACTACTTTTTATAACGGTAATTATGTTTTTTTAAAATCTTTTTAAAACATTTAAAAAGAAAAACTTAAAATAAATTAAGAAAAACGGGTAATTATTTAATAACTTTAAGAACTATTAAGTAAAATTGCGCGATTAAATCGTTAATTTAAATGGTTATATAAGTGTAAGGTTTAATTTATTTAACGTGGACTTTAAAACCTAGATAAGTTAAAGGATTAAGAACGTATTAAGGCGGAATAAAAGCGTTTTTAAGCTGAATAGTAGTTCTTAGTTAAATAGGTTAAAGTTACTTTCGAGGTCGTTCCTTTTTTTGATTAGTCGTAACTAGATCACGACCTAGGTTTTCGAATCCCTTTAAGTGATCTGGGTTTTAACGATAAAAGTTTTTAAGCTTAGCTATTAAATTCTTTAAATGCTTAAGTAGTTCTTAAGTGTTCTTTTTAAGTAGGTATTCTTTTTATTTAATAAAATATTATAATTAACCTTTAATCCGTTTTAAATTTAATATTTTTTTTATTTCGTACTTATTAGGGGTTTTTTTAAATTTTAATTAGCTTTTTAATAAAGCGTTTTTTAGTGTTGGTTTTAAAAATAAAATATAAAATATAAAATGTATTTTAAATCTTTTTAATAGTATTAACTTATAATTGATTTTTAAAATAACCTTTTTAATTTTATATAGTTTTAATTTCTTAAATTTAAGTTTTTCGCTAGGTCGTTTTATTTTAATTTAAAGTGTTTTTAATGTTACGCTTTATTATTAGCGAAATAAGTAAACTATATTTCCTTTTTTAAGGATTAGTCCTTTAATTCTTTTTTTATTATAATGTGACGAACCTCCCTGTGACTTCCTAGTCAGCTAACTTCACAGGTAAGTACGTACTAGGTTTTCTTGATTTAAAGGTAATAGTAAGTTGAGATTGGTTTAAGTAATTTATAATGTTATATTCGTTAAAGAGGTTTTAAGGTACTTTTAATTATAGTATTAAGGAGTAATTATAGTTTTAGATTGATAGCTAGAAAACCCGAGACTAATTATATAAGGAAACCCTATTTTATTTATAGTTGTTTAGATTTATTATTTAATGTGAGCTTTGTTTTACTTCTAAAGTATAAGGGAGCGTGCTTCGTCTTGCTTTTAAAGTATAACGAAGCGCCGTTTTATTATTACGTAATAATAGCGAAGAAGGAAGAACTTAAATCCGGACGCGTAAAGGTAAAGGGTAAGTAGATTTAGTTAAATCGTAACATCATTTTTCCCCTTTTAAGATCTTTGTTTTAAAGATAAAAGTAAGCTTTTTTCTTTTCCTTTTTCTTTAATAGTTCCTTATTATTATTTATTAATAATTATTATATTAGTTAATAGAATTTCCAAATCGAAAAGCAAACCTAAAAGTTCTACCGTTTATTAAAAAAATATTATTTAATTAATTCACGATTTGAGGTTCGAGGTTATACTTTATTATTTTTATTTATAAAAAGGTTTCTCGTGTAAAAAAGTCGAAAATAGTTCGAAGTGTGGGAAGTGTTTAAAAGCTAATCGCACATTTTGCGATAATAGCAATTTATTTATAGCTTTTTTTTAAAATATTTATAAGGAAAAGGAGCGACTAAATCGTGAGGAGGCCCTCGTAAAGAACAACTTCTTAAAATTTTAACGCAAAATGAATAAAGCCGTTACCTGCTTTATCCGGTTACGAAAGTAACATGTATAGTTGTGTAAATGTGGAGTTAAAATTATATAACGTGGTTTTTAAAGTTTAGATTAATTAAAGAAATAAAAGCGTTTAAAGGAGAAGCAAGCTAGACTGGAGGTCGAGTAGCGTTTATTAGCTGAGTAGATTAATGCTGCTTTTGAGGTCGCCCCCTTTTTCGACTTGTTCTTTCTAGATTAGGATCCTGACCTTCGGGCCCTCCTAGCCGATCTGGGTTCTGGCGGTGAAAGTTCGCAAGCTCTTTCGTCAGGTTCTTTAGGTGTTTGAGAGGTTCCTACGTATTTTCTTTTAGTGGATAGCCTTCCTACTTGACAAAATACTATAGTTAACTTTCGACCCGTTTTGAATTTAATATCTTTTTTATTTTGTACTTATTAGGGTTTTCTTTAAATTCTAGTTGGTTTTTTAGTATGGCGTTATTTAGTGTTGGTTTTAAGAGTGAAATATGAAATACAGGATATATTTTAAATCTTTTTAGTAATGTTAGTTTATAGTTAATTTTTGAAATAACCTCTTTAATCTTATACGGTTTTAATTTCTTAAATTTAAGTTTTTTGCTAAGTCGCTTTGTTTTAATTTAAGGTGTTTTTAATGTTACGTTTTATCGTTAACGAAGTAAGTAAATTATGTCTCTTTTTTTAAGAATTGGTTTCTCGATTCTTCTTTTATTATAATACTTTATTATTTTATTTTAAATAAATCGTAATTCTTTTTATAGCCGTTATTATACTGCCTAGATCTTTTTAGATAGTACTTCTACTTTTAAGGCCTTTATTTCGATTTTTAGTGCTTTTATAAGTTTAATCGGTTGTTTTTAAACTTCCGCTTTTTGCCTGTATATTGCTTCGTGTAGTGACATCTTCATATCTTCGTTAATCGAAGTGTTATATGCTATTTAGGCTATTAATAACAACTTTACTTAATTATTTATTTTCTAGTTAATATAGCTTCGTAAATATTGTTTTATTATTTGGTTTAGTCTTTTTATTTACTTGTTTATTTAGGGGTAATACGTTATAAATAACTTTTATTTAATTTTTATTCGTTTTATTAAGTTAGTCCAAAATTTTGACGTAAATAACTTGTCTCTATTTAAAACAACGCGTTTTAGTAGCCTATATTTATTAACGTATTTTCTTAAAAAGCTAAAAGTTAATTGTTTTATTATGCTCGATTCGTTGAATAGTAAGAAATAGGCGTATTTCGTGAGTTTATTAATAATTACTTATATGTTGTTATAATGTACTTCTATGGTAGGATCTTTTAACTTTAGGAGTTTCACTACGAAGTCCTATATAATTATATTCCATGTTTTATTAGGTATTTAGATTAGTTATAATAGTTCGTATGGTTTATGTCGTGATGCTTTAGCCTTATTATAGATGTTATAATTCTTTATAATTCTTTTAATTATTTATCGTATTCCTAGAAAGTCGAATTCTTTTTAAAGTCGTTTTATTGTTTTGAAAATCCCTTAGTGGCCATATAAAGGATGTTTATAAAATTCTTTAACGAATTCGTCTTATATTCGTTTTAATACGTATACCTTTTCTTTATACGAAAGAAGTTTGTCGCTAAATCCTTGTTAAAACTATAATTGTTTTTCTTTTTAATTATAATTTTCCTTAAACCGTTATTTTTAGTTTTTTATGTTAATTTATATATAAGTTAATATAATTAATCTGTCATTTTATTGTTTAAACATTTAAATATCTTTTTTGTTAATTTTTGATTTATAATTTCCCTGTGACGAACCTCCCTGTGTATTCCTAGTCAGCTGACTTCACAGGTGAGTACGTACTGGGTTTTCTTGATTTGAAGGTAACAGTAGGTTGAGATTGGTTCAAGGGTTCACAATGTTATGTTCGTCAGAGAGGTTTCAAGGTACTCTCACTATAGTATCAAAGAGTGACTGTAGTCTTAGATTGATAGCTAAAGAACGAGAATGAATAACTAGATACATAAGGAAACCCCAATCTACTTATACTCGTTCTTCCTTCACATAAACTCGTTGAATCAGTGAATCGCTTCTTGTCTACCCATGATTCACTGATTCACCTTGAATCAGTGAATCGACTCTTATCCACCCATGATTCACTGATTCATATTTTGCTCACGTGACCTGCACGCAGAGGGGGGGAACACGAGATCCGTAACATTCCCCTTTTACTGAGAAGATCTATTTAGATATTTTCCTTTCCCCTTGATGTACTAGATTTTAAAATTGAACTTAAATAGGAAGATTATTTAACACTTATGTCTTTAATTAAGCGTTTGTGTTGTTATAAATCGTATAAGGTTCTTATGGTTTAAGTAAATGTCGATAGGTTCTTTAGTTCTGTTAAGTTATAATTCTTATTCCTTTAGTGCCTTAATAACTACTAATAGTTCCTTGTTATAAATCTAATAGTTTAATTTAGCACTATATAATGCTTTAAATAGGTACGTGACTAGGTATTATTTCCCATTATTTTTTAGTTATTTTAAGACTACTTTAATAGCGAAATTTAAGGTGTTTATTCTTAATTGTTTCTTTTTATTTTTGTTTGGAAGTTTATATATAACCTCACTAGTTATAACTTCTTTTAATTATTAAAAAGCTTGTTTAGCTTCTTTAATAAAATAAAAAGCCTTTTTTGTTTTTGTTAAGGTAGTTAGTTCCGTTAATGGTTTAGCGATACGCCCGAAATCTTTAATGAGTTATTTAACATAGTTAATAAAGCCAAGAAATATACGTACGTTTATAACACTTTTAAGTTCTAATTAATCCTTAATTATTGCTATTTTTCCCTTTTAAATGCGGATTTCTTCTAAACTTATTATAAACCCTAAATAGTTTAGTTTTTTGATATATTATTTACTTTTAATTAGATAAACAAGTAGGTTTGCTTTTTCTAGGGCTTTTAACACTTGTTTTATATGTTTTTTATGCTTTTTCTCGTTTTTTTAAGTAAATTAATATATTGTTTAAGTAAACAAATACAAATTTATTTAGAAACTTGCAAAGAATTGTTATAATTATATGTTAAAATGTAATAAGTGCGTTAATAAGTTTAAATAGCATAACTTTATATTTATAATGTTTATGTATTATTTAGAAGGCTATATATTATTCGTGTCTTTTAATTATTCTAATTATATAATATTTATTATAAAGGTTTAGTGTTATGAAGATTTAAGCCTTGCTAATTTGTCTTTTTATGAGTTTCATTAATGGTAACGAGTGCTTGTTTTTCTTGGTTATTTCATTAAGGTGTCGATAGTTAATTACTTATCGCTACACTAGGTTTCCTTCTTTATTAACACGTTACTTCCCGTTTTTGTCGATTTTAGGTATTATAATTACTGGGTATTTTAACGAGGATTCTAATTCTCGAATATATTCTTTATTAAGATCCTTTTAAATTCCTTTTTATAATGCTTTTTATTTTTCTTAATTTATAAGATACACTAGGAATAATTTTGGTTATTTTCCTTTTTTAAAGTAAATTTAATGATTTTATTAGTTATGTTTTAGTAATTTTTTTTTGTTTTATCTTTAAATAGTTTATAAAAACGGAGGTACTTGCGCGGTATTTTCTTCGTTAGATTTTCAGGCTTGGTTACTCGAATTATATAAGCGATATGTTTCGTTTTTAC
This sequence comes from Biscogniauxia marginata, assembly GCA_022695795.1. Lineage (NCBI taxonomy): Eukaryota > Fungi > Ascomycota > Sordariomycetes > Xylariales > Xylariaceae > Biscogniauxia > Biscogniauxia marginata. The sequence goes on along the minus strand of MU404063.1, from coordinate 667,075 downwards.
ATTTATTTCTCTAGAGTCACTTGCGGTACTTATCTCGTAACCCGTAATAGTTAACTCCTTTTGTTTTTAATCTTAATAAAACGTATTTATCTCGAAATTTATTCGTAAATTGCTTTTTTTAAGCTAATTCATTCTTAAGATTATATCGTGGTTTAATATATATATAATATTAAGAATAACTTATTTAAGATGTCTTTAAATAGTTACCGAGAAAGGAATTATTTTTCTTAGCACTTTACTATTCTCGTAACTAAATATACTTTCTTTAAAGTTTTATAGTTTATATAGATTTTATTTATATATTTATGGTATTTTGTTTTTTTAAGCTATTTTTGCTGAGATATAGCTTTTATTTGCTCTTGAATTTATTAGGGCTTTATATTTTCTTTTATTATACTTAACTCTAGTTATAATAGTATTATTAAGTCTCGACTAGACTTTATATAAGGATTTATTATTTATAGCTTCTCGCTGCCTTACTGGCGAGAGTCTTTGCCGTTTTTTGGTTTTCCACGTCCCTTCTTTTTTGGTTTTTTTTTAGTTGTTATAACCTAAATGTCTTTCTATTCTTGGGTTTTTATAGGAGCGTGTTTCTAGTAATTATTACTTAAATAATCTCTTTAATTACCCTTTACGTAATAAGGGGTAAAAGGTTTATCCTTTATATAAAACCTTACATATTAAAACTTTAATTCTTTTTCAAGAGCCTTTTTATAACTCAAGTCTATTTTGTTAACTCGGAATTTTTTAAAGTTTTAAATTATCCTTAAATAGAATAAATAATCCTTGAGTTTACTTATTAGAAGTATTTTAATGTTTCCCTTTAAGTTTATATTAATTTCGGAAAGCTTTCCTCTTTTTTTAAGGTATGTTTTAATGATTTATTTATAGCCCCGTTTAATTATACGTGTTTTTACTTGTCATTTTGTTAAGTATTTTTTTATAAAGCCAAATAGATTAATGTCGTATTTAGTTCGTTCTTTAAGTTATTATGGAAGATGTAATCCCTTTTATAATTCTTATAATTCTTCTTTAATCTCGTCTTTTTCGAAACCTGCTTTGAGTAAGTCGTGTACGTCGCATAGTATTAAGGTGTAATATATATAATCTTTAGCAATTACTTCGTTGCTTTTTTCGGAACTTAGGTAAAGATAACATGCTTTAAAGTAATGTGGCCATCGTGGGATGTTATCGCAGATACACTTATTTTTTTTCGTGTTATTATTTTCTAGTTTTTAAAAATAGTAACCGGCTTTATCTTTAGAACTTTTATATATTTGATAAGCGTCATTAATATAAAAGCTTTAATGTAATAATACATGTTTTTTTAAGCTTTAATAAACTTTATAACTATTATTTATATAAAACTTCTAATTTAAGCTATTATATTAGCCTTTTCCTTAGTAGGTTTCGCATTTGTCGTTATTATAATAACTTTAATATAAATTATTATAGTTTAACTTAATCCTTAAGTCGTATCTTAGTTTATAATTATCGTATTTATATAATAATTCGCCTTCGTTATATCTTTATTTGGTTTATTTTAATGTAAAATATCCTAAATATAAGTGGTTATCTTCTAAATAGTTTTTGCGGTTAATTTAATAATATTTATAAATTTTTTTTATAAAGGCCTCCTCGATCTTCTTTGCTTTGATAATATCGATAATAAATATTTAGTTTATTTCTTTGTTATTTTCGAATTGAACCCTTGTCTCGGCGGCTCTTTTCTCAGGTTAAGGAATTTCTCCTATTCTTGGTTTTTGTTTCTTAAGATTTCGATACTCGTTTTTATAATGTCTTTTCTTTCTATAGTTAAAACACTTAATAGTTGATTTATCTCGTTTTTTTTATTCCTTTTAAATAACGTTGATTTTAATGGGGTTTAATTTGGTTTTAATGCCTTTCTTGGTTCCGGCACCGCTTTTATGATTTCCTCCTTTTAGCTAATCGCCATTTCTTCGTTATACCGTCTTTTTCTTTTTAAGGTATCGTTCGAAGTTCTCGTTATCGATAGTAATTACCATTATAACGTAGTTATTAAACTTTTCTAGGTTTCTTTCTTTATATAGATTTATTTTATATAACTTATTTTTTATATAATCCTTTAATTCTTAATAAAATAAGTAATATAAGTTTTTAATAAGTAATTATAACTAGCTTACAAGTTTCTTAAACTTAATAACGTAATTTAAAGCCTTTTTATCTTGTCATAATTTATAAAGTTAAACTTCGGCTTGTTACTTGAGAATTAGATTACTAAATATAAACCTAAGTTGTTTTTTAAATTCCTTATAATTTTTAAAGACTTTTTTCGTGTTTTTTTAGGCGTTTGATCCGTTCTCTAGATAATTTTTTAACACTAGTTAAAACCAGGTTAAGGCGGTTCCGGCGAGGAGCTAAAATACCGTGAAAACCTTTTATTCTTTAGTGGTAATCGTTTTATAATAAAACTATAAATAAGTTTTAGCTTAAATTAGAAATCCTTTTAAATCGCTTAACTTATTATATTTACTAAGTGTAATTAATTTAAAACCCTTTACGTCGAGGGTTGTTATATTATTTTTATCGTTTAAGTTATTAGGGTTATTATTGTTTAAAAGTGGTTATTTGTCTTTAGGAAATAGGGGTTATTTTGCCTATTTGTTTTCTTTTTTAGGTATTTTTTCTTTCTCCTTTTCTTTTTTCTTAAATGATTCTTTTTATTGAGCTTTTAAGATGTCCTTTTGTGACTCTTTTTTAGTTGTAATTATAATGGATTCTTGTGTTAGTTCTTTTGAACTTTTTAGTTATACCGTAAAAGGACTTAAAGCTTTCGTTTAAGAGCTTGTTAATTGTTATTTTTTTATTTGTTTTTTTTCTTGTTACTCTTTGGTTTTAAGGGGCATGCTTATCTTGGGATTGTTTAATTAAAAATCCCTTCTTTTGAATTAATGTCAAGCACTAATTAAGGAGTTATTAAAATGTGACGAACCTCCTTATAACTTCCTAGTTAGCTAACTTCATAAGTAAATACATATTAGGTTTTCTTAATTTAAAAATAACAATAAATTAAGATTAGTTTAAGTAATTTATAATGTTATATTTGTTAAAGAGGTTTTAAGGTATTTTTAATTATAATATTAAAAAGTGATTATAATCTTAGATTAATAGCTAAAAAACCCGAGACTAATTATATAAAGAAACCCCATTCTACTTATAATTATCTAGATCCATTATTCAATGTGAGCTCTGTCCTGCTCCTAAAGCACAACGAAGCGCCGTTCTATCATCACGTGATAATAGCGAAGAAGGAAGAACCCAAATCCGGACGCGTAAAGGCAAATGGTAAGTAGATCCAGTTGGATCGTAACATATAATACCTTGTTATTTTATCTTAAATAAACTATAATTCTTTTTGTAGCCGTTACTATACTGCTTAAACCTTTTCGGATAGTATTTCTATTTTTAGGGCCTTTATTTCGACTTTTAATGTTTTTATAAGTTTAATCGATTGTTTTTAAATTTCCGCTTTCTACTTGTATATTGCCTTGTATAATGACATTTTTATGTCCTCGTTAATCGAAATATTATATATTATTTAGGTTATTAGTAGTAATTTTACTTAATTATTTATTTTTTAGTTAATATAGCTTTATAAATATTATTTTATTATTTAATTTAGTCTTTTTATTTATTCGTTTATTTAAAGATAATATATTATAAATAACTTTTATTTAATTTCTATTTGTTTTATTAGGTTTATTTAAAAATTTGAAGTAAATAACTTGTTTTTATTTGAAATAATGTATTTTAATAATTTATGTTTATTAACATATTTCTTTAAAAAATTAAAAGCTAGTTATTTTGTTATACTTAATTTATTAAACGGTAAAAAGTAGGCATATTTCGTGAGTTTATTAACGATTACTTATATATTGTTATAAGACACTTTTATAGTGAGATCTTTTAACTTTAAGAGTTTTACTACGAAATCCCATATAATTATATGCCACGCTTTATTAAGTATTTAAGTTAACTATAATAGTCCGTATGGTTTATATCGTGATGCTTTAGCTTTATTATAAACGTTATAATTTTTTATAATTCTTTTAACTGTTTTTCGCATTTCTAGGAAGTTAAATTCTTTTTAAAGTCGTTTTATTGTTTTAAAAATTCCTTAGTAACCGTGTAGAGGATGTTCGTGGAATTTTTTAACAAATTCGTTCTATATTCGTTTTAATACGTATATCTTTTCTTTATATAAAAGAAGTTTATCGCTAGATCCTTGTTAAAACTATAATTATTTTTCTTTTTAACTATAATTTTCCTTGAAATGTTGTTTTTAGTTTCTTATGTTAATTTGTATATAAGCTAATATAATTAATTCGTCATTTTGTTGTTTAAACATCTAGACATCTCTTTTATTGATTTTTGATTTATAATCTCCTTTTTTACTAAGAAAATCCGCTTAAATATTTTCCTTTTCCTTAATATGCTAGATTTTAAAATTGAATTTAAACAGGAAAATCATTTAACGTTTATATCTTTAATTAAGCGTTTATATTGTTATAAATCGTATAAGGTTTTTATAGTTTAAATAGATATTAATAGGTTCCTTAGTTTTATTAAGCTATAATTCTTATTTTTTAGCGTTTTAATTACTATTAATAGTTCTTTATTATAGATTTAATAATTTAGTTTAACACTATATAATGCTTTAAATAGGTACGCGACTAAGTACCATTTTTTATTGTTTTCTAGTTACTTTAAAACTGCTTTAATAGCGAAATTTAAGGCGTTTATCCTTAGTCGTTTCTTCTTATTTTTATTTAAAAGTTTATATATAACCTCACTAGTTATAACTTTTTTTAGTTACTAAAAAGCCTATTTAGCTTCTTTAATGAAATAAAAAGCTTTTTTTGTTTTTATTAAAATAGTTAATTTCGTTAATAGTTTAATAATCCGCCCGAAATCCTTAATAAGTTATTTAACGTAATTAATAAAACCAAGAAATGCGTGTACATTTATAACATTTTTAGGTTTTAATTAATCCTTAATTGTTACTATTTTCCCTTTTTAAATGCGGATTTTTCCTGGACTTATTATAAACCTTAAATAATCTAGTTTTTTGACATGCCATTTACTTTTAGTCGAATAAACGAGTAGGTTTGCTTTTTCCAGGGCTTTTAACATTTGTTCTATATATTCTTTATGTTTCTTCTCGCTTTTTAAATAAATTAATATATCGTTTAAATAAATAAATACAAATTTATCTAGAAACTTACGAAGAATCGTTATAATTATATATTAAAATATAACAAATACGTTAATAAGTTTAAACGGCATAACTTTATACTTATAATATCTATATATCGTTCGAAATGCGATATACTATTTATATTTTTTAGTCATTTTAATTATATAATATTTATCGCGAAGATTTAATACTATAAAGATTTAAGCTTTATTAATTTGTTTTTTTATAAGTTTTATTAATAATAACGAGTATCCGTTTTTCTTGGTTATTTTATTAAAATGTCGATAATTAATTACTCGACGTTATACTAGGTTTTCTTTTTTATTAATATGTTATTTCCCGTTTTTATCGACTTTAAGTATTATAATTGCCGGGTATCTTAATAAGGACTTTAATTCTTGAATATATTCTTTATTAAGATCCTTTTAAATTCCTTTTTATAATGCTTTTTATTTTTCTTGATTTATAAGATATATTAAGAATAGTTTTAGTTGTTTTCTTTTTTTAAAGTGAATTTAGTGATTTTATTAGCTATGTTTTAGTAATTCTTTTTTTATCTTGTTTTTAAATAATTTGTGGAAACGGAGGTACTTACGTAGTACTTTTTTCGTTAGATTTTTAAGCTTAATTACTCGAATTATATAGGCGATATATTTCGTTTTTATATTTATTTCTTTAAAGTTATTTGCGGTACTTATTTCGTAACTCGTAATAGTTAACTCCTTTTATTTTTAATTTTAATAAAGTATGTTTATCTCGAAATTTATTTGTAAATTACTTTTTTTAAGTTAATTCATTTTTAGTATTATATCGTGACTTAATATATATATAATATTAAAAATAACTTGTTTGAGATGTTTTTAAATAGTTACCGAGAGAGGGACTATCTCTTTTAACACTTTATCATTCTCGTAACTAGATATATATCCTTTAAAATTCCGTAGTTAATATAAACTTTATTTATATATTTATAGTATTTTGTTTTTTTAAGTTATCTTAATTAAGATATAACTTTTATTTATTCTTAAGTTTATAAAGGCTTTATACTTCCTTTTATTATACTTAACTTTAGTTATAATAGTATTATTAAGTCTCGACTAGATTTTATATAAGGATTTATTGTTTATAGCTTCTCGTTGCCTTACTAGCGAGAGCCTTTACCGTTTTTTGGTTTTCTACGCTTTTTCTTTTAGTTTCTTTAAGTTGTTATAACCTAAATGTCTTTTTATTCTTGGGCTTTTATAGGAGCGTGTTTTTAGTAATTATTATTTAGATAGTTTCTTTAATTATCTTTTATATAGTAAGGGGTAAGAGGTTTATTTTTTATATAAAACCTTGTATATTAAAACTTTAATTCTTTTTCGAGGGCCCTTTTATAACCTAAGTTTGTTTTTTTATTAACTCGAAATTTCTTAAGGTTTTAGATTATTTTTAAATAAAGTATATAATTCTTAAGTTTATTTATTAAGGGTAATTCGATGTTTCTTTATAAGTTTATATTGATTTCTAAAAACTTTCCCTTTTTTTTAAGGTATATTTTAACGATTTGTTTATAGCTTAGTTTAATTATACGTATTTTTATTTATTGTTTTATTAAGTGCTTTTTTATTAAGCCGAATAAACTAGTGTTATATTTAGCTCGCTTTTTAAGCCATTATAGAAAATGTAATCCCTTTTATAATTCTTATAATTCGTCCTTAATTTCGTCTTTTTCGAAACCCACTTTGAGTAAGTCGTATACGTCGTATAATATTAAGATGTAATATATATAATTTTTAGCAATTACTTCGTTGCTTTTTTCGGAACTTAAGTGAAAATAACATACTTTAAAATAATATAGCTATTGTGGGACGTTATCATAAATATATTTATTTTTTTTCGTGTTATTACTTTCTAGTTTTTAAGGATAATAACCGGCTTTATCCTTAAAACTTTTATGTACTTAACAAGCGTCGTTAATATAAAAGCTTTAATATAACGATATATATTCTTTTAAGCTTTAATAAACATCGCAATTATTATTTATATAAAACCTCCGGTTTAAGCTGTAATGCTGGCTTTTTCCTTAATAGGTTTTATACTTATCGTCGTTATAATGGCTTTAATATAGCTTATTATGGTTTAATTTAATTTTTAAGTCGTATCTTAGTTTATAGTTATTATATTTATACGGTAATTCGTTTTTATTATATCTTTATTTGGCTTGTTTTAATATAAAATATTCTAGGTATAAATAGTTATCCTTTAAATAGTCTTTATAGTTAACTTAATAATATTTATAGATTTCTTTTATAAGGACCTTTTTATTTTTTCTGCTTTAATAGTGGTAATAATAAACACTTAGTTTATCTCTTTATTATTTTCGAAATAAACCTTTATTTTAAAGGTTTTTTTCTCGAGTTAAGGAATTCCTCCTGTTTTTAGTTCCTGTTTTTTAGGATTTCGGCACTCGTTTTTGTAATGTCTTTTCTTTTTATAATTAAAACACTTAATGGTTAATTTATTTCGTTTCTTTTATTCTTTTTAAGTAACGTTAATTTTAATGGGGTTTAACTTGGTTTTAATGCCTTTTTTAGTCCTAGTATCACTTTTATAATTTCCTCTTTTTAGTTAATTGTTATTCTTTCGTTATACTGTTTTTTTCTTTTTAAGGTACCGTTTAAAGTTTTCATTATTAATAATAATTGCTATTATAACGTAGTTATTAAACTTTCTTAAGTTCTTTTTTTTATATAGGTTTATTTTATATAGTTTATTTTTTATATAAATTTTTAGTTTTTAATAAAATAAGTAATATAAACTCTTAATAAGTAGTTATGATTAGCTTACGAGTTTTTTAAACTTAATAGCGTAATTTAAAGCTTTTTTGTCTTATTATAGTTTATAAAATCGAGTTTCGGCTTATTACTTAAGGATTAAATTACCAAACATAGACCTAAATTATTTTTTAAATTCTTTATAATCTTTAAAGACCTTTTTTGTGTCTTTTTAGGCGTTTAATCCATTTTCTAAATGATTTTTTAACACTAGTTAAAACCAGGTTAAGGCAGTTTCGACGAGGAGCTAAGATATTATAAGAACCTTGTTACGACTTAATAAGGGTAAAAGGAATTAAAGTGGTTATGTGATTTAAGGTCACATGACTCCAAAAGGGAGAATGCCAAGATTCTCTGTTATTCTCTTGAGAATTTAAGAGAATATAAGTATAACTCCCTATAAAAGATGAAATATAAGTAAATTAGAATTTCCTACGTATTTAGTTATTTATTTTAGTTTTTTAGTTATTAATCTAAAATTATAATCACTTTTTAACATTATAATAAGAATACTTTAAAAACCTCTTTAACAAACAAAACATTATAAATCACTTAAACTAATTTTAATTCATTATTACTTTTAAATTAAGAAAACCTAATACGTACTTATTTATAAAGTTAATTAACTAAAAATCTATAAAAAGGTTCGTTATATTTTAATAACTCTTTAATTAATGCTTAATATTAATTTAAAAGAAGGGATTTTTAGTCGAATCGTCTTAAAACAAATATGCCCCTTAAAACTAAAAGGCAACAAGAAAAAAAACAAGTAAGAAAACAATAATTAATAAGCTCTTAAACGAAAGCTTTGAATTCTTTTACGGTATAACAAAAAGGTTCAAAAAAACCAATATAAAAATTAATTATAATTATAGTTAAAAAAAGTTATAAGAGGACACCTTAAAAGCTTAATAAGAAAAATCATTTAAAAAAGAAGAAAAAGAAAAAGAAAAAACACCTAAAAAAGAAAATAAATAAATAAAATAACCTTTACTTCCTAGAGATAAACAACTAAAACCACCTTTAAATAATAACGACCTTAACAACTTAAACGACAAAAACAATATAACAACCCTCGATATAAAAGGTTTTAAATTAATTACACCTAGTAAATATAATAAATTAAGCGATTTAAAGGGATTTTTAATCCAAGCCGGAACCTACTTATAATTTTATTACGAAACGATTATCACTAAAGAATAAAAGGTTTTCACGGTATTTTAACTCCTTATCAAAACTGCTTTAACCTGGTTTTAACCAGTGTTAAAAAATCATCTAGAAAACGGATTAAACGCTCAAAAAGACATAAAAAAGGTTTTCAAGGATTATAAAGAGTTTAAAAAACAACTTAAGTCTATATTTAACAATCTAATCCTCAAATAACAAGCCAAAGCTCGACTTCACAAATTACAACAAAACAAAAAAGCTTTAAATTACGCTATTAAATTCAAAAAACTCATAAGCTAGTTATAACTACTTATCAAGAGCTTATACTACTTATTTTATTAAGAACTAAAAAACCATATAAAGAATAAACTATACAAAATAAACCTATATAAAAAAAGGAACCCAAGAAAGTTCAATAACTACGTTATAATAGCAATTACCATTAATAACAAAAACTTCAAATAATACCTTAAAAAGAAAAAAACAATATAACAAAGGAATAACGATTAATTAAAAAAAGGAAATCACAAAAGCGGTACCGAAACTAAGAAAGACACTAAAACCAAGTTAAACCCCATTAAAATTAACATTACTTAAAAGGAGTAAAAGAAACGAGATAAGTTAACCATTAAGTGTTTTAATTACAAAAAAAAAGACATTATAAAAACAAGTGCTAAAGTCCTAAAAAACAAGAACTAAAAACAAGAAAAATTCCTTAACCCAAGAAAAAAACTTTTAAAGTAAGAGTTTATTTCGAAAATAATAAAGAGGTAAACCAAGTGTTTATTATTACCACTATTAAGGTAGAAAAAAATAAAGAAGTCCTTATAAAAGAAATTTATAAATATCATTAAGTTAACCGTAAAAACTATTTAAAGGATAACTATTTATATCTAAAATATCTTATATTAAAACAAGCTAAACAAGGATATAACGAAAACGAACTATTATATAAATATAATAACTATAAACTAAAATACGACTTAAAAATTAAGTTAAACCATAATAAACTACATTAAAGCTATTATAACGATGATAAGTATAAAACCTATTAAGGAAAAAGCCAACATAATAACTTAAACTAGAGGTTTTATATAAATAATAATTACGATGTTTATTAAAGCTTTTATACTAACGACGCCTATTAAATACATAAAAATTTTAAGGATAAAGCCGGTTATTATTTTTAAAAACTAGAAAATAATAACACGAAAAAAAATAAATATATTTATAACAACGTCCCACGATAGCCACATTACTTTAAAGCATATTATTTTCACCTAAGTTCCGAAAAAAACAACGAAACAATTATTAAAAGTTATATATATTACACCTTAGTATTATACGACGTACACGACTTGCTTAAAGCGGGTTTCGAAAAAGACGAAGTTAAAAACGAGTTATAAGAATTATAAAAGGAATTATATCTTTCATAATAACTCGAAAAACGAGTTAAGTATAACACTAGTTTATTTAGCTTAATAAAAAAATACTTAATAAAATAATAAGCAAAAATATATATAACTAAACTAAGCTATAAATAAATCGTTAAAATATACCTTAAAAAAAGGGAAAATTTCTAGAAATTAATATAAACCTATAAAAAAACATTAAATTACCTCTAATAAATAAATTCAAGAATTATATACTTTATTTGAAAATAATTTAAAACCTTAAGAAATTTCGAGTTAACAAAAAAACAAACTTAAGTTATAAAAGGGCCCTTGAAAAAGAATTAAAGTTTTAATATATAAGGTTTCATATAAAGAATAAACCTTTTACCCTTTATTACGTGAAAAATAATTAAAAAAACTGTTTAAATAATGATTACTAGAAACACGCTCTTATAAAAGCCTAAAAGTAAAAGAATATCTAGGTTATAACAACTTAAAAAAACCTAAAAAAGAAAAAGCGTGAAAAACCAAAAAACGGTAAAAGCTCTCGCTAGTAAGGCAGCGAGAAGCCATAAATAATAAGTCCTTATATAAAGTTTAATCGAGACTTAATAATACTATTATAACTAAAGTTAAGTATAATAAAAGGAAATATAAAGCCTTTATAAACTCAAGAATAAATAAAAGTTATATCTTAATTAAGATAACTTAAAAAAACAAAATATTATAAATATATAAATAAAATTCATATTAATTACGGAACTTCGAAGGATATATATCTAGTTATAAGAATAATAAAGTGTTAAAAGAGATAATCCCTTTCTTGATAACTATTTAAAGACATCTCGAGCAAGTCATTTTTAATATTATATATATATTAAGTCACGATATAATACTAAAAATGAATTAACTTAAAAAAAGTAATTTACAAATAAATTTCGAGATAAACATACTTTATTAAAATTAAAAATAAAAGGAGTTAACTATTACGAGTTACGAAATAAGTATCGTAAATAACTTTAAAAAAACAAATATAAAAACGAAATATATTGCTTATATAATTTAAGTAACCAAGCTTAAAAATTTAACGAAAAGAGTACTATATAAGTACCTCCGTTTTTATAAATTATTTAAAGACAAAATAAAAAAAGAATTATTAAAACATAGTTAATAGGATTACTAAATCCATTTTAAGGAAAGAAAATAGTTAAAATTATTCCTAATATATCTTATAAATCAAGAAAAATAAAAAGCACTATAAAAAGGAATTTAAAAAGATATTAATAAAGAATATATTTAAGAATTAAAGTCCTCGTTAAAATACCCGGTAATTATGGTACTTAAAATCAATAAAAACGAGAAATAACATATTAATAAAAAAGGAAACCTAGTATAGCGATAAGTAATTAACTACTAACACTTTAATAAAATAACCAAGAAAAACGAATACTTATTATTATTAATAAAACTTATAAAAAGACAAATTAATAAAGCTTAAATCTTTATAATATTAAACCTTCGCGATGGATATTATATAATTAAAATAACCAAAAAACACAAATAATATACTATATTCCGAATAATATATAAATATTATAAGTATAAGGTTATGCCGTTTGGACTTATTAACGTATCTACTACATTTCAACACATAATTATAACGATCCTCCGCAAGTTTCTAGATAAATTTGTATTTGTTTATTTAAACGATATATTAATTTACTTAAAAAGCGAGAAAGAATATAAAAAACATATAAAACAAATATTAAAAGCCCTAAAAAAAGTAAACCTATTTATTTATTTAACTAAAAATAAATAGTATATTAAAAAACTAAACTATTTAAGATTTATAATAAGTTTAAAAGAAATTTACATTTAAAAAGAGAAAATAGTAATAATCAAGGATTAGCTAAAACCCAAGAGTGTTATAAATATACGCGCATTTCTTGGCTTTATTAATTATATTAAATAATTTATTAAGGATTTCGAACGTATCGCTAAACCATTAACGGAATTAATTACCCTAGCGAAAACAAAAAAGGCTTTTTATTTCACTAAAGAAGCTAAATAGGCTTTTTAACAATTAAAGGAAATTGTAATTAATGAGGTTATATATAAACTTCTAAACAAAAATAAAAAGAAACGACTAAAGATAAACGTGTTACGAGACTCCTAAAATAGGGAAACGCGTGCCACGCACGTAACCCCATCGAATAGGTGAATAGTAGGTGAGGCAACCCACGATTCAACTATTTACTAAATATGTGAATAATGAGTGGGGCAACTTACGATTCAACTATTCAATTAATTGTATAAAAGGAAGGACGAGTATAAATAAATTGGAATTTCCTTGTGTAATTAGTCTCTTGTTCTTTAACTATTAATCTAAAACTATAGTCACTCTTTAATATTATAATGAGAGTACCTTAAAACCTCTTTAACGAACAATTATTATAAAATACCTAAATTAATCTCAACCCATTATTACCTTTAAATTAAAAAAACCTAATACGTACTCACCTATAAAGTCAACTAACTAAGAATATATAAGGAGGTTCGTTACATTTTAATAGCTCTTTAATCAATGCTTGATATTAGTTCAAGAAAAGAAGGGACTCTTAGTCAAACCGTCCCAAGATAAACATGCCCCTTAAAACTAAAAAGTAACAAGAAAAAAAACAAATAAAAAAACAATAATTAATAAGCTCTTAAACGAAAGCTTTAAGTCCTTTTACGATATAACTAAAGGGTTTAAAGAAACTAACACAAGAATCCATTATAGTTATAGTTAAAAAGGAGTCACAAAAGGACATCTCAAAGGATCAGCAAGAAAAAGCATCTAAGGAAGAAGAAAAAAAAGAGGAAAAAATACCTAAAAAACAGGCAAAACAACCCCTACCTCTTAAAAACAAGTAACCACCCTTAAACGATAACGACCCTAACGACTTAAACGATAAAAACAATATAATAACCCCTAACGTAAAGGGTTTTAAACTAATTACACCTAGTAAATATAATAAGTCAAGCGATTTAAAAGGATTTTTAATCTAGGTTAAAACCTATTTATAGTTTTATTATAGAACGATTATCACTAAAGAATAGAAGATTCTCACGATATCCCAGCTCCTAACTAAAACCGCCTTAACCTAGTTTCAACTAGTATTAAAGAACTATTTAGAAAATAAATCAAACGCCTAAAAAGACACGAAAAAAGTCTTCAAAAATTATAAAGAATTTAAAAAACAACTTAGGTCTATATTTAGCAATCTAATCTTCAAGTAACAAACTAAAGCTCGACTTTATAAACTACGACAAAATAAAAAGGCTTTAAATTATACTATTAAATTCAAAAAACTCATAAGCCAATTATAATTACTTATCAAAAACCTATACTACTTATTTTATTAAGGGTTAAAAAACCATATAAAAAATGAGTTATATAAAACAAACCTATATAAAGAAAAAAACCCAGGAAAGTTTAATAACTACATTATAATAATAATTACCATTAATAACGAGAACTTCGAACAGTACCTTAAAAAGAAAAAAACGGTACAACGAAGGAATAACGATCAACTGAAAAAAAGAAATCACAAAAGCGGTACTAAAACCAAGAAAAGCACTAGAACTAAGTCAAACCCCATTAAAATCAACGTTATTCAAAAGGAACAAAAGAAACGAGACAAATCAACTATTAAGTGTTTTAACTACAAAAAAAAAAGACATTATAAAAACAAATACCAAAATCCTAAAAAATAGGAACCAAAAACAAAAGGGATTCTTTAACCTAAAAAAAGAGTCGCCGAAGCAAGGATTCAATTCGAAAACAACAAAAAAATAAACCAAGTATTTACTATTAATACTATTAAGGTAGAAAAGATCGAAAAGACCTTTATAAAAAGAGTTTATAAATCTTATTAAGTTAACCGTAAAAACTATCCAAAAAATAACCATTTATATCTAAAATATTTTACATTAAAACAAGCCAAATAAAGATATAACGAAAGCGAATTACTATATATATATAATAATTATAAACTAAGATACGACTTAAGAATTAAGTTAAACTATAGTGATCTACACTAGAGCCACTATAAAAATAATAAATACGAAACCCATTAGGGAAAAAGCCAACACAATAGCCTAAACTAAAGGCTTTATATAAATAATAGTTGCAATGTCTATTAAAGCTTAAGGTAACATATATCGTTATATTAAAGCTTTTATATTAACGACGCCTATTAAATACATAAAAGTTTTAAGGATAAAGCCGGTTACTATTCTTAAAAACCAGAAAGTGACGACACGGAAGAAAATAAATATATCTACGATAACACCCCACAATAACTATATTACCTTAAAGCATGTTATCTTCACCTAAGCTCCGAAAAAAGCTACGAAGCAATAACTAAAGGTTATATATGTTACACCTCGGTACCATGCAACATATACGACTTGCTCGAAACAGGTTTTAAAGAAAACGAAATTAAGGAAGAATTATGAGAATTATAAAAGGAACTATATTTTCTATAATGGCTCGAAAAACGAACTAAATACGATACTAATCTATTTGGCTTTATAGAAAAACACTTAATAAAATAATAAGCAAAAACACGTACGACTAAACGGGGCTATAAACGAATTATTAAAGTATACCTCAAAAAAAAAGAGAAACTCCTAAAAATCAATATAAACTTAAAGAGAAACATCGAGATACCTTTAACAAACAAACTCAAGAATTACTCCTTTTATTTAAGGATAATTTAGAACTTTAAAAAATTCCGAGTTAATAAAACGGACTTAGGCTATAAAAAGGCTCTCGAAAAAGAATTAAAGTTTTAATATATAAGGTTTTACATAAAAAATAAACTTTTTACCCCTTATTACGTAAAGGGTAATTAAAGAGATTATCTAAGTAATAATTACTAGAAACACATTCCCATAAAAGCTCAAAAATAAAAAGATATTTAGGTTATAATAACTAAAAAAAAACCAAAAAGAAAAGGACATGGAAAACCAAAAAACAGCAAAGGCTCTCGCTAATAAAGCAGCGAGAAGCTATAAATAATAAGTCCTTATATAAAGTCTAATCAGGACTTAACAACACTATTATAACCAAAGTTAAGTATAATAAAAAAAAATACAAAGCCCTAATAAATTCAAAAGCAAATAAAAGCTATGTCTCAGCAAAGATAGTTCAAGAAAATAGAATATCATAGGTATATAAACAAAATCTATATAATCTATAAAACTTTAAAGGAAACATATCTAGTTATAAAAATAGTAGGGTGTTAAGAGAAATAATTCCTCTTTTAATAACTATTTAAAAACATTTTAAATAAGTCATCTTTAATATTATATATATATTAAATCACGATATAATCTTAAGAATAAATTAGCTTAAAAAAAGTAATTCATAAATAAATTTCAAGATAAACACGCTTTATTAAGATTAAAAACAAGAGAAATTAACCACTACGGGTTACGAGATAAGTACCGTAAATAACTCTAAAGAAACGAATATAAAAACGAAACATATTACCTATATAATTCAAGTAACTAAACCTAAAAATCCAACGAAAAAAGTACCGCGTAAATACCTCCAATTCTATAAATTATTTAGAAATAAAACAAAAAAAGAATTACTAAAACATAACCAGTAAAATCACTAAATCTACTTTAAAAAAGGAAAACAACTAAAATTATTCTTAGTATATTTTATAAATCAAGAAAAACAAAAAGTACTATAAAAAGGAATCTAGGAGGATCTTAATAAAGGATATATTCGAGAATCTAAATCCTCGTTAAGATACCCGGCGATTATAGTACTTAAAGTCGACAAAAATGGGAAGTAACATGTCAATAAAGAAGGAAATCTAGTATAGCGACAAGTAATTAATTACCGACACCTTAATAAAATAACCAAAAAAAACAAATACTTATTACTACTAATAAAACTCATAAAAGAATAAATTAATAAGGCCTAAATCTTCATAGCACTAAACCTTCGCAATAAATACTATATAATCAAAATAACCAAGGGACACGAATAATATACAGCTTTTTAAACGATATATAGACATTATAAGTACAAGGTTATACCATTTGGACTTACTAACGCACCCGCTATATTTTAACATATAATTATAATAATTCTTTGCAAGTTTTTAAATAAATTTATATTCATTTACCTAAACGATATATTAATTTACTTAGAAAACGAGAAAGAATATAAAGAATATATAAAGCAAGTGTTAAAAACCCTGGAAAAAGCAAATCTACTTATTTATTCGACCAAAAATAAATAATATATTAAAAAACTAGATTATTTAAGGTTTATAATAAGTCCAGGAGAAATTTACATTTAAAAAAGAAAAATAATAATAATTAAAGATTAGCTAGAACCTAAGAATGTCATAAACGTACGCGCATTTCTTGGCTTTATTAACTATGTCAAATAACTTATTAAAGATTTCGGGCGTATTACCAAACCATTAACGGAACTAATTACCCTAGCAAAAATAAGAGAGGCTTTCTATTTCACTAAAAAAGCTAAACAGGCTTTTTAGTAATTAAAAGAAGTTATAATTAGTGAGGTTATATATAAACTTCCAAATAAAAATAAAAAGAAACGACTAAGGATAAACACTTTAAATTTCGCTATTAAAGCAGTCCTGGAGCAATTAAAAGATAATAGGAAATGGTACCTAATCGCGTACCTATTTAAAGCACTACATAATACTAAATTAAACTATTAAATTTATAACAAGGAACTATTAATAGTTATTAGAGCACTAAAAAAATAGGAACTATAACTTAGCGGAACTAAGAAACCTATCGACATCTATTTAAACCATAAGAACCTTACACGATTCATAATAATATAAACGTTTAATTAAAGACATAAGCATTAAATGATTTTCTTATTTAAGTTCAATTTTAGAATCCAGCACATTAAGGGAAAGGAAAATATCTAAGTAGATCTTCTTAACAGAAAAAGAGATTATAAATCAAAAATCAATAAAAGAGATATTCAGATTTTTAAATAACAAAATAACGAATTAATTATATTAACTTACATATAAATTAATATAAAAAACTAAAAATAATAGTTTAAGGAAAATTATAATCAAAAAGAAAAATAATTATAATCTTAATAAAAATCTAACGACAAACTTCTTTTATATAAAGAAAAGGTATATATACTAAAACAAGTATAAAACAAATTCATCAAAGAATTTCACAAACATTCTCTACATGGCCACCAAAGGATTTTTAAAATAATAAAACGACTTTAAAAAGAATTCGACTTTCTAGGAATATAATAAACAGTTAAAAGAATTATAAAGAATTATAACATCTATAATAAGGCTAAAGCATCACGATATAAACCATACGAATTATTACAACCAACTTAGATACTTAATAAAGCATGAAATACCATTGTATAAGACTTCGTAATGAAACTCTTAAAATCAAAAAATCCTATTATAGGAGTACATTATAACAACATATAAGTAATTATTAATAAACTCACGAAATACGCCTACTTCTTATTATTTAATAAATCAAGCATAATAAAATAATTAGCTTTTAACTTCTTAAAAAAATATATTAACAAATATGGGTTATTAAAACATGTTATTTTAAACAAAAACAAATTATTTACGTCGAAATTTTGGATTAACTTAATAAAACAAATAAGAATTAAACAAAAATTATCTATAATATATTACTCCTAAACGGACGAGTAAATAGAAAAATTAAACTAAATAATAAAACAATATTTACAAAGTTATATTAACTAAGAAATAAACAACTAAGTAAAATTACTATTAATAGCCCAAATAGCATATAACACTTTAATTAATAAAGACATAAAAATGTCATTACACAAAGTAGTGTACAAGCAAAAAGCGGAAGCTTAAAAACAATCGATCGAACTCACAAAAACATTAAAAGTTAAAATAAAGGCCTCGAAAGTAAAAATACTATCCAAAAAAATTTAGGTAGTATAATAACGGCTACAAAAAAAATTACAATTCATTTAAAATAAAATAACAAAATACTATAATAAAAAAGAATTAAAGGATTAATTCTTAAAAAAGGAAACATAGTTTACTTACTCCGCTAACAACAAAACATAATATTAAAAATACCCTAAATTAAAATAAAGCGACCTAGCAAAAAACTTAAATTTAAGAAATTAAGACCATATAAAATCGAGGAGGTTATTTCGAAAATTAACTATAAATTAGCACTATTAAAAGGATCTAGAATATATCTTATATTTCATGTTTCACTCTTAAAACTAACACTAAATAACGTTATACTAGAAAACTAACTAGAATTTAAAGAAAACCTTAATAAGTATAAAATAAAAAAGATATTGAATTTAAGATAAGTCGAAAGTTAATTATAGTATTTAGTTAAATAAGAGAGTTACTCACCGAAAAAGAACATTTAAAAATCACTTAAGCACTTAAAGAACCTAACAAATGAAATTAAAGATTTCTACCGCTAGAATTTAGACCGGCTAAGAAGGTTTAAACGTCGAAGTTTTAATCTTGCTAGGAAGAACCAAGAAAGGAGAAAAGGCAGGTCTTAAAAGTAAGTAAACTCTATAAAGACTTAAATTAACGCTGCGATCTCTTTACACGTTGCGATTTTTTAGTAAGACGTTTTTATTTTTCTTCTTTACGCTTAACGCGCTTTAAATCCTTTATAGAATTAAGATCTCGAGTAATTATTTTATATAATTTACTTAATTATAATTTATGCTTAGTTTTAAAGCGTAAAATGCGGTTTATAATTGCCTTCTTAATAACACGAGTAACTTTATAATGGGATTCCGCTTTTTCGAGTTTAGCCTTAATCTTTTAAAATTGTTTCGTAATTTTAAATACGCTTTTTTGCGAAATACTAAACACGTCGCATCGCGATTAACTTAATTTTATGTATTTTACATAATAATTAAAATCCTTCGAAATAATATAATTTTTTTTATTATACTTATAATAAAAATAAGCTATTTTTTTTATTATAAAAAATAATAAAGTTTAAAAAAGTTACCTTGTTTTTAATTTATTTCTTAACTTAACGCAAGATATTAGAATTTTTTTTACGAAATTTTATTATATAATAAGACATTATAAACTAAGTTAAAAAAGATTTAAACCTTTTAATAAATTAAAAAAAAGAATAACTAACCCTTTTTTTATCTTTAAGATAAAGATTTTTAAAGGAGAAGAATAATATTACGAGACTCCTAAAATAGGGAAACGCGTGCCACGCACGTGACCCCATCGAATAAATAAATAATAGGTAAAGCAACCCACGATTTAACTATTTATTAAATATATAAATAATAAGTGGGGCAACCTACGATTTAACTATTCAGTTAATTATATAAAAAAAAGAACAAGTATAAATAAATTGGAATTTCCTTGTATAATTAGTTTCTCGTTTTTTAACTATTAATCTAAAACTATAATCACTTTTTAATACTATAGTGAGAGTACTTTAAAACCTCTCTGACGAACAACCATTGTGAAATACCTGAACCAATCTTAACCCACTGTTACCTTTAAATCAAGAAAACCTAGTACGTACTCACCTGTAAAGTCAGCTGACTAGGAATACACAGGGAGGTTCATCACAAAACGCCTTAAATTTCGCCATTAAAGTAGTTTTAAAGTAACTAGAAAATAATAAGAAATAATACTTAATTGCGTACCTATTTAAAGCATTATATAATACTAAACTAAACTATTAAATTTATAATAAGGAATTATTAATAATCATTAAAGCATTAAAGAAATAAGAACTATAGCTTAATAAAACTAAGGAACCTATTAATATATATTTAAACCATAAAAACCTTACACGATTTATAACAACACAAACGCTTAATTAAAAACACGAGTGTTAAATGATTTTTTTATTTAATTTTAATTTTAAAATCTAGTATATCAAGGGAAAGGAAAATATCTAAATAGATCTTCTTAATAAAAAGGGAAATTATAAATCAAAAATCAATAAAAAAGATATCTAGATATTTAAATAACAAAATAACAAATCAATTATATTAGCTTATATGCGAATTAATATAAAAAACTAGAAATAACGTTTCAAAAAAATTATAATTAAAAGGAAAAACAATTATAATCTTAATAAGGATCTAGTGACGAACTTCTCTCGTATAAAGAAAAAGTATATATATTAAAACGAGTACAAAACGAATTCGTTAAAGAATTTCACAAATATTCTCTACATAGCCACTAAGGAATTTTCAAAACAGTAAAACGACTTTAAAAAAAATTCGACTTTCTAGGAATGCGATAAATAGTTAAAAGAATTATAAAGATTTATAATATTTATAATAAGGTTAAAGCATCACAATATAAACTATATAGATTATTATAACTAACCTAAATACTTAATAAAACGTGATATATAATTACATGGGATTTCGTAGTAAAACTTCTAAAGTTAAAAGATTTTATTATAAGAGTACCTTATAATAACATATAAATAATCGTTAATAAACTCACGAAATATATCTATTTTCTACCATTTAACAAATTAAATATAATAAAACAGCTAGTTTTTAATTTCTTAAAAGAATACGTTAATAAACATAAATTACCGGAACACATTATTTTAAATAAAGACAAGTTATTTACTTTAAAATTTTGAATAAACCTAATAAAACGGATGAAAGTTAAATAAAAATTATTTATAGCGTATTATCCCTAGATAAACGAACAAATAAAGAAATTAAACTAAATAATAAAACAATATTTACAAAGTTATATTAACTAAGAAATGAATAACTAAGTAGAATTATTATTAATAGCTTAAATAGCATATAACATTTCAATTAACGAGGATATAAAGATATCACTATACGAGGCAATATACAGGTAAAAAGCAAAAATCTAAAAACAACTAATTAAACTCACGGAAACACCAAAAGTTAAAATAAAAGCCCCGAGAATAAAAGTACTATCTAAAAAGGTTTAAGTAGTATAATAACGACTATAAAAAGAATTATAGTTTATTTAAAACAAAATAATAAAATACTATAATAAAAAAAGAATTAAAAGATTAATTCTTAAAAGAAAAAACATAATCTACTTACTTCGCTAATAATAAGGCGTAACATCAAAAACACCTTAAATCAAAATAAAACGACTTAACAAAAAACTTAAGTTTAAAAGTTAAAATTATATAAAATTAAA
>MU404063.1:328547-645118 GCA_022695795.1 Biscogniauxia marginata | reverse complement strand
AAAAGGTTATTTTAAAAGTTAAAATTATATAAAATTAAAAAGGTTATTTTAAAAGTTAAAATTATATAAAATTAAAAAGGTTATTTTAAAAGTTAAAATTATATAAAATTAAAAAGGTTATTTTAAAAGTTAATTACAAGTTAGCGTTACCAAAAAAATCCAAAATACATTTTATATTCCATATTTTACTTTTAAAACCAGCATTAAATAACGCTATACTAAAAAACTAACTAAAATTTAAAGAAAACCCTAATAAATACGAAGTAAAAAAGATACTAGATTTAAAACAAGTTAAAAGTTAATTATAATATTTTATTAAATAAGAAAGTTACCTATTAAAAAAAACACTTAAAAACCACTTAAACATTTAAAGAATTTAATAATTAAACTTAAAAGCTTTTACCGTTAAAACCCAAATCGCTTAAAGAAATTTAAAAACCCAAGTCGTGATTTAATTATAACTAGTTAAAAGAGGGAACGGCCTCGAAAGTAACTTTAACCTATTTAGTTAAAAACTATTATTTAGCTTAAAAACGCTTTTACTCCGCCTTAATATATTCTTAATCCTTTAACTTATTTAAGTTTTAAAGTCCGCGTCGAATAAATTAAACCGCATATTTATATAATTATTTAAATTAACAATTTAATCGCGTAATCTTACTTAATAGTTCCTGAAATTACTAAATGGCTACTCATTTTTCTCGATCTATCTTAAGTTTTTCTTTTTAAATATTTTAAAAAGATTTTAAGGAAACGTGATTACCGTCACAAGAGGTGGTATTAATCTCACTATAATTCTAACATTTTTTCCGATTCTTTAATATTTTGCATAATAAGCCCCTTTTAAAATAATAAGTATAAAGCATAACTATATATTTAAATTAATTAATAATAACGGCTAGTTCGTATTAATATTCGGAAGAATTCCTTTTTTTTAAACTTATTCGCATATTCTTAGTAACACGATAAAATAACATAATTAAAATAAAAAGTTACTAAGAAAAAAAGTTTTAAAAATAAAACCATTTAAAAAAGAGATATAATGTTACGACTTAATAAAGGTAAAAATAATTAAAATGGTTATGTAATTTAAGGTTATATAACTTTAAAAAGGAAAATACCAAGATTCTTTATTATTCTCTTAAAAATTTAGGAAAATACTAAGATTCTCTGTTATTCTCCTAAGAATTTAAGAAAATATAGGTATAACTCCTTATAAAGAATAAAATATAAATAAATTAGAATTTCTTATATATTTAGTTATTCATTTTAATTCCTTAACTATTAATTTAAAATTATAGTCACTTTTTAACATTATAATAAAAGTACCTTAAAACCTCTTTAACGGATAAAACATTATAAATCACTTAAACTAATCTTAATTTATTGTTATTTTTAAATCAAGAAAACCTAGTACGTACTTACTTATAAAGTTAGTTAACTAGGAATCCACAAGGAGGTTCGTTATAAACCTTTTGTTCTTTAATGGTAATCGTTTCGTAATAAAACTATAAATAAGTTTTAACCTAGATTAAAAATCCCTTTAAATCGCTTAACTCATTATATTTGCTAGGTATAATTAATTTAAAACTTTTTATATTAAGGGTTGTTATATTGTTTTTGTCGTTTAAGTTATTAAGGTCGTTATCGTTTAAAGGTAGTTTCGATTACTTATCTTTAAAAAGTAAAGGTTGTTTTACTTATTTATTTTCTTTTTTAGATATTTTTTTCTCTTTTTCTTTTTTTTCTTTAAATGATTTTTTTTATTAAACTTTTAAAGTGTCCTCTTAAGACTCTTTTTTAGTTATAATTTGTAACGAACCTCCCTGTGTGTTCCTAGTCAGTTAACTTTACAGGTAAGTACGTACTAGGTTTTCTTGATTTAAAGGTAATAATGGGTTAAGATTAGTTTAATTAATTTATAATGTTATGTTCGTTAAAGAGGTTTTAAGGTATTTTTACTATAATATTAAAAAGTGACTATAGTCTTAGATTAATAGTTAAAAAGGGAGAAATTAATTATATAAAGAAATTCTAATTTACTTATACTTATTCTTCTTTTTATATAATTAACTGAATAGTTAAATTATAAGTTGCCCCACCCACTATTCACACATTTAGTAAATAGTTAAATCGTAAGTTGCCCCACCCATTATTCACTTATTTAATAGGGTCACGTGCGTGGCACGCGTTTCCTCGTTTTAGGAGTCTCGTAATATTATTCTTTCCTTTCGAGAATTTTTGTTTTAAAAATAAAGAGAGTATTAATTAACCTTTTTTTTAATTTGTTAAGAAGTTTAAGCCTTTTTTAACTTAGTTTATAATATTTTATTATATAATAAAATTTCGTAAAGAAAATTCTAACATTTCGCGTCGAGCTAAAAAATAAGTTAAAAATAAAGTAACTCTTTTAAATTTTATTGCTTTTTATAATAAAAAAAAGATAACTTGTTTTTATTACGAGCGTAATAAAAAAGATTATATTGCTTTAAAGGATTTTAATTATTGTGTGGAATATATAAGATTAAATCGATCGCGATGTAACGTGTTTAGTATTTCGCGAAAAAGCGTGGTTAAAATCACGGAATAATTTTAAAAGATCGAGGTTAAGCTTAAGGAAGCGAAATCCCATTATAAGGTTACTCGTGCTATTAAGAAAGTAGTTATAAACCGCATTTTACGCCTTAAGACTAAACGTAAATTATGGTTAAATAAATTACGTAAAATAGTTACTTAAGGTCTTAATTCTATAAAGGATTTAAAACGCGTTAAGCGTAAAGAAAAAAAATAAAAACGTTTTGCTAAAGAATCGTAACATATAAAGGAATCGTAGTGTTAATCTAAATTTTCGTAAAGTTTACTTACTTCCGAGACCTGCCTTTTCTCTTTTCTTAGTCCTTCCTAGCAAGATCAAGACTTCGATATCTAGGCCTTTTTAGCTAGTCTAGATTTTAGCGGTAAAAGTTTTTAATTTTATTTGTTAGGTTCTTTAAATACTTAAATAGTTTTTAAATGTTTTTTTCCGGTAAGTAACCCTCCTATTTAATTAAATACTGTAATTAACTTTCGACCTGTTTTAAATCTAGTATTTTTTCTATTTCGTATTTATTAAGGTTTTTTTTAAATTCTAATTGGTTTTTTAACACGGCGTTATTTAATGCTGGTTTTAAAAGCGAAATATGAAATACAAGATATATTCTAGATCTTTTTAGTAGTGCTAACTTATAATTAACTTTTAAAACAACTTTTTTAATTTTATATGGTTTTAATTTCTTGAATTTAAGTTTTTCGTTAAGTTACTTTATTTTAATTTAAAGTATTTTTAATATTACGTCTTGTTATTAGCGAAGTAAATAAATTATGTCTTTTCTTTTAAGAATTAGTCCCTTAATTTTTCTTTTATTATAGTGCTTTATTATTTTATCTTAAATAAATTGTAATTCTTTTTGTAGTTATTATTATACTACCTAGATTTTTTTGGATAGTACTTTTGCTCTCGGGGCCTTTATTTCGATTTTTGGTGCTTTTGTAAGTTCGATTAGTTGTTTTTAAACTTCCGCCTTTTATTTATATACTGCCTTATATAGTGATATTTTCATGTCTTTATTAACCGAAGTGTTATATACTATTTAGGTTATTAGTAGTAATTCTATTTAGTTATTTATTTCCTAGTTAACATAGCTTTGTAAATATTGTTTTATTATTTGGTTTAGTTTTTCTGTTTACTTGTTTATTTAGAGGTAATACGCTATAAATAACTTTTATTTAACTTTTATTCGTTTTATTAGACTAATTTAGAATTTTAACGTAAATAACTTGTCTTTGTTTAAAACAACGCGTTTAAATAACCCATATTTGTTAATATATTTTCTTAAAAAGCTAAAAATTAATTGTTTTATTATGCTTGATTTATTAAATAGTAAGAAGTAGACGTATTTTATGAGTTTATTAATAATTACTTATATGTTGTTATAATGTACTTTTATGGTAAGATCCTTTGACTTTGAAAGTTTCATTACGAAGTCCTATACAATTATATTCTATGCTTTGTTAAGTATTTAGGTTAGTTGTAATAATTTATATGGTTTATATTATAATGCTTTAACTTTATTATAAATATTATAATTCTTTATAATTTTTTTGATTATTTGTCGTATTCCTGAAAAGTCGAATTCTTTTTAAAGTCGTTTTATTGTTTTGAAAATCCCTTAGTAACCATGTAAAGAATGTTTGTGAAATTCTTTAACGAATTCGTTTTATACTCGTTTTAATACGTATACCTTTTCTTTATACAAGAGAAGTTTATTACTAGATCCTTGCTAAAACTATAATTGTTTTTTTTTTGATTATAATTTTCCTTAAATCATTGTTTTTAGTTTTTTATGTTAATTCGTATGTAAGTTAATACAATTAATTTATTATTTTGTTGTTTAAACATCTAGATATCTTTTTTGTTAATTTTTGATTTATAATTTCCCTTTTTACTAAGAAGATTTACTTAAATATTTTTTTTCCCTTAATGTGCTAGATTTTGAAATTGAACTTAAATAAGAAAATTATTTAACGCTTGTGTCTTTAGTTAAGTATTTATGTTGTCATGAATCGTGTAAGGTTTTTGTGGTTTAAATAGATATTAATAGGTTCCTTGATTTTGCTGAGTTATAGTTCTTATTTTTTTAATGCTTTAATGATTATTAGTAGTTCCTTGTTATAAATTAGATAGTTTAGTTTAACATTATATAGTGCTTTAAATAGGTACGCGACTAGGTATTATTTCTTATTATTTTTTAATTACTTTAAGACTGTTTTAATGGCGAAATTTAAGGCGTTTATCCTTAGTCGTTTCTTTTTATTTTCATTTAGAAGTTTATATATAACCTCATTAGTTATAACTTTTTTTAGCTGCTGAAAAGCCTGTTTAGCTTCTTTAGTAAAATAAAAAGCCTTTCTTGTTTTTATTAAGGTAGTTAGTTCCGTTAATAGTTTAGCGATACGCTTGAAATCTTTAATGAGTTATTTAATATAATTAATAAAGCCAAGAAATATATGTATGTTTGTAACACTTTTAAGTTCTAGCTAATTCTTAATTGTTACTATTTTTCCTTTTTAAATATGGATTTCTTCTGGACTTATTATAAACTTTAAATAATTTAGTTTTTTAATATGCTATTTACTTTTAATCGAATAAACAAGTAGGTTCGCCTTTTCTAGGGCTTTTAACATTTACTTTACATGTTTTTTGTATTTTTTCTCGTTTTTTAAGTAAATTAGGATATCGTTTAAGTAAATAAATACAAATTTGTCTAGAAACTTGCGAAAAACTATTATAATTATATGTTGAAATGTAGCGGGTGTATTAATAAGTCTAAATAGTATAACCTTGTATTTATAGTGTTTATATATTATTTAAAAGGCTGTATATTATTTATGTTTCTTAGCTATTTTAATTATATAATATCTATTATGAAGGTTTAATGTTATAAAGATTTGGGCTTTATTAATTTGTTTTTTTATGAGTTTTATTAGTAGTAATAAGTGTTCGTTTTTTTTGGTTATTTTATTAAGGTGTTAATAGTTAATTACTCGTCGCTATACTAAGTTTCCTTTTTTATTAATATGTTGTTTCCCGTTTTTGTCGACTTTAAGTACCATAATTGCTAGGTATCTTAACGAGAATTCGGATTTTCGAATATATCCTTTATCGAGATCCTCTTAAATTCCCTTTTATAGTGCTTTTTGTTTTTCTTGATTTATAAAATATATTAAGAATAATTTTAGTTGTTTTCCTTTTTTAAAGTGGATTTAGTAATCTTATTAGCTATGTTTTAGTAATTCTTTTTTTGTTTTATTTTTAAATAATTTATAAAAACGGAGGTACTTACGCGGTACTTTTTTTATTGAATTTTTAAGCTTGGTTATTTAAATTATATAAGTGATATGTTTCGTTTTTGCATTCGTTTTTCTAGAGTTATTTGCGGTACTTATTTCGTAACTCGTAATGGTTAACTCCTCTTGTTTCTAATCTTAATAAAGCGTGTCTATCTCGAAATTTATTTGTGAATTATTTCTTTTAAGCCAATTTATTCCTAAGATCATATCGTGATTTAATATGTGTATAATGTTAAAAATAACTTATTTAAAATGCTTTTAAATAGTTATTAAAAGAAGAATTATTTTTTTTAGCACCCTACTATTCTCGTAACTAAATATGCTTCCTTTAAAGTTTTATAGCCTATATAGACTTTGTTTATATATTTATAATATTTTATTTTCCTAAGCTACCTTTATTAAAACATAACTTTTATTTACTTCTAAATTTATTAAGGCTTTATACTCCCTTTTATTATACCTAATTCTAGTTATAATAGTATTATTAAGTCTCGACTAGACTTCATATAAAGACTTATTATTTATGGCTTTTCGCTGCCTTACTAGCGAGAGCTTTTGCCGTTTTTTGGTTTTCCATATCTCTTCTCCTTTAGTTCTCTTCTCCTTTAGTTTTCTTTTAGTTATTATAACCCGAATGTCTTTTCATTCTTAAGCTTTCATAAGAGCGTGTTTCTAGTAATTATTACTTAAATAGTTTCTTTAATTACCCTTTACGTAATAAGGGGTAAAAGGTTTGTCCTTTATATAGAACCTTATACATTAAAACTTTAATTTTTCTTCGAGGGCCCTTTTATAACTTAAGTTTGTTCTATTAACTCGGAATTTTTTAAAGTTTTAAATTATCCTCGAATAAAATAAATAATTATTAAGTTTATTTATTAGGGGTATCTTAATATTTCTTTTTAGATTTATATTAATTTCTAGAAGTTTTCCTTCTTTTTTAAGGTATATTTTAATAATTCGTTTATAGCCTCGTTTAATCGCACGTGTTTTTGCTTATTACTTTATTAAGTGTTTCTTTATAAAGCCGAATAAACTAGTGTCGTATTTAGTTCGTTCTTTAAGCCATTATAGAAAATGTAATCCCTTCCATAATTCTTATAATTCTTCTTTAATCTCGTTTTTTTCGAAACTTACTCCGAGTAAGTCGTGTACGTCGCATAATACTAAAGTATAATACATATAACCCTTAATAATTACTTTGTTACTTTTTTTAAAACCGGGGTAAAGATAATATGCTCGAGGAAAATGTGGCTATCGTGAGGTGTTATTATAAATACACTCATTTTCTTTCGTATTGTTACTTTCTAGTTTTTAAGGATAATAACCGGCTTTATCTTTAAAACTTTTATGTATTTAATAGACGTCGTTAATATAAAAGCTTTAATGTAACAATGTATATTCTTTTAAGCTTTAATAAATATTATAATTATTATTTATATAAAACCTTTAATTTAAGCTGTTATGCTGGCTTTTTTCTTAATAGGTTTCGCATTTGTCGTTTTTATAGTGGCTTTAATATAGATCATTATGGTTTAACTTAATTCCTAAGTCATATCTTAGCTTGTAATTATCACATATATATAGTAATTCGTTCTTATTATATCTTTATCTGGCTTGTTTTAATATAAAATATTCTAAATATAAGTAATTATTCTTTAAATAGTTTTTACGGTTAACTTAATAAGATTTATAAACTCTTTCTATAAAGGTCTTCTCGATTTTTTCTGCTTTAATAGTATCGATAGTAAATACTTGGTTTATTTCTTCGTTATTTTCGAATTAAACCCTTGCTTTGACGACTCTTTTTTTAGATTAAAAAATCCCTTTTGTTTTTAGTTCTTGTTTTTTAGGACTTCGGTACTCGTTTTTATAATGTCTTTTCTTTCTATAATTAAAACACTTAATAGTTAATTTATCTCGTTTTTTTTGTTCCTTTTAAATAACGTTGATTTTAATGGGGTTTAATTTGGTTTTAATACCTTTCCTAGTTCCGGCACCACTTCTATGATTTCCTCTTTTCAGTTAATCGCTATTTTTTCGTTATACCGTTTTTTTCTTTTTAAAGTATCGTTCGAAGTTCTTATTATTAATAGCAATTACTATTATAACGTAGTCATTAAACTTTTTTAGGTTTCTTTCTTTATATAGGTTTATTTTATATAATTTATCCTTTATATAATCTTTTAATTCTTAATAAAATAAGTAATATAAGCTTCTAATAAGTAGTTATAATTAACTTACGAGTTTCTTGAATTTAATAATGTAATTTAAAGCCTTTTTATCTTATCGTAATTTATAAAGTCGAGCTTCGGCTTATTATTTAAGAATTAAATTGCCGAATATAGACCTAAGTTATTTTTTAAACTCCTTATAATTCTTGAAGACTTTTTTCGTGTTTTTTTAAGCGTTTGATCTATTTTCTAGATAATTTTTTAACACTAGTTAAAACCAGGTTAAGGCGGTTCCGGCGAGGAGCTAGAATACCGTGAAAACCTTTTATTCTTTAGTGGTAATTATTTTATAATAGAATTATAAATAGATTCTAGCTTAAATTAAAAATCTTTTTAAATCGTTTAACCCATTATATTTACTAGGTGTAATTAATTTAAAACCTTTTACGTCGAAGGTTATTATATTATTTTCGTCGTTTAAGTTGTTAGGGTCGCTATCGTTTAAAGGTGGTTATTTATCTCTAGGAAGTAGGGGTTATTTTATTTATTTGTTTTCTTTTTTAAGTATTTCTTTTTCCTCCTTTTTTTTTTAAATGATTTTTCTTGCTAAGCTTCCGAGATGTCCTTTTATAACTCTTTTTTAACTATAATTATAATAAACTCTTATATTGGTTTCTTTAAACCTTTTAATTATACCGTAAAAAAACCTAAAGCTTTTATTTAAGAGCTTGTTAATTATTATCTTTTTACTTATTTCTTTTTTTGTTATCCTTTAATTTTAAGGGGCATACTTGTCTTGGGACTGTTCAATTAAAAATCCCTTCTCTTGAACTAATATTAAGCACTAATTAAGGAGCTATTAAAATGTAACGAACCTCCTTATGTGTTTTTAGTTAACTGACTTTACAAGTAAATACGTATTAGGTTTTCTTGATTTAAAAGTAATAATAGGTTAAAATTAATTTAATTAATTTATAATGTTATATTCATTAAAGAGATTTCAAAGTACTTTTATTATAATATTAAAGAGTAATTATAATCTTAAATTAATAATTAAAAAGGGAAAAACTAATTACACAAAGAAATTCCAATTTACTTATACTCGTCTTTCCTTTTATACAATTAACTAAATAGTTAAATTGTAGGTTGCCCCACCCATTATTCACATATTTAGTAAATAGTTAAATCGTAGGTTGCCCCACCCACTATTCACCTATTCGATGAGGTCACGTGCGTGGCACGCGTTTCCTCATTTTAAGAGTCTCGTAACATAATTATAATTAATTTTTATGTTAGTTCTTTTAAACTTTTTTGTTATATCGTAAAAGAATTTAAAGTTTTCGTTTAAAAGCTTATTAATTGTTATTTTTCTACTTATTTCTTTTTTTATTACCTTTTAATCTTAAAAGGTATATTTGTTTTAAAACGATCCAACTAAGAGTCCCTTCTCTTAAATTAATGTTAAGTATTAATTAAGGAGCTATTAAAATGTAATAAACCTCTTTATATGTTCCTAGTTAATTGACTTCACAAGTAAGTACGTACTAGGTTTTCTTAATTTAAAGGTAATAATAAGTTAAGATTAGTTTAAGTGTTTTATAATGTTTTATTTATTAAAAAGGTTTTAAAGTACTTTCTTTATAATATTAAAAAGTAACTATAGTTTTAAATTAATAGTTAAAGAACTAAAATAAATAACTAAATACGTAGGAAATTCTAATCTACTTATACTTTATCCTTTATAAGGAGTCATACCCATATTCTCCCTAATTCTCAAGAGAACAATAGAGAATCTTGGCATTCTCCCTAATTCTCAGGAAAACAACAGAGAATCTTTCTGGAGTCATGTGACCTCAGATCACATGACCACTTAAATTCTCTTTACCCTTGTTAGGTCGTAACAATCTTATAAATTAAGAAAAATAAAAAGTATTATAAAAAAGAATTTAAAAGGACTTTAATAAAATACCCGGTAATTATAATATTAAAAATTAATAAAAACGGAAAGTAATATATTAATAAAAAAGGAAATTTAATATAACGACAAGTAATTAACTATTAACACTTTAATAAAGTAATAAAAAAGAACAAATACTTATTACTACTAATAAAACTTATAAAAAGGCAAATTAATAAAGCTTAAATCTTTATAATATTAAACCTTTATAATGATTATTACATAATTAAAATAACTAAAAAACACGAATAATACACCGCTTTTCGAACGATATATAAATATTATAAGTATAAAGTTATATTATTTAGACTTATTAATATACTTATTACATTTTAATATATAATTATAATAATTCTTTATAAGTTTTTAAATAAATTTGTATTTATTTATTTAAACGATATATTAATTTACTTAAAAAACGAAAAAGAGTATAAAAAACATATAAAACAAATATTAAAAACCTTAAAAAAGGTAAACCTACTTATTTATTCGACTAAAAATAAATAGTATATTAAAAAACTAAATTATTTAAGGGTTATAATAAGTTTAAAAGAAATCTATATTTAAAAAGGAAAAATAGTAGTAATTAAGGATTAATTAAAACCTAAAAGTATTATAAATATACGCGCATTTCTTAGCTTTATTAATTACGTTAAATAACTTATTTAAGATTTCGGGCGAATTATTAAATTATTAACGGAATTAATTATTTTAACGAAAATAAAAAAAGCTTTTTATTTTATTAAAAAAACTAAATAAGTTTTTTAATAGTTAAAAAAGTTATAACTAATAAGGTTATATATAAACTTTTAAACGAAAATAAAAAAACGATTAAGGATAAACGCTTTAAATTTCGCTATTAAAATAGTTTTAAAATAACTAAAAAATAATAAAAAATAGTACTTAGTCGCGTACTTATTTAAGGCACTATATAGTATTAAACTAAATTATTAAATTTATAATAAAAAACTATTAATAATTATTAAAGCATTAAAGAAATAAGAATTATAGCTTAACAAAACTAAAAAACTTATTAACATTTATTTAAATTATAAAAACTTTATATAATTTATAATAATATAAACACTTAATTAAAAATATAAACGTTAAATGATTTTTTTTATTTAATTTTAATTTTAAATTTTATTATATTAAGGGAAAAGAAAATATTTAAATAAATTTTCTTAATAAAAAAAGAGATTATAAATCAAAAATTAATATTTAAATAACAAAATAATATAAAAAACTAAAAATAACGTTTTAATGTTACGAACCTAACCTGTTAAAGGGGTTTTTTACAAGGGTGTTAAGACATAAACCATAAGGATGTTAACAAGATGGAGGATTTAAATGTAATATCACATAATATAGATCTTAATAGATAAAGTGATCTAGACGTATTTATTTAATAGTGTAAAATGAATCATTATAAATGAGGTGATTTAAAGGTATTTAACATACCAAAACGAAAGGAATATATAAAGAGAGAATAAGTATAAAAAGAATGGGATTTCTTATGTATTAAGTCATTTATTCTCTAGCTATTAATCTAAGATTATAATTACTTCTTAATACTATAATAAGAATACCTTAAAATCTCTTTAACGAATAAAGTATTATAAATCTCTTAAATTAATCTCGATTTATTATTACTTTTAAATTAAGAAAACCTAATACGTATTTACTTATAAAGTTAATTAACTAAAAAACATATAAAAAGGTTCGTCACATTTATATTAAAAGCGTTTTTAATATTTTTTTCGATTATAATTAACTTTAAAGGTAATTTAATACTTTATAATTTAATTTTTTTATGTTGTTATAAGTTAGTTATCGTTAAAGTTCTTAGTAATATTTTAATTATATAAAGGTGTTTAAATATCATAGTTAGTTATAACGGTGTTATAAGTAGTAATATCTAAGTGAGGTGTAGTGATTCTTACTTAAACCGCCTTTTAATGTTTTGGCTTTTTAGGCTAAATTACTAGCGTTATTAAGGGATTTGGTAGTGCACTTGTGTTGTTATTAATAGTAGCTTGCGCACGGATGATAAATGCAAGGAAAGGTGAGACATCCCATTGCCAGACCTCGAAAATGTCGAAAACAGGAGCGAAACTGCTTATCATCGCCACCCACGGTTTCCTTAGATGCTGTTGGAATTTTGCGCACAACTCGCCCATCAGTTCTACAACAAGAATGCCTACCCGATTCTCTGTAACCCTGCTAGACAGGCCCCCAAGGAACGGGAGGAAGTTTATGGAGACATTGGCACCGTAGAGAGAGATTGACGAACCAATCCTACTTGTAAATTACCGGAGTCTTTGGCACATAAATTCTTTTTAATTTGATACGAGGCTCATGGAACCCTTTGTCGCTAATGGGTCACGAAACTGGGCCACAACCATTCGGTCACATGGATAAGGGGGCTTTGATATTGGGTCCAGTGCTAGAGGCTACTTCGTCGCTCGCTACACATAATACTTTTCCTTAACACCATTGCCATTGGTCAGATAGATTGTTTCTAGCATGTTTATAATCGTAAAGCAGAATCTAGCCATGCTCACCTCTTAGTCCCTCGCCCCCCTTTTACTACTCGAGGGTATCATTCTTCATATATTCACTAGGTAATCAGCTATGTCACTATACTAAGCTCCCCTAAGTTTCGAAGTCAACTCGAGGCCCCTGAGAGCCCTAAAAACTCCTCACAACTTTCTACGAGAGCCTGGTCCACGGAGTTCGAATGCATCAAACTCCAGACAATTTACACCTAACTTTGATGGGTTACGCAAAGGGACATCCTCGTCATTTTCAAGGCAGCTAAATCAGAGCACGTGAATGAAAACCTCAAACTTCCCAAACTCTCGAATACCCATTTCTAGGTAACCTACGTACTCAGAAGAAAACACTCCTCTCACCCATGTCCCATATTGGTCCCGATAACGGCAATGAATTATCCGGTAATGGTGCTCCTTAAGAACCAGTTGGACTACGTGATACCAGGTCCCAAAGGCTGTGGGATTAGTTAAGGAGCCAGCATTACTCACAATATCATTATGAAATGCAGTACACTTGTAAGTGGGTTTAAGGGATGATAATGGATATAGTACAGTCGCCCTGATCGGTTAAATAATGTCCTAAACTACCAATGACTATACATCTTCAAGTTCTGCGATCCGATTCAGTTTCCCGTCTCTTCGAGTACACAAACAATGTTCAGCGTGGACAACACATAGTAACTTGACTTGCTTCACCCAAGCCGCACTGTCCTCCACATCCTCAAGCACTCTTGCAAGTCCATCGACAGCGTGCCCTCGTGAGCAGTTGTAGTGTCCTTGATCAATGCGATGAGGAGGCTAGCACGTGCGAAGACCTCCTGCTCCTCTTGGAGCGTGTTGAAATCCGATCTTCGCATGCCACCGTTGTCCGCCCAGGCCTTCCATAGGTCTAGCACCTTGCAGATTGAGGAGGCGAATTGGCCATCAAGAATCATGCGGTGCAACATCATGCCAACGATGTCTCGAAGCGGGAGCGAGCTGTCGACCGCGTTGCGATCCCTGAGCCATTTTAGGTTATGCTCGGCGATGAGCTTCGCGTCCCATTTGGGACTCTGCAATGCATCGACGGTGCGAGCTTCGTGACGCTGGTTCTTGAGCCGTCTTTGATCGCGCACTAGTGACCGTTGGTTAGCCTACATAATAGGATCGATGCGCTGCTTCTTTTCCTCCGTCTCTACGTAACACTTACTGTCTTGCATTCTCTGGTGCGCCTCTCTCTGCATTCTATCCTGAATGGCGATTTGCCTCTGCTCAAGACTCATCTGAGACTCTGCCTGCATGGCGAGCCGCTGCTCTGCGGTTCGCTTGAAGAAGAGTTCACTAGCCTCTTCTCTCTCATGATAATCGGTAGCCCACTCCGGTGTCTGCGAGCTATCGACGACTCCTAGTAGTTCTAACACGCCGCAGGGGACCGTCTCTCTCTTAGTAAATGCGAGAATCTCGTCTGGGACCTTGTAGTTCCACAGCACCGTCTGACTTGTAGTGCCGTAGGCGGTCGCAATGCTTGCAAACCATACACCATCAGTCTTGCCGCTGCGAATTCGCAGATGCTCAATGTACAGACTTTGAGGGTTTGAATATGGGGCTAGAAGATCGCCCTCTTGTCTCAAAGCGGCGACTAGGCCGTCAATAGATATCTGGCAGGTGATTGGTGCCGTGGAGTTATATTCAGCTTGCTTCTGTATTGAATCAAGTGATGCCTTACGCAGGCTATCCTTATCCTTCTTTGCCTGGAGTTCATCATCTGGTACCAGAGATGCCTCTTGTGACGTCGAAGCTACACCGGACTTGGGACTTTCTAGTCGTTTTTCAGGCGGAGGTGGAAGCCGAACCCAGTAGGGTGGCAGGGACGAGCAATTGCGTGTCGTCCACTCCGGCGACCAATTCACTTTCAAGGACAGGTGTCCATCCGAGTCATCGAGAGAGGCGATGGCTAAGGTTTGATGGGAACCATCTGGCGATGACAGCAAAGCGCAGCCCATCGGAGTCCACAACCCCGTCGACCGCAGCAACTTCCAGCCATGCGCATTTGGTGTAGCACCTAAATCAAGCAGATACGCGACTAATTCATGGAATGCAACTTCAACCTGAGGCTGGCGCAGCTGGTCGGCATATTCAACGCGCTGAGTCTTGAACCCGATAGTGTTGGTCTTCCAGTTAAACGTCGTCCAAGATCCGCCTGGTATGGAGCTAGGTTGCCGCGAGATCTGCCAGTACTCTGCTCGTTCATCGAAGCGATCCCACGGTGTCACTGCATATCTGGGAAGCTCAACTTCGATGACCCTATTCACCACGTCGCTCCGCGTCAACGCCGTCAGTCTCCCATGCCTGAGCATGCGCTTGATTTTCGACAGCGCCGCTAGAGTCGCGACGGTGTTGTACAAAATGGGCAGCACGCCAAGGACGGCCAACGGGACACCAATATAGGTGATGATATCAGTGGCCGAATATCCCGAGTCGTCCGAAGACATCGTGAATGCCTAGCGAATTAGCAAACCACGGCCAAACCTCCCCAGAAGCGTAGGGTGGGTATTTTGGGGAGAATGGACGTAAATTGCGAAAGGAGAATATCTCGTGATATTTAAGGGTAGCCATTCTTCAGCCTCAGCTACCGAGCCAAGCTAACGCAGCCCCGACGTACAGTAGCCCAATCTGCTGCACGACCACGGATTACTGGGCGTTTAGTTTAGAAATCTTGCCAGGGGTTTTCTGCCCATCCCATTATGTTCGACCATCTTCAGCTTGCATCCCATGGTATCGGGTGCTTCAGGGGAGATTTTGAAAAGGAATAAATGGTAGGCGAAGAAAACGAATAAATAAAAATTAGAAAGGACGATATCAAACGTTGAGTCGTGTAAGTGAACGTCCTTAGAAATCTAGGTAACGAGTTTGTCCCCTTAATTGCATGGACTACCCCACTTATGCAAAACGGGGTATTGACGCACTCCTTATTTACTTATGCAAGGTACCCGAGATCGAGATCTCCACATTGCCTGTCCCGTCAGCCCGCGACTTTAGCAACTTCCACTTCCTCCTCTTCTCTGCCTCTACGTACTAGAAATTGCGTAGGTATAAAAGTGGATCATATTAGTTTTCCTATGCGCCGACCTTTGCTTCTTGCACTCTTCCTAGTTGGAAAGTGACATGTGATTTTTTTTTCATTTTTAGGTTTCGTCAAGTCTTTGGACAATTCCTCGGAACGGTCACGGATAGGCTCAGGGCGACGAGCCCACGACGAAAAATGATGAGCATCGAACGATGATGACGCGATTGAACAGCGGCAATGTTGCGATTCTAGCTCTATCAACTTGCGCGCACCTTATCAGAGGCCAATTCCCTGCCAACCTACCCCAGACGTTGAATTTAACGACTATCGCTTCGCCAACCAACCCCGAGATCACCATTAGTTACAAAACTCCCGATGGAGCTTGTAAGACGGCGTTCGAGTCGCAACAACAATATACCGGATGGGTGAATGTCCCGGGCGACTACCCTACAAACACCTTCTTCTGGTATGTCGGGGCGCGTGACCAGCAGGCCTCCTCTAGCTTGACCATTTGGCTCAATGGCGGTCCCGGCTCGAGCTCCATGTTCGGTTTCTTCACCGAGACCGGGCCTTGCGAGGTAGTCGATGATGGTCTGGAGAAGTTCACTACAGTCGCGCGAGAATGGGGTTGGGACCGCGCGTCGAATATGTTGTTCATTGATCAACCTAATCAAGTCGGGTTCTCCTACGATGTCCCTACCAATGGGTCGATCGACTTGCTCACCAACCAAGTCTACACCCCTCCCGCCGAACGGCCGAATTCGCTCCCACCAATTGCCTACTTAGACGGCACATTCAGCTCTCAGAATCCCAACAATACCGCAAATACTACCGAGGCGGCCGCTGTCGCGATATGGCATATGCTCCAAGGACTTTTCAGCGCATTTCCTCAGCTGAGCCCACCCGAGAACAGTATCTTGGGTGTAAATTTGTTTACGGAGAGCTACGGAGGGAAGTATGGGCCAGTGTTCGCCGAAAAATGGGAGGAGATGAACATGGCTAGAAACTCAGCTAGGAACAGTAGTGTAGTATCCAACACTACTACTATGGAGATTCATCTAGCAGCGCTTGGTATAGTGAATGGCTGTGTTGACGACTTGATCCAAGCCCCCTATTATCCTACCATGGCGGTCAACAATACCTACGGTCTCAAAGCTATCAACTCTATTCGGGCAGGCTTGGCAAATGCCAGTTTCTATCGGGATGGAGGATGTAGAGACCTAATTACCGAGTGCCGTGCTGTAGTTTCTTTGCAGGATCCAAATAACACGGGCTCGGTCGCAGATGTGAATAGTATCTGCCAATCAGCATACCATAGTTGTACCGACAATGTCATGTTGCCCTACACAGATGCTGGTCGCAGCGTCTACGATATTGCTGCCTTTCTACCTGACTCATTTCCGCCCAGTCGATATTTGGAATACGTGAATACAGCGGCCTTCCAGCTTGCTATCGGCACAACGCTCAACTACACGGAAACAAACAATCAAGTTGTTTCAGCATTTATGACAACCGGTGACTATGAACGCGAAGCTATGGTACCGAAACTCGCTGCATTACTCGACTCGGGCATCAGAGTCGGGTTTATGTACGGGGATCGCGATTACATCTGCAATTGGTTGGGGGGTGAAGCTATCTCCCTCGCTGTGGCCTCGTCCGCGCGCAATTACTCTCCGTTTGCCTCTGCAGGATATGCGCCCATCATTGTGAACGATAGCTATATCGGCGGTGTAGTGAGACAGTTTGGCAATCTGTCCTTCAGCCGCATCTACCAAGCTGGCCATTTCGTTCCGGCATATCAACCCGAGGCAGCCTTTGAGGTGTTTGCGCGGATTATCATGGGTGATAGCGTATCAACGGGAGAAGACATTGACCTCTCGACATATAACACAACTGGTATGTCTTAATTCTGGCATCAAGCTAGCTTGCCATTGAGCATGCACAAGAATGGCATTTTCCCCTTTATTAACCGCACTTACAACAGGACCTCTAAATGCAACCAGCACTCTCGACCTTCCCTCCAGCCCTACGCCGACGTGCTGGCTTCGGAATATGCCAGGAAGCTGCAGCGAGGAGCAAAAGAGCCTGGTACTCCAGGGCGAGGCGATCATCGTCAATGGTGCACTCCAGAGCAGCCCGGTCACGAGCTTGCCGGGGACAACGGTGACGGCGACGGCTACCGAGACTGAGGAGTTGACCGGGTTTTTCACGGCAACGGCTACGCCGTCGAGTGCGGCTCAGCTTTCTAACAACGTTGATTTGGGCCTTGTCCTAGGTGGTGCCGCTGCTGGGATATTCGTGGCTATATAGCAACTTGCCTCTTAAACCCTACTAGCTGTTAGCTAAGACGATATGTCAGCCTCCCCCTTAAATCTCAACTCCCTAATTATCGTATGGTTGCTAGGGGCGGTGGTCTAGCCTGTATCTAATTTTTTGGTTACACGGGATGAATATAAACTATAAAAATTGAAGTCAGTAGGAGTTGCCTTGCTTGCCTCCTTATACACCGACGTTTGTATTGACAGTATTGATTGTATTTCTCAATACAACTGCGAGCAAGCCACGGAGGGGTTAGAGATGTCATGCTCAAGGATAGGCGCTTCTCACAAGAGTGTTATAGTTAGTTTCCTAGTGTCCGAACTAAATATTCGAAGACGTATGTATGACAAATATGACTGGGTATATGACGGGAGGTGTGTTGGCAGGTAGAGATAAAAGTAAATTTCTTATGGTACATGTAGGATAGTTGTCTCTTAAGTCTGAGAAGTTGGTAGCTGAGAGCTCATGATGATATGTGAGATGTAAAGACTTATATCTTATAGCATTAGACTATCGTCATAACTGACGCCTCATTTCTCTACGCATGAAACTAATAGTCTTATGCTCTAAGGAGCCTGCGTGGACTTTGTTGTAAGGCATTGACTATAGGAGAAGAGGTGGTAAAATAAAAATGATCTCTATCTATCAATGTACCAGGTCCTTGCTCTCATAGACTTATACCCAGCTAAGTTAGTCACTTTCATAACATTTGAGATGCACGCAACATGATATTAGCTATCATCACCTGTCAACTATACGATAAACCTGAATATAGCAGTGCTTACCTACCTAAGGTATAAAGAACGTGACTTATCGTTTCGCACTACATGTAACTGACATATGAGACATAGCGAAGGAAATGGTGGGATTATTAACTTCAGTGGCCGATCTAAGATCTCGGGATGCCCCCCCTATGCAAGAAGATCGGGATTCAGAAAGCTTGCAGAAGCTTGTATTTCTAAAGTGCCCAATCCACCCCGCTAAAAAAAACGACGTATAGTACCTACAAGGCTAGTCGCATCGCTGTATTGGCTTAAGCTGGGATTTAGTCTGGCTTGGACGGATGCCACCGGCAATTGGCGTCTTTGTCGAGGCGGCTGAATCCAATGGCGTCACGACTTGCTTCATCGACACTTGTAGATTCATAAATACTTCATAAATACAGTGTTAAGTCGTCCGTGATGTAAGTGACCTCTGATATGTTCCTCCATTCATATCGTCAAGACTTCATACGGGCAGATAGAGCCTACCCCTGTCGCTCGCCTATACTAACACCTAACCTACCTACCTACTTATACCCAGCCACCCCAGTTGAGATACCTCTACCTAGGTCACCGACTTCCTTACAATGAAATAATCCAAATCATCCCACATTGCCTTCTCTCTCGAACCACATCTCTACTTACACACATACAAAATATCACTGCCCCCCCTCCTTCTCCACGATGGGACTCCTCCAGCACGTCCTGCACCTGACCAACTTCCGCAACCCCTTCCTGCGGACCATGGTGCCGAGCGTGGCGGCGGCCTTCGCGGTCCAGACCGCCGTCGCGCTGCCGTCCATCCCCGCGCAGTCGGAGCGCTTCTACGACGCCTCGGGGTCGGCCACCTTCCTGGCCGTCACCCTGCTGAGCCTGTATCTACCCAGCATCCGCGCCCGCGCCGCCGCCGGTGCTGCCGCCCAGCCGCTGCCTAGCCTCCTGGCCGCCGGCGCTTTCAACTGGCGACAGGTCGTGCTCAGCGCTGCCGTGGCGACCTGGTCCATCAGATGTGCGTAGCAGGATTTTGCTCCCCTCTCCTGCCCTGCCCTACATACCCCCCCAAAAAACAAGACACGAGACAGAAGAGCAGGAAACCCAGCTGCATATACGTGTACATACACGCCGACTAACACGAATCCTATCCTTCTCGCGCAGTGGGCTCCTACCTCTTCGCGCGGATCCTCGGGGCGGGCCACGACCCGCGCTTCGACGAGATCAAGCGGTCGCCGGGCAAGTTCGCAGTGGCGTGGGTCGGGCAGGCGGCGTGGGTCTCGCTCGTGCTGATGCCCGTCGTGGCCGTGAACTCGGCGCCTGCCTTCGCCTTCGCCTCGGCCTCGTCCGCGACCGACGTCCTCGGGCTCGCCCTCTTCCTCGGCGGCTTCGCCTTCGAGGTCGTCGCCGACCGGCAGAAGAGCTCCTGGCTGGCGGCGAGGCGAGAGAAGCTGCACGACGAGCAGTTCCTGACCAGCGGGCTGTGGAGTCGGAGGTAAAGTTTTTTTTTCTTTTTCTTTTTTCAAGGGGATGTGTTAAA
The DNA here is from genome assembly GCA_022695795.1 of Biscogniauxia marginata. Classification (NCBI taxonomy): domain Eukaryota; kingdom Fungi; phylum Ascomycota; class Sordariomycetes; order Xylariales; family Xylariaceae; genus Biscogniauxia; species Biscogniauxia marginata. The sequence goes on along the minus strand of MU404063.1, from coordinate 624,886 downwards.
TTTGAGAGTGCAATATATATTTAAGTGGGCATCTGACTGACACCATTCGACCAACTACAGCCAATTCCCGAACTACTTCGGCGAGTGCACCCTCTGGACGGGCGTCGCCACCGTCGCCGCCGGGGCGCTCGTGTCGCAGCCGGTGCAGGCGGGTCTCGGATTTCCCGGCGGGCTGTCGGGGAGGCTCCTCGCCCTGGGGCTGTCGTACGTGAGCCCGGCCTTCACGTCCTTCCTGCTCCTGAAGGTGACGGGCGTGCCCCTGAGCGAGAAGAAGTACGACGCCAAGTACGGAGACCGTAGAGATTACCAGGAGTGGAAGAAGAACACACCCAAGTTCTTCCCCAAGTTATTCTAGTCTGGTTAAATCACATTTGGTACATGTCTTTCTTGTATAGGTGATACGATGATTGCTATGTCGGGTAGTTTGAAAATTCAAATCGCACATACGCAACGTAGGTGTATGTGTTGCTGTCATGAAAACCACTTTCGTTTCTATCATAAACGGATTTTTGATACAACACCCACCCGCACATGTTGCAGTGACCGTGATGATAATTCGTACCATTACACGCCATGACTCTGTAATTATCCGTGTTTGGTTGGTGTTCTAGTGATTCGGCAAGCTTAATACACTTCAAAATCGCATTACATGCATTCGCCCATTACCAACCAGTCACCTGCTAGCGCCGCCAATGAGGTATTTGAACGAATAGCCAACTAACCACGTCAAGACAGAGCCTGCCTGCCACGTTCACTTGTGGAAAGTTTTGACCTTCTCGACCTCATCATAGCTACCCAAATAGATACCCGAGCGATCGTGAATATGTTCTGGCACGACATCAAGCATCCGTACCATCTTGCTGTTCACGGCTTGTCCACCGGCTGCATCTACGTCAGTAACCGCTGAAATATTCGAGATAAAGAGTCGTAACGAGGATGAATACTAACCATTCTCAAATACCATGGCCATTGGTGCGCATTCGTACAGGATCCGTAGCTTGCCCTTGGGGCTCTTCTTGTCCGCCGGGTAGGCAAAGATACCGCCGTATAGTAATGTTCGGTATGCGTCAGCAACCATGCTACCGATGTATCTTGAACTATACGGCTTGCCGTTGTCCTGGGGGAACTTGAGCGAGTTGAAGTATTCCTTTGTGTTGTCTTCCCAGTACAAAGAGTTACCCTCGTTGACGGAATAGATAGCTCGCTTCTTGGGGATTCTCATGTTCGGATGCGTCAAAATGAACTCGCCAAACGAGTTATCCAATGTGAAACCGTTGACGGTGCCGCCCTTCATGGTGATAACTAGCTGTGCCGAAGCACCGTACATGGTGAACCCGGAAGCTAGGAGCTCGGACCCTGGCTTCAGGATATCCTCTTTGGTGCCGGTTGAGCCGTCCGCGAGCTTGTGGATACCGAAGATAGTGCCGACGGATACACCGGCATCCAAGTTGGAGCTGCCATCGATGGGATCACAGGCCACGGCGTACCGCGCTCCGGATTGGCTCTGGAAGAATATGACCTCTTCCTCCTCTTCGGATACTAATAGTGCGCATTTCCCCGACGATCGCATGGCAGATATGAAGAGATCATTTCCGATCACGTCCAGCTTCTTTTGGTCGTCGCCTGTTGCATTGGACTGGCCGGCGAGGCCTGTCAAGTTTACGAGTGTGGCTCGGCGAATGTAGTACGAGATAGCCTTGAAGGAGAATTGGAGAGCGTGGCAGAGTAATCTGGTTGCGATATACAAGTCAGCCAAAGCTTCAAGCTACAAGGGAGCTGTTACACCGCCTACGTGAAATCACCGGTTGCCTCCTTGTGTTTAGCTTGCTCTTCCGTCAAGAAGCGAGTCAATGTGACAATATCGGTGTTCACACTAGCCGACTCGGCTGGTGGAATATCGTGTCCGTTGCTTGCCATCGTGTTGGCTAGGGTCGATGTGGAGGCCTGGCTAATGGGCGCAAACAAGACGATCACGAGCCTCTGGGATAGTTGTGATGTTAAAGAGGAGAGGAGAGGAGAGGGGTTGGTTGTGACCAACAAGCGACCAGATAGAAGTACCTAGAGAAAGCGAGAGGAGGAACGGGTGACTGTTTGATAGATCTGCACTAGCAAGCTAACAACTTAAGTAATATGTATACGTGCATGTAAGGAGCAAGGTAGGTAGAAGTATGTGTAGGTGTAGGTGCAGGTTATGAAAAAGACTTCGCGATAGTTCAACTAAGGAGATGCCGAGGGGGGCAGCTAGGGGTTAATAAGCTACTGGCTTATAGGTCGAGCATCTCTACATATGATCTTGCCCCGTCTCCACACCTCTTCTTTGTCCCGGGCTCATTAAGTAAGAGCTTGACCCGCGGTCTTTCACGCGGCTACATTAGGTATGACATGCTCGGCAAGGCGGACACCCCAGGGAAAATAGTGGCGCACGGGTAGCATGCCGAAGTCGAGATAGACACAGGCCCAGGTGCCCCATCACCGGCCGAGGGGAAGTGTCAAATCCAAAAGATACAAGAGGATTTCCCGGGTCACGATGTTGATGCTCCCGTTGATTGTACCGAAGCGGAAGATCTCGGCTACTCGGGTTGAAGACGTCATTGCCGCAAGCTTCTTACTTACTGTGCTCATCGTGCAAACTTCGTTAGGTGTTGATGTGTTTTACCATTCTTGAAAAGAGTGACACAATTGACTTTGAAAGCCCACAGTTATTGATGGGGAACTGGTCAGAACCTGATGGGTAGACATGGAACACCACAATACCTAACTTTCAGAGGATTGACATGGAGGTGATGTAAAAGGGATGGAGCAGGCAATTGTTCCGTACGTACGTACCTACATCCCTAGGTAAGTCCATCCGCGGGGTGGTGGGGTAGGTACCTACCCAATACCCAATTCCGATGGAAAGCGGGGCTGGCTCCCGTCGGACGGTTTCAAGTTTTACCTCTCCAAGCCTTCCAGGTTATCCGAGATTCGGGATAAGGACTTTCCCTTTTCCGAGATTTGTGCCTGGCCTGCAATTATGGCCCAAGCTTCTTGCACTAAGTGGAGGAGAATTGGAAATTTTCTGACTTGCTAGCACTTCGCGAACTTTGCACGCAGCTTTTCTCTTTTCTTCTCTTCCTCGCAAAAACCACGCTTCACACATCCGTCCAAGTAAGTTCGCATATCTCCTACAAATCCCCTTCTTTCCCTTGATGACAGTATGTAAACCGCAAACTAGAGTCTTTGACCTTCTTTGGAATGAAACCGTTTTTACACGTCAGTCTGAGGAAGCAGCACAGTCGCAATACCTCGTCAAGAATTGTCCGGAGCTTCATCGTGCTAACTGTTGACCAGGTCTCTCCGGCTTTCTGCTTCCACCGAAATTAAACCCGTAGCAATTAGTATGGGATACCCAACGGCGTCCTATACTCATGGGAATTAGGGCAAGTCTCCCTGTGCTTACTATACCTGTCCAACTCTCCTTCCATGATGATCAATTTTCTATGCATTCGCATAGCTGGAAATTACCGTCTGAGACATTGGTCTTTGACGAAAAACAATTGGCTGTTTTCTGATGCTCGAGATAAACTATCAATATTGTACACTCGGCCGCGCAACCGGTGCTAACTAGTGATACAGTAGGATAATCAATGGTACGCAAGTTCCTAGAATCGAAATATCCGTAGCGATATGATGAAGCGGCACTGGGCTCCGAATATCATAAACACATGAGTCGATATGCCAACTCGCGGCAGGCCTAGAAAACCTCGCCCACTGATCACGATCTTGTCGTCGTTTTATTCTCGAATGGCTGTCTTCCGACAATTTTGCTGACGTCGACTCGGCATCAGAATAGCGGACGTACTGCGTTTCCCAGTGGCTTCATCGACTGGTCCCTCATATGATAATGCTGGCCCATTGCATAGACCTGTTATTGTGCATTCTGTCATATCCAATGACATGAATCTCAAACTGGGAGGTTAGTGAGCTAGTTCGTTCAAGCACGACTCCCCTGGCCTGTACCTGATGAACACAGATGACGAGTCTGATTCGGTTTTTCCGTTGTAGACAACCTTTTTACCTACCATTCATGCATTTTCTGATACCCATCATTCCACATCTCCCCTTTTGAAAATTGAATCAACTACATTTCCTAACATGGAATCATAGGCACACTCGCTCTACCCAATGATCCTATTGGCATCCTGGCTTAGATAATGGGTTAGTTCTCTTTTTATTCTGAGTTTGGAACCCCTTGAATGCTGCTATACCATGATGATTCGACAAAAAATTGACAAGCATATGTCGGAGCTTAACAGCATTGATGACACTAGTCGTGTCTGACCACAACAGCATGATCGTTACTCTAGCTCTCCAGTTACAGCTGGGATCTGGCTAATTGGTGGACATAGCATCTAACAATCGTCAACTTTTTTTTTTCGGGATTCGTATCAAATCGTAAGGTGAGCCACTAGTTTTCTTCATCTCCCCTTTACCACTTCCACATGATGATCAAATTATTTCACGACGGTCAACATAGCTCGACGGCTTTGATGATACTGCCTTTGACAAGGCTTTTAGTATCTGATATGTGATTCTTTATTCTACTTTTTCTCAACTTGTCTTCGAGATCTCGCTGACAAATATTAGTATAGATATCCACACGGCAATGATTGGACCGATATGCCCTTGGTACGCCTTCGCATTCTATTACCGAGGTAAGTCTTGTGAGTACTTATTGATTAGCGCGGCACTTTGCCAATAAATGTTGCTTTAGATGGATTTAATCGACAACGTAAATATGTTGAAGTAGTGAGGTGTCTGGAATTGGACTAGTCTATCACCACGACCGGAAAACGCGTAACATGTTAGGAGGTGGCAGGACGAGAATCATCCTGCGTGGAACTAAGTAATATCAATAAGTGGTTTGTCTATATTCTTAGCAGTATTCTTCTTGAATTCGTGAGTACTTCTACTACTAAACTCTACTTCAACGTCAGCTGGTATCTAGAGACTTCTTCTGGACAACCGCATTCTAGATTTTGGAAAGATATCAACGGCGTATAGACTCATTAATACGAAAAATGCATTATTTTGACCACTCCGTATAAAATGGAATGGACATCGAGGAAATTGATTAAGTCATCATCGTCACCAGGAGACAAGCATAGCAAGTTGAATACCTAATACAATCGAACTAAGATCCCAAGGATGGGATAAATAGATCTAGATGTAAGAAACTAGGAGGAACCTAAGTTTACGCTTCATTCCCATAATTGATTGAATCATCTCGTGTTTTCTCTCTTCCATCTCTTTCTCTCTCTGTGTGTCTTCTTTTATACAAGGGGGCTTTTTGTGTTCCGCAATCATAACCTTATAATAGTTAACTAATACAACTGGGTGGTGGTGGTGGTGGTGGTGGTGATGGCGTAACCCCCTTAACCCCACTACCCCACCACCATTTGTTTTCTAATCCTTTAAACGCAAGAGCATCTCCTTATTCTTGTTGTTGCTCTGCCCGCCGCCGCCGTCGCCCGCGAGACCTCTCGGGAGACGGGGTCTCGGCAAGGCGGAGGCGTGGAGCCTGATGCTCCTGGTCCTCACTGTCTGGCCGATGCTACTGCCGCTAATACCAGTGCTACCGGCGCCGGCCGCAGCGCCTCCGTTCCACTCACCGGACCCTGCCTACCGGCCGGTGTTGGAGAAGGCGCCCTTGACGTCGGCGCGGGGCCACTCGAACAGGACGTCGCCGCCGTAGACGGTGGTGGTGACGGTCGAGATGCGGACCTCGACCTCGCCGTAGAACTTCTCGCACTCGCGGAGGACGCGATTGACGAGGCTGCGGCTCAGGCTCGGGTCGTCGGCGTCGCCAAAGTGCTTCTCGACGCGCTTGCGCAGCGCCTCGATGCCCTTGCGCACCTCGCGCCCGTCGTAGTTGCTGAGTACCTTGTTGAAGGTGCCCTTGGCGTTGCTCGGCTGCGCCGCCACGATGCTCGGGCTCTTGCCCGTCCCGAGCTGCGCCTCGATGTTCTCGAGGTACTCGAGGAGCTTGCCCAGCGGCCGGCGCATGACCGCGTTGAGGTATAGTCCCATATGCTCCGCAATTTCGCCCGTGGCTGCTTCTTTCCAGTCCTCGAGGATCTCGAGGCCGTGCGTGTCGAGTTCCTCTACAAAATGGTTCATGTTCTCAATGAGTAGGATATGATAATTCAGCGCCTCCTTGTCTTCAGGATCGGCACCGCTGTTTGTGAGAGTCGCGGGGTTTTCTCGAGCGATTACTTTGAGGGCATCGAACATGGACTTGATGATGCGGTCATACTCTCGGTCTACCGTTCGCCTGACGGAGGAAGTCGTGTCGATTGATGACAACATACTCTCGACGGCGGCAGAAAAGTTGGGGAAGATCCGCATAAACGAGATTATACCCTTTCGTTTCTTGATCTTGACTTTCGTTTCCTCGATCGCTCGTATTTGCTCGTCGACGAATCTAGAGAAGCGAGCTTCGAGGTTGCTGTGCAATTTCTGGAGGATGTTGTTTAAGAAATCTTGGTTGGACGAGGTCATATCTAGCTGTTTCCGCTCTAAAGCGGAAAGAACGCCAACACCTTGTCTGCATGTGTGTTAGTACTATCCAAGAATATTGTGAATGTTTTGTACACTTACAATGGATCCTGTGACAAGACCCAGCCGACCGTGTTCTGGAGGTCTTGTTCCAAGAATGAGAAAATTACTTCCATAGCGCGAGTAACTCTCCGGGCAAGCTCTCGGTCAGGTTCCATGAGCCTATGTCGTTTTAGATCACCGCCCCGTCGATCCCTAGGCTTTGTCGCTGCTACCAGATCGGGAAAATCAGCTGTCTCAAGGGTTGTAGCATGGAAGAAGTCAACCACAAAATTCTGCTCAATCTCGACAAGAGGCAACAGATCGTCCAAAACACCGGCAAATATCTCGTAGGGGTGGCTGCGGACATCTGGTCCTTTGTCAAAGCTCCCCTTGCTGCCTTGCGTCCTCAGGGTCCTTGCTAGAGTCTGACTCCTCTTAACAGTAATCTTTTTAGCGGTCGCCATCGTACCCTCTTGTTGCTTCTCCGCCTGTGACGTAAAAAGCAGCTCCTGCTCTTCACCTGTAGGCTTCTTGGCGTTCCGTTTCCAGGCTTCAAGAACGTCCCTAAACTCAGATCTATACAGTGGTAAGTTCTTGTCTTGGTAGACTTGGAGGCAACGGTTCCAGCCGTCAAGGCCGACATCTCTAGCGTAGAGGATTAAGGGGCTATATCGCCAGAGCAAATCTCGCCCAGTATCATGATTCCGGGGGTCAACTTTCTTGGACAATGCTCCAGCAATGGCTACCTTAGTCTCCTGTACGGCCTCTTCAAAGCGACGCGACATGAAGGTTTCGAGCCTTCGTAAGAACGAGGCACTTTGTGAGAGGTACATTTCCTTCTTTTCCTGGACAATTCGCATTTTACCATAATCTGTATTGAGCAGGGCTTGCTGATCAATGCTGCTTCCGTCTTCGCTTTTCCGGGCTTCGGATCCAGCTATCGAGGAGTCTATCTTCATCATTGCCTTGTACAATGTAACAAGTGTGACTTCGATATCTTCCAAACCAGAAGTGGTTTCAAGGGGGGCAACTATGAGGGCCTGCAAATCATCCTCGGTGATCGCACATGTATCCAGCAGCGATTCTAACTCCTTTCGAAGAAGCTTCTGGTTTGCTGCTTGCACCTGTAAACCTTGTCCTTGGGCTTCTATGTAGGCAATATCGTCGGAGAGCGTCTATAATCTGTTAGTAATAAACCCTGAGAAATTGCATAACATACTTACTGCTAATTCCACGCTGTACAAGGTGAGAAGATTGTCCAGCTCGTCACACTCGGCAATGGCGACATCAAGGCCTTTTTTGATCGCATCAATCCTTTCATCTTCTGCTTGGAATCGTACAACCCAGCCTCCAGCCTGAGCCTTGTTCAGTTCGCGATCCACATCGAGTTTCATCTCGTCGAAGTTGCGGCTTCGCATCTGCTCCCCAGGTATCCAACCAAAATGATCTAGCCACCTAGCAAATTCGGTTGTGGTATCTGCGAGGAGTGAGGTGTCAACGCCGAGGGCAGAAAAGTATTTAGCATCGTTTCCAATTGTGGCTAAGCGGCGCGGGTCATCAACGTTTCGTGCTTCTTCCACGCTCTTCCTTTGACTCTCCTGGATGGAAGCCTGTGTGCTCGAAGGCCGGCTAGAACCGGGCATGGTAATCTTTACCTCTGGGACTAAGGGTGTTTTCTCATCTAGCTTGTTTTCAGGCTCTATGTGATTTGGAGTTTCAAACTTCGGCATCGGGCGAGGTGGCGCTGGAACAACACTTGTTATGCCGTCCGGCCCTTCTGGAGAAGGCTTGCTTTGTGCCGCTTCCCGCAACCGTTCCCCTGCCCCTCCGGGCCGAGGTTTAAAGGCACTTGCAGCCGATGCAGCTTTCCACAGAGTTCCAGCTAAGTCACCGCGAGATTTCTTGGCTTTGATCATAGGGCCTAGCCCAGGACGACTGTCTTCCTCCTCTTCTCCCTCGTCGGGTACCTCTACAGGTGGTGTCTCAGGCGCCGGGCTTGCTGTAACTGATACCGCGGGGGAACCACTAGTGCTAGGTCTGGGACCGGTAGATGCATCAAGTTCCTGTTCCGGCGCTGGGTTTGGTCTATCCATAACCAAGCTGGTCTCGGACCGCTTTGCAGCAGAATTTTTACGAGGCGACATCCGGTCCGCACTTCGAGGAGGAGGGTCTTTCCGAAGGCCTTGGCTCAATAATGGCGCCGGTACGAGATCGTTGTCTGTAATTCCTTGCGGCCTTGCCGGGTCCATCGGCGGTCTTTTCCTGTCTGGCAGGTCTAACTGTGGAGGCGATTCCTGGAGTTCTCCAAATCTGCCAAATGCGCCTGGTCCGTTCATGCCACCTCTTGAACGCGGAGGTAGGCTCCCTGCGTCATCGCTTCTCGCCGTAGAGAAGGAAGCCGCAATAGAATCCTGGCTCTTGTTGTTCGCAGCAAACCGACGTAGTACAGGGGGCTGGTAGCCACTACGCCCAGACTCGATACTGGCGGCGGGTGAAGCACTGCCATTCATGGGTGCTAGGTTGCGTGAGGGTGAAGGAGGCCTGTAAGGCTGGAATCCGCCTGCAGGAGCAGCGGGATTAGCGTTGCTCGGCGGGAGTATTGGGTCGGGTCGTGACATCTTTGGCTCGGGGCGCGAAGGAGGCCGTGAGTTTTCTCTTGAAGGGGGTGCAATATTAGCTCGCGGAGGTGTCGCGGGGGGTCGCGGAGGTGTTTGCTGAGGCCGCGGGGGGGCAACGTCGATGGGAGGTGTTGGTCGGCTAGGGGGTGGTTTCCGAGAGCCCAGCACTTGGTCCAGTTCACGGGGATCGAAGCCCCTCAACTCCGGACAGGACCCGCCGGTATATTTGCTATATATCTTGATCAAACTCGCGATGAAGAATTTCTTCTCTTTGTCCGCGTGGGCCTGCCAGTAGTACGGCTTTCCAATGTTGACGACAAAGCCTGTGTCGCCCGCCCATTCTCGTTTTTGGGGGTCGATAGTCGGGCCAGTAAAGGAGTCAATGGCGGTTAGGTCGTTCAGATCCCACGTCTTGCCGATAGAGAACGAGCCATTCGCGTTCTCCTTGGATTTGTGCATGCGCACTCGACCCGACTTCCGCACGGCTACAATGATGACCCTAGGCTTTTCCGCCTGGCTTCGGGCTTCGGGCGGGGGCGGACTCGTAGGATGGGTAGAGTATTCGGTGATTCTAATGTGGGTGATGTACGTTTCGAGCACTGTACGAATATAAGCAGGCGGGTAAGCGGGTGAATATTGGGGTAGTGCGCTGACTTACGAGATCCGTCGACGTCCTTCTTATTGAAACAACTTTCCACGATGCGCCTCTTCTCCTCCTCAAACCGCTCAGCCCTGCTCATGTCACGGCCGAAGCCCGCTCCACCATTCTGCCGTGGGACATCCATTGCTGACGGACTTCAAGCCGTGGGGGATTCATGAAGGTAGCTTCGGGAGGGCGGAGCGGCGAGGTTCATATAGCGCTTTCGTCACGCTCGAGGATGGCAGCCAGTGCTAACTCGGTGGTGATATTGCATCCGTGGAATTTGGTCAATTGGGCAGGGTTGTCAGGGATAGTATCGAGGTCGGCGAGGGGTGGGAGCGAGCGAGCGGACGCGACGGTGAGTTTAATGGACAGGTAATTTGATGATTTCGGTTCCGTCGATGGTCGAGTTATCATAAAGTCTCAGGCTTGTCAGGGAGTCCGAGGAGGCCAAAGCACTTGTGATTAGGTATTTAACCAGTCATATGTGGTTAAGAAGGTACCACAGTATTCATTTTAGGTAGGTTATAAGCTTTTCTTCAGCCACAACTAGGTAACCTCTTGTTTTCTCAGCCACATGCACGTTCACCCTGAGGTCCCGTTACAGACCTACTCGTACATGCACTTATACCATTCACCTATACGGGCATCCACTAAGTTATTAGACAGACCAAATATATTACCATAAAATTATATCTTAGCAGAGAAAAAAAAGGAAATTTTTTTTTTAAAAATACCCTTCAATGTGAACTGGTTTCATTCTTAAAGCTGGATCAACGAGGTTTATAGATAGTAGACTAGACTGCGTGCTTCTCCAAAAGCGCTTTCACCCTATCTAAGGGAAGCGCTTCGATCTTGTGCCCCTGATTTCCGACCATGGTTTCCGCCTTGAAGAGGGCATTGTATATCGACTCTTCCGTCGCGTCCGCTGCGGCCTCGAACAGCCCGTTAATCGAGACGTCATCGACTGTCTCGACAGAAACAGGCGTCGGCTTGAACGGATCGACCGCACGCCGTTCCATAGACACGGACTGGACCGGTATCTCATTGCCGGTCGAGAAGGCGAGGAAAATATCGCCCGAAGGGTTGTGGCCGTATCCACCGACCCTCGCTATCCCGACTGTGGCTCTCTTAGCTAGTCGCTGGAGCTGGGTCGGATGTAGTGGCGCGTCCGTAGCCATGATGACGATGATGCTTCCATCTTTCCGATCTTTCTCTTTCTTCAGCTCTTCCTGCGCTGATTTCTTGCCCGGGTCGGTCATCGCAGCCTTTGTCTCTTCTTCAGACAGTATTCTTCCGATGGGGACACCTGCTATTCGGAGATGGTGGGCCTTGCCATAGTTGGCTTGTACCAAGGCGGCTACGGTATAGGTTTTGGGCTCTCCTTTGATATCGAATCCCTCGACAACTCGGCTGCTGCTACCTGTCCCGCCTTTGAAGTAATCTATATCATTTTATTAGTAAGTTGCAGCCCTGGGTTCTTCTAACTTTGTTCTTTTTCATTTTTTTTTCAATATAATTATTCTTTGATCTCTGCTTGTGCCAACATCCTGCAAACTGAACGAATAGAGAGATGTGCCACTCTTTTGTTAAAGTGTGGAACGCGAAAGGAACCGATAAAAACTCGGCATTTAACTTACGACAAATCATTCCAGCTCCACCACCAACAGAGCCTTCTCTGACACGATCACTCGACACATTCTCAAGACCGTTGATGATATGCTCCGGTTTGACAACAAACTGGGTCAAGTCGTTTAAGTAGCCATCAAATGTCTCCCCGACGACGGGAGTAAGGAACCAGTCTACCCGGCCCTTTGTCGTCCCCTGAGACTTGATGGCGTACTCATATATGCCCTGGTAAGCAGCGCCAACGGCAAACGAGTTGGTGAGAACGATCGGGGAGTGCAACAGACCCGTCTCCTCGATCCAGTGGCTACCAGTCAGCTCACCAGAGCCATTGAACCGAAATATTCCTGCGTAGCATGCCTTGTAGAACCAATCGTCGCGTGGGAGGATACTCGTGACACCCGTGTTCACATTTCCAGTGTCGGCAAAGATCTCCTGGGTATGAACACGAACGCCTGGTACGTCCGTTAGAGAATTGAGTGGACCGGGGTTCCAGTCCCCGAGGTAGAGGTTGGGAAGAAGTTCGCGGATGCGCTGCCGAGGTAATTTGTTGCTGGTGGCGGTGGTTGAAGTCGACATCGTATTGTAACCGTATATTATCAAAATTTTAAATGAGGGGGTTCCAAACAGTTGATCTCTCAACTCAAACCAACATGTCTGAGAATAAAGATAGAATGGACGACTACCTCCTTTTATACCGTCCAGGGGTCGTACTTGTTCTTAGCAACGTGGTTACCAGATAGAGTGATTTCTAAACATCTACTAATATCGATGTGATGATGAATGTTCCCCGCAAACCAGTTGCATCATGGACACAAAATCCGGTGTCCTACATGAGAAACAATCACTGATGGTTTGATTGGCGTGCCACCTTGATGAGCAGCGCATCCAGCTGAACCCGTTAAAACGCAAGATCTCTACATCGAGAACGTCGTATTGGGCAATCCAGCTCCGGCGTGAGTCACGTCTTCTATGCGACAGGCACCTCAGTCCTTACCTACGAAACCCATCGGTATCGCAATTACTAATACCAGTTTTCTAGCCTGGAACGCCCCTTTATGTATTAAGTGCAGTAGTAGTTCACTATGCGGAGACAATACCTAGTGGACCTAGTTTACAGCCGGGGGAGCCCATATTAAGCCGGGAAACTCCACGGCAATATTTATTAAGCCAAAGGAATGACATTATTCATTTACCCCACAGTCCTTCTCCAACGACTCCCCCACGATGATAATATCCTTCAACTTTCCCTCATGTATGTTTACTAGCTAGCACGATATCCAGATGAAGGATAAATATTTGGAACCAAGAAAAAAAGCCCGCCAATAAACTAATTATATAAACTACCTACTCACTCACTTATATATATACACCTAATTAGTGTTTAAGTTGACAAGATGGTTGCCGCGGTCCGTGTGGCGCCTAGTGTGAGTCTCCTAAGAATCTACTTACATGCTGCTATGTTGGCATAATAGGTACTAACTAGAGAAAACCCCAGGCCGCTTCGAGGGCCGTCAGTCTGCTACGAACAGTGCAGTTTACCCACCCGCCTTCGTGCCCTTGCCACTCGAATCCAGGCCATCATCACCATCATGCTAGACCACAGATCAATGCATATGCTCAGCGGGCTCAACAAACTGGCAGGCGTGGGTTCGCTTCTCCTCTAGACCCATCTCAGCAAAAAGAGTATGCATTCGAGATGGCCGCCTCGTCAATCAGATTCGGCCCTGGAGTGACTAAAGAGGTGGGCATGGACTTTGCGAACATGGGTGCCAAGCGTGTCTGTGTCGTCACAGATTCAACCGTCAGACGTCTGACTGCTATAGAACAAGTGGAGGAGGGTTTAGCTAGAGAAGGGATCGAGTACACGATCTTCGACAAGGTGCGGGTTGAACCTAAAGATAGCTCGTAAGTGATACCTCAGTCTCGGTGTATTTTTCCCCTTTGTGGATTACCAAAAGCTCAACCAGGACCAGGGTCAAAGAAGCCATCAAATTCGCCAAGCCGTACCGCCCGGATGCTTTTCTAGCGGTGGGCGGAGGCTCGGTCATCGATACGGCCAAGCTCATGAATCTGTACACCGAATATCCCGATGCCGAGTTCTTGGACTTTGTCAACGCGCCCCTGGGCAACGGGCGGCCGATCGACAAGAAGCTCAAGCCACTTATAGCCGTCCCGACCACCGCCGGCACCGGGAGTGAGACAACCGGGACTGCGATCTTTGACCTCGTGGCGAAGCGGGCCAAGACGGGCATCGCGCACCGCAACCTGAAGCCGACGCTCGGGATATGCGACCCGCTCAACACCAGGACGATGCCCGCCGCCGTGAAGGCAAGCTCGGGGTTAGACGTCCTCTGCCACGCGCTCGAGTCGTGGACGGCGATCCCTTTCAACGAGAGGACGCCCCGGCCGTCGAATCCACTCCTTAGGCCGGCGTACCAAGGCGCGAATCCGATCAGCGACATCTTCTCGTTGAACGCGCTGAGAAGCACGGTCAAGTATCTCCCCAGGACTGTCAAGGACCCCGAGGACTTCGAGGCCCAACATGAGATGTTGCTTGCTGCGACACTTGCCGGTATCGGTTTCGGTAATGCTGGTGTCCACCTCTGCCATGGTATGTAGTTAAGTTCCTAGCCTCAGTTCCACGTCTTCTCGACATGGTTGACTCTTCTTTTTGCCTTTTACTCTTTCCTCTCCTTCGTGTTTCGTATACTAATTAGGTTCTTCCAGGAATGTCATACCCGATATCCGGGCAAAATCCGGGCTACCAGCACGCGGGCTACGAGGTAACGACGCCCATCATCCCGCACGGCGTCTCGGTCGCAGTCACGGCGCCGGCTGTCTTCAAGTTCACGGGGCCCTCCAACCCGGAGCGCCACCTCGCGGCCGCGGAGGCGTTCGGCGTGGACGTCACAAATGCGAAGCGCGAGGACGCCGGGCAGGTCCTGGCCGACGCGCTGACGCGATTCTTGGCAGACCTCGGTGACCAGCCGAAGGGAATCAAGGGGCTGGGCTTCGGCGCGGAACACATCGACGCTCTGGTCGAGGGCACGATCCCACAGGCTAGAGTGCTGATGCTAGCGCCGGGCTTGGCGAAGGAGCTGGAGCAGGAAAGGGAACAGCTTAGGAGGTTGTTCGAGGATGCGATGGTTCACTGAAATCTCTTGATTCTTTTCCCCCTCCATATTAAAATGTAATAGTATAAAACCTACCTTGGGTAAGTTCGGCATTGATCATATGCGAAGAGGCAAAACGAAATAAACCAAAAGAGAAGAAAAGAATAGAAAAGATTAAGTAGCAGCGTTTGTGCATATACCAGGATGATGAAATATCAAGCGATAACAAACCTCCATCATTTCTCCTCTATCCCCACTTGGGGCGAAAAGCTTTGCAGCAATATATACCACAATTAGGAACCTACTCTCCAACCAGAACTACAATAGTTCATCACACGAGCAGTGTTCTGACATTCGGCCTTGTGGCCTAATGGCTATGGCGCCAGATTTCGGCCTTTCAACGGTCATTCCTCTGGAGATTCGGGGTTCGAGTCCTCGCAGGGTCGTCTTAACTTTTTGATTTTTTCCTTCTAAATGAACGTTTTCATTTTTCCTAAATCCTGAATCTGTTTCTCCACTTGTGAGATGGAACAGTCTCCGAGCCCCGCGCGCGGGGCAAGCTCCGGCTGTTTTCATCTCGAATCCTGCAGAAGAGCGAGAAATCCAAAGAGGGGAATGGCTGATCGAAATTGCGACTACCACTCATGATAATAACCGGTATACAGTGTGTCGGTAGTTTCGGTGTCTTTTTTCTTTCCAAAGTTATTTAGTTGTCAGACACTCTATACTTACTTTCCAATTTTCATGTTATAGCAAGACACTTTCTGAAGTGTAAATACTCGGGCACTTTGCGCATCCCCCACTAATATTTCGTGCATGCACGATATCTAAAAGGAGTTTAGGGAGACCATGACTTTAGCCGAAGGGGGTTGTCGATCTATAGTCACGTGGATTTGAATTCCCACATTTAACTTAGAATTCTGCACTGTGCTGAGTTAAGAGTCTGCTTCTAGTACAAGGATGGCACGTGACCTATGGGGTATTATCGGTGGCTTAGTATTGTAAGCGCTAGTCTTTTGCCTTCACGGTTAAGACAGTAATGTATAATAACTGTACCTGCTCCATAATACTATTCATAACTTGATGATCTATTGAACTAGTGCTAAAACATAAGCGATGTACGGGGTAAATATTTTATAGTCCAATTCTCGAGACATCATCTAGTATGCATAGTAGATACCTAGTCGTTGTCCAACGAGGAGAGTAGAGGACAGGAAGCACCGTGTTATTTTTTATACTCATCGAGATTGAAATTTCCTCAACCAGTCTTTTTAGACCTGCATGACAGTAGATTGGGCATCAAGTAAGACATTATTAGTGGAATATCTTTCTAGTCTTATACCACTGTAGAAAAAAAAGCAAAAAAGCAAAAACCAAAGAAGGACGCCACCCGGGAGATTTAATCTTCAGCATGGAGGAGGATATTCTTCGTTGGGGAATTTTGAATTGCTTGGTATAAATAAATACCTCGTTAGATAGTGTGGTTACACAATTGATACCCTCACATTGGAGGGTATGTAGACAGGATAACGTCTAAATCTAGACGTATTGTTAACATTGATACAATCCCATATATCTGTAAAGAAAAATGCGTAGCCACCGGAACATTTATACACCAGCATGTGTGCTTGGAACATAATTTCGGTGGGAAGGTTTACACGCCGTCCTGGCATCCTTAGCCAAGTGATAAACTTAGTCTTGTCTGTATTCGCTCGAGAAGTCAGGACTTCAGGATGAGACATTTCAATGAGAGTAAGAGGGCGTAAGTTTTGGGGGGAGAAGGAACATTATTGCTTTTCCTCGGAATGAATACTGTATCATCTAGAAAATGCCTGCATTTGATCACCCAGATAGGCAAATAACCCCCTGTCCAAGACACCATCGGCGAATATCCCAAGTACTTGATACTTGTTATTTTCAAAAACAAATCTTGTTTTGTATCCGATCCGAAATTTGCCATCTCCACCGCCTCTGACCCCATATGCTGTCATGAACTCGATATAGAAGACGGTTTTGTTTCCCTGCATGATGTGGCTATGGAGGCCTCGGGACCGCTTATCATATATCAAATAGTTATCGCTCAATATTGGATACCCTTGCCGGACCGCTCGGAGCCTTGTCTTGACGTAGTTGTAAGCGAGGCGGTGCACTAGAGAAGAAAGAGTGTAATAATGGCTGCGTATGCATGCCTGCCCCTCACGGCATCTTATAGTGCCCAAGACGTGAGGATAATCTCGACAATATTCGCTGCCTGAATCTCGGCTTAGGAAAACTCATGTTTTACCACGCTACAACCACTCATGGATCCCGCATCTATCGTTGGTATCACCGGGTTTGCTGTAAACCTCGTTGAGTTGCTGGGGAAGACCATCAAGTCGGTATGCGATGCTTACGATAAGTGGAGAGACGCCGATCTCTTCTTTCTCAGTCTCCGGGCCCAGCTAGGGGCCCTGAAAACCGCTCTGATCTCAATCAAATCGTGGTTGACTTACAACACTGAAGATGTGCACTACTTACTACAAATGGAGCTAGGCGAGTCCAGTGAGTAATCTCAGGAGCCCTTTACAGCTTGTCTCAGTAGTATTAGTTGGCTATCCTGGCCCGTCTGATGAGTTCCGGCCCCCGAGACATGTTTTACCAGCCCAGACATGGTCCAAAATAGCAATTACTAACTCCGCATGTTGAAGTGAACTGCTGCAAGGCTCTTATTACCAAGATTGACCAATTTGTCCAAGAGGTGAACGATGATGCCAGTGGGGTCAACCAGCTTAGCTTGAGAGGGAGGGCAAGAATTGCCTTCTCTGGAGCGTCAATGGAAGATGTACTACGGATGGTGGATAGGCAAACGCACAGCATGAACCTGCTACTTAATGCCTGTAATTGGTACGTACATATCATGGGTCAGTCTAAGCTAATTTTAACAGTTATGTTAACTGATTCTCAGCAATACGTTGGCAGCACAGAAATCACTCCTTGACACCCCAGAAACTCGCAACGCACTCAAACAGACCAAGGAGGACTCGGCTTCGCTATATGTTCTCCGGGATATCGACTCGTTCTGGAGCCGAACTACTAGTCGCATCACTGGTGTATCATCTAAGTTGTCACTTATATTCGATTTTGACCGAGAGCTTTTCACGTCTAGAGTGTACAACTTGGTCCATCGGGAGGCTATGAAGCAATCCATCCGTCAAAAGGGGGCGTCGCGAGGGTCTCCCGGAGTCGAAAGGATTTCCGTGGGACCTATTACAACACGACGCCGAGTTTAAATTCAGATTCTCGAGACAAAAAGGCCTCAACCCCCACCGAATGACTAGACGCCAGAAAGATGGTGTTTCATACCTCTGTGCTTGGCATTTTAGCCCCTTTCGACTTCTTTATGAACAACACACACACACCACTGTCTCTATCGTGCTCGATACCCCGACCCGATCTAGAGGATGATTCGCAACCTGCTAAGTTGATCACATCTTCTCCTGGTTGCTTCAGTCCCGGCGACTTTTGGGTGTAACCACCTGAGTGAACTCAAGTTCCTATGTAGCTCATCTTGGTCACTTGGTCCTATATCCAACCTGGACCCGCCTAATGCACAACTATCCTCCTATTCATTGACTCACTGGAATTCTATGGGATGCTCGCTTTTGTTAATTATGGACCTGACTCTACAATATTTCAGCTGCCATCACGTCTGGAAGTACCCATGACGCCCCAGAAAATCTTCCAAGTTCGTCATGTCTTCTAGGTTAATACTATGACGAGAATCTCTTGGTTCAGAACACAGCAGACCACTGTGGTATTAACGGTCATATTTGGTTCATGAGTGTAATACTAGCGAACCATACTTCTTTGAACATCGAGAAATTTCTGGGTTATACTTATGTGACACGGAAAGGGGGCACGAAAAATACAATATCACAACTCAAACGTAACAGCATCATACTCGAGCAATCACTGCTTGGCCGAATAACGGCTCCAAATCGAACTTAAAATATGTACCTATATATGAGGACTAGTATTCAATCTAACATTATTATTTTTTCTAATCCTTTAATTGATAAGTCGTGATTACTTCAACATAGCATACTGCCTTTCTAACTTATGGTCTTCACCCTAATCTACCTGGCAGTCTTTTATTGAGAAGGCAAGGTATTCTATTTGAACTAGCCTATTATCTTTGGAGGATGGATCGATACCTGCTACCATTTTAACCCCCTAAATATGTGTAATGGTGCGGTTGTTACGTGAAGTCCTAGAACTAGAGATATAGATAGATATCCGGTTTACACCCAAGCGATCTCTTTGTTGCCCGAAGGTTTCGCATAGCGATATGTCGTGTACTAAGCCTATCTTAGTCCCATGTGTATAGATATACTTCCCAGATCATGGCCCTGGGTCATCCGGAGAGATATCACCTTCCTTATGCACATATTGCACTTGTATCTGCCTCTATTCTATATTCACGAGACCCGAATCAATCGGATAGGATAACTGTTTCGGGAAGCGAGAGGCCATGGAAACTATTACTTAGGTATTCGATACCATCTCTCTCAACATGGGGTTTATGCTGCACTTTGCGGTTGTATATAACGTGGTAGGCTTAATAGTCCCATTATTAAATAATAGGTATCTTCGACAAATAATCATCAGGTTTTTTTTTCCTGACTGGGTATGGCGAAGTATTCATCTTCAAAGTGACAGAGTCTGCGAAGCGGCTTAGTCCGGATCATTAGTATATAACCATACCTATAGTGCGCGCCAAGGTTATATCTCCCACACGCTGGTCTAGTGGATCTCGGGAACTACCTAGAAGAGCATCGTGCTGACTTGTGTGCCCCCTTCTTGCATCAACGTCATCTAAAACATAGCTATCCTCATCAGCAAACTCGAACACGCGCTCTTTTAAAAAACACTGAGTCCGGCTAGCAGCATTGACTTAGGTCCGCATCTTGACCGTCACCTCTAACATTTTCATAATTATTTAGTTATCCTCCCTACCTTTGACCATTTTGCGGTGTATCTAGCTTGTCCGTTCTTAGTACAAAGCTCTACTAATATGCCTAAACAAGAAGTCTTTGACTTATATCCCGCGGGTTGGGAGTCAGATCCACCAGACGAGCTTTTCAAGCTATCCACGCTGGACTACTGTGTCGGGCAGGTGTTCACTAACTTTGCCCTCTTTTTCAAGCTCACGGACGCCGAAAAGCCCAAGATTATACCTACGCTTAAGCGCGGCCTCGAAGTCACATTAAGCCAATGCCGCCAGTTGTGTGGTATACTTGAGAAGCACCCTGACGGCGGGTTGTGCTTCCACAAAAAGAGGGAAAGTACTGTCCAGTTCCACGTGCAGTGGCTTGATGGCCCCGAAGATGAGGGCAAATATCCCACTTTCGACGAGCTTGAGAAACGCTATTTTGTCTCCCAAGCCCTAGGTGACATGGAAACTTGGTGCGTATCGCCAATGACATACGGCGAGAAGCCTGAGGCCCATCCCTCAAGCAACCCCAAGGGGTCTGCATTTAAAGCAAACTTCATCAAGGGCGGCCTAGTTTTTCTGATGCATAACCACCATTTTAACAACGACATCATGGGGTGGGCTGGCGAGCTGCACCAGCTGGCGGAGAACTGTGCCGCCATTTGGAAATCTCCAGATAATCCAAGCCTCCCATTGTGGGACCCGGCTTGTCTGAACCTTTCGAGGATTACCAGGCCGGAACTTCCAGAAGACCAGCAAGTAGACGGACCCGTGCCACCCTTAAGGCATCCCGACCACAGGGTTGGCCAGTGGCTATTGTTCCACTTAACTAAGAGCAAGACGGCCGAGCTGAAGAGGATAGCGAGTCCCGAGGACGGAAGTTACTGGATTTCGAGCTATGATGCGTATATGGCGTATATATGGCGCATTCTCTCGAAGCATAGAGCGAAGCTCTTCAAGCCGGATCTTAAGCAGAATCTGCTATGGTGCGAAGCTGTTAATATGCGAAAGCGCTTCCATGATCCACCGGTGCCGGAACGCCTGCAGGGAAATGTGCTTTCTGTGCAATTCAGCTCGCAGGTTCCCATACCGCAACTCACAGCCGAAGAGGTCATCTCAAAGGCGCCACTGTCGGAGCTAGCTTGGTAGTCTCACTTTCCTTCTTTCTATTCTTCCCTCTTTTCTTCTCCCATTATGTATATCCTAGTTTCAGTTTAGCGATGGGATATTTCTCTCAAGACCTACTCTCTGTTACCACCACGTCATCTACTAACCAACACGCTTTTAGGTATATCCGCCAAATCACCAACAGCGTCACACAAGAGAGCCTAGACGTCACGCTCTCCGCCATTGCCCCTGTCCGCGATAAGACCGCGCTGTTCCTACGCACCGATAGCCTCCCGCCTATGAGCAACCTGACGGTTGAGTGGCGGGACTCGCGGCCCTGCGAGGCCGACTTTGGCTTTGCCAAGCCTTTCGCCTTTCGCCATCCCTTTGACACTGTCACAGCTAACTTAGCGGTTGTCTATCCGGCGCGAACGAACGGTGCCCCGGCGGGAGACGATGAAGGAAACGAGATCAGCATCAGCTTTGAGAAGGAGCTTGCAAAGGACCTGATCGAGGATCCCGAGTGGAACAAATATTTCGAATTTAGGGGTGTTGATGCAGAGGAGAAAGCGTATGCATCAGGGCCGGAGCCGGGGTTGGTAGTCTAGTAAGGCGAGTGTGGTAGAGCAGGAGCGCATATGACGAGAGAAATTTTTGTAGAGAGGAAACGAAGTGAATATAAGTTATATAACCTATGTATAAGTATATTCGATACTTGAGAGATTTCGTTTGCCTAAAACGCACTCACGTGAAGACCTTGTGTTGAACATTAGCGTATAGTATCCCGGACTCAGGGACGATAATGAAGCCTATCTAGTCGATGCATTGGAGACACTATAGCTCAGCTAGACATCTTAGTAATGTACAGACCACACTACCAATCGTTGTCATCCAAATCTTACTATCAAGAAGCAGGAAACAGAAGGTGTGGTATCGGGAAATAAAGAAACCTTATTATAAACCACAAGTCTCAAGAGGCTCTTAGGTACAATAATCGTTCCTGAAAGAACAACGTTGCCTATATAGCTATACCTATTTTCGGATACCTCGTGACACTTGCTAATCATTTCTAATTTGTCGATAAGATATTTATATAGAGTGGTGAGTATTTGTGAAACCCAAATTATTAATCATGTTCCCTGTCTTAATGAATATTCTTCTTGTGGGTGTAGCAGGAGGATAAACGTAAACGCACCATGGCGGCCAATAGCTACAGCTATATGTATTTGGGTGCAAAGGCTATCCTCATGGCCTCTATTGCTCTTGTTATAATTTTCTTGGTGATCAAGCTGCGACGAATCAGGGCGTACCGGAGTATCGAGTAGAGAGTGTGAACGGTGTCCAGAAGGATGGTACTTGGAGACTTGGGCTTAGTGTCATAATATGATAAGGAAATATGTGAAGAGAGAACGCGTTCACAAGGTAATTCACAGTTTCGGTCCAGTTCGTATCAATGAATATCTCCAAATATACCTAGGCAGGTAATACAGAGAAAATTATTTTGAATCATATGAACCCGCCTCCCAGATCACTGGATTTTCTTGAACAGCACCATCTTTGTGGGGTCAGCAAGCACGTTCACTTCGAACATGATGTTCCTCGGCCGGCCGACCACATCGTTGTCAAACTTGATATCGTAATGTGTAAGAATATACGCCAAGATGATCTTTATCTGGTTGCTTGCAAAGAAGCGACCTGGGCAGGCGTCATTGCCGAAACCGAACTGCATGCTATCGTAGGACGGGCTTGCGAATTGAAACTTGTTGGCATCTTCCGGCTTGCTCCGTAGCTTGTAGAATCGGAACCCGTCGAAAGCATTGGGATCACCCCACTCAGCCGGCGCCTCATCGAGCATGTTAGTATTACATTGAACAATGGTCCCGGCAGGAATATGAAACCCATTTGAAAGATCGATGGGAATCATGGCTTTTCGTTGAAACGTGGCTAAGTAGTAGTATGTTAGTCGATATATTTGGGACGCGGTGACGGAAGAGGAAGGTCTCTTACAAACTGAAGGTGGACTGTGTCTTTGAGATTCCTTCATGAAGCTATCAAGCATTCTCATCTGCGTTAAATGCTGCTTCTGGAGTACTCCGTTATTACCCCTTTTTGTTTCTAATATCTCCTTCCTTAGAGGCTCCACATATTCTGGTCTAGCGGCGAGATCGTACAGGGAGTGAATGATAGCTAGTCGAGTCGTATGGATGGCCGCAGTCGCTGTTAGCATCTGTATGTTTGCCAGCTCCTTATTATTAAAGGATTTATCTTTGGTGACCCTCGCCCGCTCTTGCATCCATTCAATCATGTCATTATGGGGTGAGGCATTGAGGCTATTTAGTTCTTCAGATCGCTTCTTCAGCTCGGGCAAGAGTAGGTCAAGAGCTCGTTGATGATCTCCACGAATGCGTGCCATTTCTGGGATGAAATACTGCGCAATAGGGCGTAACCATGGATGCCACAGCTTTAGCTTCTCCCCTCCAGTCATGACGTCTGTAGCGAACTTGACGCTGCAGTCTAGCCATTGTTCATCCCGGCACATTGGATGGCCGACGAAGATACGGGCCGAAGCTTGCGCCACAACTCTCAAGAGCTTTTCATGCAGGTCGATGGGGGTCCAATCTACAATGTATATTAGTGACTCGTGAAAATGTACGTGAAAGAGGTGAATCCGGTCTGACCGTCGCAGGGTGGAAATTGGGTCTCGAAGCAGTAGGCGACTTCTTCCTCAACGTCGCCAACAAATGTGCCAAGATTTCGATTTAGATCTATCTTAATAGATCCTAACATTATATCGCTCTCATGGTCGATGGTTGTGTATTTGCCAATATGACGCTGAAGGCCGTTAGCTATTTGATAGTCGACATCGAGGTTTAATATAACTGACATCAGACAATGCCTTCATTCCACTCGCCTCATGACGATTAAAGCCTTTCAGATCGTGGGCATATTTTCTTGGAAGGAAAATACGTGGACCATCAGGGGTAAGCACCTGAAAGATTGTATTTTTGAACTGTCAACGCATGTTAGCATGCTAATATAAACGAGGGGCTGCTACAAGTTCCTGTGCCTTTTCATAGCCCTCACGCAAGACAGCGTCTGCTTCTTGGACATAACGTGATTTGAGCACATTGATGTCGGTAGTGTCAATACCCACAATCGGGAGATCGAAGGTCTTTGGCCTACGCAACAATTTCGAGATGATAGTGAGAATGATGATAGTTCCCACTGCGAGGCTCGAGGTCCAAAAAGTAGACATTTCAAAAGCGTCCATCTTCAAGTACTACGCTTAGGTATTCGATCACGAGAGCCCGCTGAAATGTTCTCGTAGTTGCCCTGGAGGAACATGGAGCACACGACGCGGAGAAAGAATATTGGGGCTACTAAGGGTGCTTTCTAGCATGTATGTAGGACTTGCTCGTAAGCAGGCTTGCATCAACGCTATCTAAACCAATCAAGGCTCAAAGTTCAGGTGCTGTAGAAATGGTGATTCTTGGCCACACGTTTCGCTCTAGTTGGAGCAATGAGGTGACAATGTGAGACAACGCCTAGATAAATGTGTGCTAAACTTGCTGTTACTGGGCGAAGATACGCAAGTGGCACATGTCGGATCGGGCGATGTTCTCCGTTCAGTACATACTGTAATAATAAGACAAGGACTGTCTTCCCATGAACAACTATAGTCAGTTTGCAGTGCTATACTCCGATGTTACTTGGGATGGCATACTAGGGTCCCTATATCTTGAGACTAGAAGCGGACTACCCTTGAAGTAAACCGTACTGCAGTGCTACAATGTAGGTAGCGACGAACGCAACTCACCCACGAATTCGGCGGCCCATCTTATCAGTTCTGGGATTCATACCCCTGCCTCCCTTTTGCGGTGAAGCAAATGGGATCTCGGGGTGGGGCAATGGGAGGAGCCGTAGGTGAGAGGAGCGCTTGAGACGTAGCATTGCTGCAATGTAACGTCTTTAGCGATCACCTACAGCATAATACAGCTGGAATAGGCAGGGTAGGTGAGCCTTATACGATCTTATCAACTTCGTCATGTGAACCACAAACTCCGTTCTCGACATCTCCACGTCTTGTCCTAGGCATTTAGGGTCTCACCAATCAGGGAGCAATATACCTGTGCTCGAATAGCACTGTTAGAGGTGATCACCTGTTCGAGTAGCCGAGTAGCTTCACAACTCGGTAATACTAGCAGGCCTTAGCTTGTAGTAGCCCATTTAACAAGACCCCTGCGAATATGTACTATCGTTGTAAGATTCAACCAATTCTGTGCATAATTGTGATGTTATTAGTACTGGGAATTCCGTGCTAGCTATATCACTCCAAGTTATTCTAAATTTATAAGACGCAAGTCCCATGCTAGGCCCCCACGGCGGTAAATATCGTAATGAGAGTCGTCATCCTCGGTCCTGTCTCCAGTAGTATAACCGGAGGTATGTCCTCAACCCCGGGTCGTGAACTATCTATAGTCTAAATCGTAGCAAAGGCTGCATTATAACCGCATCTCCGTGGATGTCCAGCCTATTGCAGTATAGTTCTCCGAGCTCATTAGACAATGAATGAACACTAGGGGCTTTTTTTTGTCCTTTGCAACTTGAGCGAGTATATAAGACGCTCATTGACTCCGCTTCTGCTTTCGGGTAGCGGCATGCGCGTATGTATAGTCTGATATCGAGGTCCATATTTTCATATGCAAACCGTATATAATTAATGCCTGTTCGACTATAATACCCTGCATACTATAACCTAGATATATGTCAATCCGGCAAGTTGGGGCTCTAGCGTCTACAAGACGCGCCTATAGATTATGCAGAATGTTTATAGTCGCTGAGACGTCGTGCAGATGGATGAACCTTGAGGACATCTGCTCAATAATTATGTGGCACAAGTAAAGAATATTACCGCCGGGAATACCGGAGCTCCCTGGCCCCACATGATTTATGATAACTTGGCTACTATCACTCATTTTGTTACAATAATTCATCAATCTTCATTCTAGGAAAATAATTGTACCGCTATAGGTGACATGACACCCTCAGCAATCGGAGTGGCTACTCGGCCAGATACTATAGCTGTACCGCCAGGCCTGGAACCCATCCTTCCTGAGAAGCTCGATCTACGTACCGACGATGAGATCGCAGCATGGCTTCAGACACGCCACCCTGTCACGTCACAGAAAAATGTTTGGACATTCTGGCACTCGGGATATGCTCAAATGGCCCCTTGGGTCCAACGCAATATCATCAACTGGGTTCGCAAACTCGGGCCAGATTGGACTGTGCACTTCCTCGACCGGGTGCCTGGTTCAGATACCAACGTTTATCATTTCCTGGACAGATCGTTCTTCCCAGATGCATTTAACAACAACACTATGGACGGTCCGCATGTGGGCCCCCATTCGGGAGATATTGTCCGGCTCGCGCTAATCTGGAAGTATGGAGGTGTTTGGATGGATGCTGGGACATTCCTATTCCGCCACATCGATGATATTTGCTGGAAGGAAATCGAGGATCCGAACTCCCCGTATGAGATGTCTGCTTTTGTGATTGAAATGCGGCCAGGTGTGGATACCATTATCAATGGTTTCATCGCCGCTAACCGTGGCAATCCTTTCATTAGGCGTTGGCATGACATCTACATCGCTCTCTGGGATGGTGTCACCAACTCTCATGGTTTCCACAAGCACCCACTCCTTAGACACTTGCCCCTGCTATCCCCGGCAGTTGAGAAGTTCAATTGCCCAGACCTCAACGTCTTGATGGAGGGGTTTACTGACTACTTTGGACAAACTATGAGCTGCGAGCGTCTACGCAAGCTCGTCGATCCCTCTGATGGCTTCAACGGGCCTGAATACGTCTCAAAGTCGATGCTTTTATTCCCGGTGCTCCAAGAAACCTACTACTTCCAACAAGTTACGGGTTGGTCAGGTAACCGCCAATTCGAACTTCTCACCGCAAAGCGCTCAGGGGAGGGCGTTGTGAAGGACGAAAAGTGGCAGGCTGCGGAGAATTTTGTACATGATGCTCTAGCTAACACATCTACTATGAAGCTCTCACATGGTCCACCCGGTGCTCTGGAGTCGTTCTTGGCCGATCTATGGGATTCAAAGGAACATCACGACAAAGACAATGCTGAGGGCACATTTGCTCATTACTTAAGATACGGGAGTGTACACTTCAATCAAACACGAAAGATGGTCCCAATAAAGATGGGGTGGCCTGATGAAGAAGTATTGCATCTTAGTATACTGGAACCTAAGAAAGAAGATATGCAAACTATCATTAAGGAGTGAGATCAGAGTATATGTTCTAGCTACAAGACAGTCTGAATATACCACACAGTGGCATCAACCCAAGATAATGGAAAGTAGCTTCCTTGTAGCCGTGTATTCATACAATTCCATGGAGACAAGCCGAAATAAAAATATAGACCCCAGAAATAAAATAAAAGTAAATACAGCAGCGTGTTCCCGACTTGACCTGCAAGTGACAGGTTTGAAAGTATCATATAATCATCGCCAGTCCTAGTCATACCACGATGGTCTGTAGTCTAGCATATCGCATGTTGCCAAAGATCCTCTAATCCGATCCCAATTTCCCATAGTACCCAAATAAAATATCTAGATAGGAATATAATTCCGTAGTCCTTACTCGGGTGAGAGGTCCAGCAGGACTTCGCGGTTCTTGTTCACCTGAGAAAGTTTGAAGTATCTCTCACAGAAGTAACTACTCATGTTAGAAACTGCGGACAAATCAGAGTCTCGAAGATGTTAAGCTTACCTCCAGTACACAGTTCCAGTTACCAATCTTTTACACACCGTGACCATCTCTCGAATGGCTGTGTTCAGTTTCTCGTCGCTCTTGCTCCAGGGTAGTCTCTCCTCCGCCTCAGTGCACTTTTCATAATGCATGCGGATCAGATCCAGGATCTTGTCGACCGCACTATGAAGTGACATGTTGTATTTGTTCATCAAAAGGAAACATAGATTCTCCAGTTGTGAGTCACGCTAATACAAAGGCATTAGTCTTCCTATTGTGGAAATAAAATGGAATATCAGTTGGGGATCAGCTCGCGTAAGGGACGACTCACGAATTCCTTTTGCAGGGAGTAAAGCTCGTTGGCAAGTATCACAAGTATCGTACATTCGCGCACGATGGTTTCGATTGCTTCATGTCGCCGCACGTATTCTGGAAGTTCAAAATCCATAGCATACTCGATTTGAGTTATGCTAGGAATAACTCCGACGTCGTCTGCTCGAATCTGCAGATGGTACCAGGGATCTGGCAGTCGCGTCGCCTGGCGCACCCCTTGTTGACGACTAACTCCGTTCACATAATCTTGAAGATCAATTCGAAAACGCTCTGTCGTTCCGGGTGATAAGCCAGCCCGAAGATCCTTGAGTATAGGATAAAGCATCTTGACAGTATCTCTGACATTTGGAGGCGGCGTATAGTCTGGATTGGGCCCTAGACAATCGTCTATAGCCTTAAGTGCTTGCTCGCAGCAACGAAGCGTGCCTTCTTTGTCTTCGGTGAGCTCACCACCGGTGTCGATATCTGACCCGATCGTTAGTTATTTACTTCGGTAGCGGGCCCGAACCACGGTTTACCATCATCAAAAAGGAAAACCTATAGATGGTCAGAATTTATCGTAAACGTCTGATATCAGTATACCCACCCAGTACAAGAATTGTGCAAGAGCGAGCATCTTCTCTTTCTTACAGTCCGGGTAGTAAGCAGCTGCTAAGAGCGTATAGTTACCACGTGCTCTATGTTTTGCCTTCTTCTTTTCGGAGATATTGACGCTTCAAGATGTCAGTAGACTTTATAGCAAGGGGATTCGGGGAGTTACGTTTGAAGCCACTCGTCAACCTTCTCGTTGGTTTCCTCTATGTCAGGTTGAAGACCTCCAGGCCATGTTGGCATAAGGGATAGGAGGTCCGGTATTAGAACCTTCTGATTTGAGGCTCTCTTGATAATACTTTTCCGTTCCTCGGCAGGGTCGACAAGAGGCCCCGCGGTGGGATCCCAAACCTGGTTAGCGTCCCAGATCCGATTAATGTCGGGTGCCATTTTGGAGTTTCGGTTGAGTTTGTTGCAGATAGAATCTTCAAGGCTGGATAACTTCTGGGAAACAGACTTCACGAGACGAGAAAGACGTTCCTTAAGAGTGCCTAGACCGAAAGTACATATTGATCCGCCCATATTGATCATATACTATGAATGATTCGATTTTATATACCTCGCGACATGGATAAGAGTGAGCAGGGATGGTTCCCATCACATCACTCCCTGGGTAGCACCCATCGCCTTTATAGGATGCATTTCTGCCGGTCTCCCGGAATCGGATATGGGTAGGACTACGCTGGTATCTATGTTGACCTGCAGGGTACCGGGTGATCGGATTTCCCTTAACAGAAGCATGGCCATCAAGCATGTGGGAATCTGTGAGTGGTAATGAGCAGGCTGTGCAAGGCTACATCTCACCCAAGCGGATCAGCACGCTTTGGACCTTGAGTCTCACCGAGCCATTGACAACCCCCAAGGCCGTTCAAAGGCCATAGCCGACCCGGACTCTGCTGGAGTTTCGCAGAGAAAGTATGATGTGTAGTCCTCATCTGGAAAGCACCTACGCATGGCGTATGTTGGCGCCAGTCGTAGAGGCATGCTGCTTACCTAGGCCCATCTAACGAGCCACGGGCCGCGTCCAATAGAGTATCGTTGTGCGTAGGACCACTATCACACTCCTCTCTCTCTAGTGAGAATCGACGTCACGCGTAGGTAGTTCTAAATACGGGATTTTCCTTTTTTCTTTTTAATAGCTATGGAGCTTGGCTATACAAGTCACATGCGTAGTCCCTATAAAGGCGAGGCGCTTCGATAGCTGCTCTGCTCCCATCGACAAGCTCCAGTCAAACGGTGACAAGGGACTATAGCCCCACCATGACACGCAGGGATGGCTACGTCTGGGCCGAAGAGTCTGGGCACTGGCGGACTCCTTCACTTCCCGATTTTTTAGCCCCACAGACAACTGCGTCAGGGGGGCCTATAAGCGACATCGTCTTTCTCTAGTTCAGCATCAGATTCTGAAAGATTCCGCCCCTACGTCACCCTGGCTCTCTGTGGGTACTCAAGGGTCTAGCTGCCCAATGCTGGACCCACGTGTATCTTATTCAAGAAATTGTAACATGTACTTATAGAGGAATATCCGAACCTTGATAAAGCTCGTTCACACGACCTCTCTTACTCATCAGTCTTTGTAACTGACAAGGCTCTCTGTAAGCACGATACCCGAAGGCACTGGCTGCGGGTATAGGACTGAGGGATTTAGTACCTACCTAGCTGAAAGATCAGCTGTTTTTAAGCTAGCGTAGAGCGTTGTAAACCACTTATCCCTCTATGTGTGACAGGTTATGATTCAGAAGAATGGAGTGTATACCTAACGCGACCGGTGTGAGTACGCCTCTTCACACAAGCTTAAATGTCAAGTTCTGAGAGGCTTCCATCTGAGCACTCCAATAAGGCCTTGCGTCAATGATCTTCTGTGTGCGTAGGCTAAGGTAACCTATCTACCTATTCCGAGCCCAACCAAGTGAGTATAAGGAGTCAAACTAAACAGCGTGGTCTTGGCATCAGAGCAGAAAATTGATTCAAGGGGTCGATACGTAGTTAGATAGGCAATGCACCGATCTGTACATGGTTTACAATCCCATTCCACGCTTATTTTTATTCCAGGACTCGGTCGAATCCCACATGCAGACATGATGGAGGAATGAATCGTAAACGAATCATAACGGTAACGTTGGCATTCTTTGTACATACGATTCCTTCTCCACTCTACTGGATCCACCTAGTAAGAGTCCCGTGTCCAGGCAAGTGGCTGGGGCAGATATTGGACATTCTGGTTCTGGATTTTCAAAATCGATCTTAGAAATCCGTCGTTGTCAAGCGGCGGCTGAATTTTTTTTAAACTGTTACACCCAATGCTACGAGTATATGTATGAGTATCCCGGAACCAATAAACTCGCGAGCTCAACAAATTGAAGGGCCCCAATGGGAGATTCCCCTTAATTAGCGAAAAGGCTTGAAGTTGGCGGTTTGCCGATCTCATCGGCAGCCTGTTTGAATTGTTGGTGACTAAACGGCGACTACAGCACTGTCTTGTAGTAGGGGGGTATTATAACGCCATTAAACCATATCCATGCAGGCAAATCTCTGGGGAATATCATAGCCAGTGCCTCAACATGCAAGAACACCTTAGCAACCTGCTCGCCAAGTGTCATAGTTGGTGTGGGATATGTGGAACAACCTGAAGTAGCACAGCATCTACCCGGGTCATGGGACTATGTAGGTACCTACCATTGACATTCTGGGGTATTCCAGAGTTTTGATGGTTAGGATTGAAACCCAACTAATCACATGCTATATTTCGAGTGCGAGGCTCTTGTGCGTTCTGACGGCGGGCAACACAGCCGATAGGAGTAAAAACAAACAGGCAATAAATTTTGTAGGATTAGGGCTAACATCGTGCCAACCTGTTGGTTGTGAAGTTGTAGTAATAGATGGTCCAACTTGTAAATGCCTTCCAACCAGTAGCCCTGATCTCTCACCAATCAAACGTTTCATTATCGTGGCGTTGGTGCTTAGGTAAGATTTAGGATGAAGATATGTCTCGGGGCCATTTTCTACGACAGGGATCCAATATGTGATGATATATATAGGCATTGCAGTAGTTCTCAGCTATGAGTGGGTACTGGAGGGCATTTCCTCGGGTCCTAGGACTTTAGCGTTCCAATCTCTCGGGTTGACGATGCAGCTTTCATTGGTAATAGACATGTACTTTTCTCACAAAAGTAATAATGAATACGTGAAATATCACAGCTTCCCGTAGCCTTGGACCCGGTACTGGCTAGTACCAATTTAACGTTCTCGTCTCCCAGTTTTTTCTTTGTGATGTTCCTGCTGATGACAATGCAACCACGAATCTGCACCAGCGTAGTTTTCTGAAACTGAAAATTGGTGCTCAAATGCAGTTTCGCTACCGATTCCATATCTTGAATAATGATTTGTTGTAAGATGATCGAATGACCTCGTAAAACCATTTACGATGGGACGAAGGGAAAATAATTATGCTATACACAGAGCGCTATATTATGTTTCTAAAGACATTAAATGAAGAGAGATGAAAACTTTAATAATCTTAAATAAAGGTAATAACTATTTATATGCTCCTTGCTTCTCCACTTAACACTTCTTTATTATTAATTAATATAAGGCGTAACACTTTTAATATTACGTATCAAAGTAATAAAACCACGTTATAACATTGAAATATAATTAATATTATATAATTTATATATATTTAAATATTTAAAAATTAAAGCGACTTATTTAAATGATAAAATGAAAGTTTATATTAAATCCTTTAATAAAGAGATATATAATTAATATTAAAATTTAATAAGTTTTAATTTTATATATAGTTGTTATAAAGGATATCTTAAATAATACTAATTAAATAATAATAATAATAAGTATAATGTGACGAACCTCCTTATATGTTCCTAGTTAACTGACTTTATAAGTAAGTACGTACTAGGTTTTCTTAATTTGAAGGTAATAACGGATTAAAATTAGTTTAAATGATTTATAATGTCTTGTTCGTTAAAGAGATTTTAAGGTACTTTTATTATAATATTAAAGAATAACTATAATTTTAGATTAATAACTAAAAAACTAGAATAAATAACTAGACACATGAGAAATACCGTTCTTTTTATACTTATTTATTTTACCTTTTATTCTTTATAATTAGTATATTAGATATCTTTAAATGAGTTTTATTTACATATATTTATTCTCTATTAGATATTGCTGGATAAGTTTTATTTATATATATCCATATCACGTGATAATAGGTTATTTTCCCTTCCAGGATTTATGTCCGGTGTAAAAGCAAGAACAGTGGGAATAGTACCCCTGTCATTTGATTGCTTACCCTGGTCGGTTCGTAACATATAATTATAATTATTAGCCTCGAGTTATCATCGTGTTTCCGTTATCGAGATTTATTATATGATTACTCGGATAATTCCCTTAAATTTGTATGACTTGTTTATATATAGTGATAAAAGAAAGCGCTATTATACCTAAAGGGCTCGAATGACTGTTTGATACGAAAAGACAAGGGGACCAGCTGGTTAGCTAATCCGGACGTTATTTAACCATATATGTGCACCACCCTGGAATATGGCTAAGCCCTCCACGGCACCGTATCACTGTTTTAACACCGTCATTTACAAATAATTTAGGTTGAAATAACTTTTATATGACGTTGCCAAATCGTTCAATTCATGCTCATAATGTTTAGAAAATCATGAATCTAATTATGTATAATATGGGTACCATCTGCATCTGATACTAATATTCGCATGGGATATAACAGCATCCTCACCCTTCCTCTCGCACTAATAGAAGCTCTCATGCAGGGTCCGCGACAATCTTTTCTGTGACCTTGCCATCAGCCTGCACGATGACCTTGTCGACTTTGAGAGAGGCCTTGACCGGGTTTGGTTGGTCGTAGACCCATTGAAGCTGCTCGAGGGTTCGGCCCTGGGATTCGACACTTTAGACATTAAGGTTAGTGGAAAACGCGTCTTGCCAAATAACCAGAGAGGCGAGAAACTTACCCGAAGAAGTACCACTTTAAGATAGAACGAGACTTATTAGTATTCTTCAAACGGATAAAGAGACACAGACAATCGATAATAAAGAAATGGGAAAAGAAATGAACGAGTCCACATACAGCAACCGTCTCGATGATATCCCATCCGACGAAGACGTATATATATTTATATCCAATGTTTCCGAGCGCAATCGGTCCCGCAAACTGGTTGATAAAACTTACGGCGCTGACGATGACGCCGGAGGCCGCCAGGCCCTTAGCCCGCATCGTTGTCTCGAGGGCCTCAGTGGGGATGACACCCTGGAGCGGCGTGTATGTGAAAGAGAAAACGATGTTGAAAAGGAAGTACGCCGCAAGGGCCCCCTTGGCGTAGGAACCTTCAATATTGTCGCCCTGTGAGTCGAGGGCAGCAGAAAGGCCTGAATTGAGGGCGAGAAGTATGGAACAGGCTATGGGTGGTTCGCTATGTTAGTGGAAGTCGAAAAGGGAGATTGGCTATCTTGGGAAGGGAGAATTATACCAAGGGTTCCAAAGATGAGCACTTTGCGGCGAGGCATGCGATCAGTCAGGGAGACTGCAGTCAACGCGCCGATGGCTGATAGGACTGAATTGAGCAGATTATAGGCCAGCTGCTGTGAAACGGTATCTACTCCTATGTTCTCGAAGATGGTAGTGTTGAAGTAGCCCAGGCCGTTTCCAGAGAACTGGCCGAAAATAGAGATCATCAACACTTGAGCCATTCGCCAACGGCCATTGTGTGTCAATAGGAAGGGCCGGTCTGTGAAGCATATTAACGGACCAAGTCGAAGAAAAGGCCTGACCATAAAAGGGGGTCCAAGGTTGACATACAATCCCATGCCCGCTTGTCGATGCCATCCAGTTGAATATTCTCCCTCATCTCATCAATCTCTAGAATCACGAGCCGGGAGTTACGGTCACCGTTCCCGTGATACTTCGCGAGAAACTGAATGGCCTCCTCCTCACGGCCATTCGCCATGAGATAGCGAGGAGACTCTGGGATGAACCACACAGAGCCCATAACAACGACGCAGGCAAAGGCCTGCAGGATGATGGGTATCCTCCAGGAGTAGTTGTTATTGATCTGGTTGCATCCGAACACGACGGCGGCCGCGGGGATGGAGCCTCCAAACCAGCCGCAGTTGTAGAAGCCTACGATACAACCCCATTAGCAAACTACGATGAGAGCCCAGCATATGTAGTAAGAATACCTGTGGCCCGACCACGCCAATGAGGGGGTGCAATTTCGACTGCATAAGCAGGTGCGGCGACGGTCATGATCGATATGCCCATACCAAGAACAAACCGCCCCACGACGAATTGGGGTATTGCCATCGAAGTAGCTGCTATGATCATACCGAGGATAATGGTTATGCCGCCCCAGAACATTGCGACCCTGCGGCCGAATCTATCCGAGAGAATAGCAGCAAAGGGGGCACCAACCATCGAACCCCTAAATTAAGATACATGTTAGCCGTGAGTCTATTCTTAACGAGGAACGGAGCACTGACACAGTATAGAGAGAAAACATGACAGCGACTATCTCGCCGGTCTTTCCGCTGTGGAACGTATTCTGGAAGTGGTCCATGGCGACGACGCCGGTAAGCAAGGAGGCTAGATTTTGGCATATCCATTAGCATTCGTTCCCCTATCTTAGAAGAGCGTGTGCTGGGCTTCCATACTGTCATATCCATTTGCGCAAGCGCAGCAAAACGCAGTGAAAATGGAGACTGAAGTCAACACGTTATTGGTACTCGCTCAGATATATCAACTTATGGGGGGAACTTCGTTTACAGTAGAGATGCCACGACTCTTTGCTCCAGGGGTTGAGCCTGGTTTCTCGGATAGCCGCGTATAACTCGGCCTGACGTGCGATAAGCTTAGTCCTCCCTTGTGGAGGTAATCATCGATGCGGAATTCTAACAATATGCTGAAAAAGAAAACCCCAAGGGAGCGGAAGAACCTACATTGTGAACTTCTTTTGCCTTCACGCCGGGAATCGTGGCGGTCGAGCTTGGGCCCTTGTCGACGGGGAACTGGGCAACTTGAGCTACCGAAATGCCGTGATCAATCATCTTCTCCCCCATGATGGTAGAGACTCTAGCTGGTATATTTGCTACACAACTAGCATTACTAGAAGTCGGATTCGATGTTATTAAATTGTATCCGTATAAATAAACACAGACGAGCCCATATAAGACCTGACAAACTCCGATACGGATGCGACTTTACCACGCATTTTATTAATTCCCGCCATGTGCGGAGTAGTGCTACCACACTCTCGTGGTGTAGGTGGTGTACTGTTCCCCCAAACTTCCCCAAGATTACATCCAGGCAGGTAGACGGCCCAGGACCTCCGCGAGCCTAAAACGGTGTCGTGTACGTGCTGCTGCTGCTACACAACGGGGACAGGCGATCGGTCGTTGGCGATCTGATAGGAGGGTTCGCGCAGGGGTGACAGCTACGCGATGACACAACAGGGGATGGGTGTTCTAGATGCAACAAGTCATCAACTACTACTCTCAATTTAGTCAAGACCTTGGCGCAGATCGTGTAAGCGAACCCTTTTTTTTTCTTCGCATTCACTGGCCCAACATCAATGACGATTATCAGCCGCTCGCACCGAGGTCATTTCCCGTCGTGCGACTTTTTCGCTTCGAGGTACGACCGCTCGGACTCCTCCTTGTTGGTGGAGGTTGTATTCTCATCAGCAAAAGCTACGAGTGTCGGCTTCAATACTACCCAAGGTGGTTGTAGCGAGAAAATTAGAACGAGTTCAAATGTCGTTCTCAAATTTTAATCGAGCAGGTGCTTCGGCCAAATATCAGCTCTCTCGAACTATATCTCATGATCATTCGTGCGGATATATACATAGTTCATACGTGCTGGTAGTAATTGTTACACATACAACCTCGTAGTAATAACACCCATATGTATGTTCCCGCAAGCCCACGATATTTTCCCCTCCCCCACGCGATGCTATAATCGCATAATCTAGTCTTATCACAGCTGAAGATGCTGACATGTCTGTCGGCCCGCTCTGCCGCAATGCCGGTTAGGGCTGAGATAAGGCGCCCTGTAGCTCGTCGTCTATTGATGACATAAGCTACTAGGTACCTCGAGACTATGACGTGAAAGAATAGGTCGTACGAAAGAAGGACGGCCTAGTCATGTGGGATCGATCGTAAGCATGGTGGTGATCTTCACAGAGAATCCCACATGCCGGGAGTTATTTACCAATTATTCTTCCTCTTCCAAGGGACCACCCACCAAACTTAGTCAGACAATCTACCTTTGTGCTATTGGGGCAGGAGATGATACGAACCTTACGTATCGTGAATGCTACTTTGGTAAGAACCTTGCTGGGCTGGTATGTAGGCATGTCACTTCTTTGTGTAGCCATCTCCTTAGATCATTCAGTAAGGTGTTTGTAGTGATCAGAACTTTTGGGGATGAGGTGTTTCTCATATTCAGCTCTCTAAGTCTATACGGCTTATCTACCTGTATCTCACTTATGTCTGGACTGACGAGAACTAAGACTATGTAATTCATCAGAGGGATGAATTATAGACATTACCATCGCCTGCTTCTCCGAGCAAGAGACCCTCCGAGTAGCCAGGCACTCAACAATATTCCGTATGCGAGAACCATGAAATAGGTCTCGTAGGTCTCGCAGGTCTCGCCCGAGAAATGACCTAAACGCCATAATCACAAACTGCCTCGAAAAGGGCAACTAACGTACACATCGGGTTTCAACCGATAACCTTCATCCTAGAAACCTGACGAGGACGATGGTTGGGCAAAGGCTTTGGCTGTTCACAAAGGAAGCCCCACACATAGCCCATAATACTCGTCCGGATCACCAGTCGTGTTCCCGAAGCAGAGTCGAGTTCGGTTTCCAGTCTAGAGTTGCCCCGCCAGTACCTTTCGTAACTCGAGATTTCTTAGTCCTCTTTTTCTGAGTGATAGGTAAGGGGGCAATCTGCCGGTGTTGGGCGACATAGTGCGCAAAGCGACAGTCCTTGTCGCTCTTGGTGCAACGACGACCGTCAGCCCAGAATGAGCAGATGAGAGGATCCTTGAGGCCGTCTAGGATATTGTCGTGGTGAAGAGGGCATAGGCCTGCGGCATGATCGCGGCAGTGATAGCCGGGTGTCGACCACCAAGGACAGATGAGCTTCACCTGATTCTCGGTCTGACTTTTGGTAGTGGTAGTGGTAGCATCGATATGAGAACTACTACCACAGCTCTGATGGCGAGTTGAGTCTAAAGATTGCTTGCGATGGGGAGAAGACTTTGGCTGAACTCGGGGCGCCTTGTCAGCCAGAGTGAGATTTCTGGAGGTAAATAATTAGCAAGTGCTACATGCTGCCGGTTCTATCTCGGATGGAAGACTAACCCGATTTCACTGCTAAGATCTTTAGATTGCACGGACGACAGCGTGTCGTGGGCAAGGACAGGATATCCTGGCAGGGGATCCTTCAGCTCAGATTGCTGGTTCTTGGCGGTAGAGGTAGTAGAATTATCGGTATCCTCGTTATTGATGAGAGCTATGATCTGCTGGTGTGTGACGTTGGTAATCGTCCCAGTACCGAGAAGAATTCCGAGCCCCTGTGTGAGAAGCGTTTGTTAGTATGCCACGAGTCCCTTGCTCATTATGCAAACCTGGAATCAAACATACTGTGTGTACTTGGGTTAGCCCCTGGTCGACCAGGCGGCTACGGCGCTTGTCTGTGTCCATGGTATCGAGCTCAGATGTCTGGATTAAAATGCAGGACTGGTGGCTGGGGAAAACAAGGGTGAGAGAGCTATGTTACAAGTTTGGCAGCAGATAAAATTTTGCTAGGCCAGCGTGTGATGGAATCTTGCAGAGGGTACAGCTCACCGCCCTGCGTAGTTATATTAAAAAAATGCAATTGTCTTTGTTAAGGGCTGGGCCTTGTTGTCATACAAAAATAGGGAATGATAACAATAACAATGGAGCAAGTAGCAATACATCAAAGCACCATGGTGAAAAGGGCACCGGGGGGATGGATCACGGCTATACTAGTGAATGAAAATGCAACCCGGGGGACGGTCTTTTAGGGCATAGGTTAGCGGCTCGGGCCTCTACAGGGACGCGCCTTTGTAGAGAACAACCGGGGTATTATACATAACTGGGGTAACGGAAGAATGGGCGTTGAACGGCCGACCACAGCTGAATTTCGTCGCATAGAGAAGAAGCTGGAAAAATGCCGAGACTGTGCGATAAGGCGGAAACAGGAACACCTTTCAGGCATACGATGGCGATAACACTATGAACGGCATTTTTCATCAATACAAGGTTATCTAAATGCATACATAGTACAAAGAACTCATGTTTTAAAGATAATATTTCATGTGGTTAAATAAGTGCATCCTCTGAATTTCGGTAGTATAGTGACTGACAAGGGATGTGCACACAACAAAAGTGTGCGAATTCTTAACACAGTAGACTACTAATGCCTAGCTAGCTAAACCGACTTCCTTAAAGGGGTATATACTCTAATTAGGTATCTACCTTAGTATTATTGTTCTTGCCTCTTATCCATATCCATCCGGAACCTAGGTGAACAGTGTTGCAATGTAAGTCTCACTAAGTCAAGGCCCATAACATATTTTTTTCTCCCCTGATTTCATCAAATAGCAGGGCAGGAAAAGGAGAGAATATTACTTATTGTCGTGTACCTCGTCACCGGCCGCGAAGAGAGACCTACTTCATAAGCTCTATAGCATGTCAAAGTATATGAGGGGAGCTAAAACCACATACCACAGACTTGATTATTTCTTACTGGATATGAGTATACGCAAATGTTACTCGACATATTACCGAATTACTAGATCTCATGGTTTTGCCCTTACGATGAAGCCTTCATAGTAGCTGCATCATGACAAGGACAAATATACTACTAAATCATCGTATTGTAGCATGATGATAATTTTTGATAATCGGGCTGTATCCTCATCATTGTCCGGGCTTTTTATCTCACATGTATTTCAGGACTGCACTACACTTGGAGGTGCTAGGTGTATTTGTGCATTTCAGCCAATATAACGTCTTTTAAAATATATCTCGAACTTCAAAATTTCTCTTCACCTGGATCGGCCTCTGGCAGCTGGTAAAGGGTTACTAGGTGGTATATAAGGGGGGCATAGCCCGATTATCAATTACGTTGAATGTGTTGATAGTGGTCTAAGCGTTTACAGTGTTCAAGTTAGTTATAACAGTGTGGGAGACTTGGCTCTCTAACATTCTTACAACCCCCA
This sequence comes from Biscogniauxia marginata, assembly GCA_022695795.1. NCBI lineage: Eukaryota > Fungi > Ascomycota > Sordariomycetes > Xylariales > Xylariaceae > Biscogniauxia > Biscogniauxia marginata. Next base: position 585,231 of record MU404063.1, on the reverse strand, counting down.
ATTCAACTCCAACTTGAATCAAACCGTACCAGTGTCCGATTGTCTGCATTGAACTGGGGATAGGGCTATGCATCGTGAACACATACACCTTAGCCACAGCCATGCGAGGACATAAGGGGCGAACACGTACTACGTTCACCTACGACTCTAACCATCGCATATATCCTAGTATCATAGCTACAGTAAAAATTACAAGGGAAATATATTAATATTGGCTTAAAGCATGACAAATGAGTGTGAAATTCTCTAGAAATTGGGAAAATGCATGGCGAACAAATATATAAACATGTGACAAATCTCGTGACTCATCAACCCCTTACCCACCCACTCACTCCGAGCCCTACAACAGTATACCTATAGACATAGTGCTGCAAGTTAGGGAACGGTCCCAGGAATCTTCAACATCATACATACCCCGCCTCAACGTGAATCTTCGACGTCATACACGTACTTACAAGAACACCCTCTCAACACTGCCGAACCAAAACTCACCCGAAACTTCTTTTGATCGTACTTGTCGTAAAGAATTTTAATCAACCGAGATGTCTACAGCATTGGTTACTGGTGCTACGGGTAAGTTCCACTCTCATCTAGGTTGGTCTAGATAGGGGTTTAGGTATCGTATCATAAAGAAATTATCAGCCACTATCGAGTGTCAGCAATGACCGAGTATACCTATCTCCTGATGTCAACGCTAACAAACAAAAAAAAATCATAAAGGCATCACTGGGTCCGCTATCGTCAATGCTTTGATCAATTCGCCCGACTATTCCGAGGTCTATACCCTGTCACGGTCTAAGAGTTTCGAACCTCATCCGAAGGTAAAACATGCGACAATTGACTTGCAAGCATCGGCCGACGAGATGGCAAAATCGCTAACTCACATCCCTCCTCCCACTCACATCTACTTCTGTGCATACCTGGCGAACTCCGATGAGGGAGAAGCATCACGCATCAATGGTGCTATGCTATCCAATTTCCTCACTGCCCTCGTCAAAACAGGCCAGATAGTCGAGCTCCGGCATTTCGTGCTAACTTGCGGCTTGAAGCAATACGGCGTGCACCAAGGACAGCCTAAAAACCCGATTTTCGAGGATGATGATGCGTCACTCGTGTGGCTAGAGCAGGAGGACCGCCCGCCGAATTTCTACTACACGCAGCAGCGCATCCTTGAAAAAGCCGCCGAGGACGCTGGCAACACGTGGGCCTGGACTACAACCTACCCCTCGGACGTTATTGGCTTTGCGCGGGCTAACTTCATGAATCTCGTCACCGGGCTTGGACTCTACTGTGCGGTCAGCAAGGAGCTCGAGGGATCTCAGCTCGTGTTCCCTGGAAGCAAGATCACTTACCGTGCCTTCAGCACCTGGACCTCTGCCAGGCTTCACGCCGACTTCTGTCTGTGGGCCGGCAAGGCACCAAATGCGAAAAACCAGCGCTTCAACGTGGTAAATGGCGACACGCAAAGCTGGCAGGACCTCTGGCCGCGTCTCGCAGCACGGTTCGGATGCGTCGTGCCGGAGAAGATGTTCCCGGCTGGCGACGGAGAGCGGAAGGCCTACCCGGGCTACGAAAGCTTTGGCATAAAACTGCATGCACGACCTCCCGTGGCCGAAGTAGAGGCTAAGATGGGCCTGAAGGGAGAGTTCAAGCAGAGTGAAATATTTTGCCGGATCGATCTCGAGAAATGGGCCAAGAGGCCCGAAGTCGTCAGGGCGTGGGAGGCTCTCCGCGACAGGTACGGACTCGAACAGGGAGCGTGGGATAATGCGACGTGGTGGTTTTTGACTTTCTCGTTCGGTAGGGAGTACAGTCTCGTCGCGAGCATGAGCAAAGCGCGCAGGATGGGCTGGACAGGCTATGCGGACACGTGGGATGAGTTTCAACACGCGTTTCGAGAGCTGGAGCATGCGAAGATGTTGCCGCCGGTCGCCGACCTGAAGGGTAGCCATTCATGATGCCTAATGCATGTCCTCTAGAAACTTGCCGCTGGCTGATAGGTGCTGGGCAATCGGCCTTTTGACAGCTCACCTGCTTCTTTGTTTACCTAACGTACTGCCAATCTCCAACGAGATCATGATCCATCCCGCCTCAGGTCACATTACTTAACGTGTCTGTAGGGGGCTATGGCTCCTTAGCCCATCGTTCCGCATGTCTAGATGTCTGGCACCACGTGGTTAGGGCTATATATAGTAAATGTTCCTGCCTTGGGCGGAATCCAAACATACTCGCAGTCCGGTCCAACGATAATGTGTTCAAGAGTGGTTGGCCTCTCACATTACAGTTTGTTGGGGCGCCTGTGTATAAGCGCGCCATACGATGCAGCTAATCCTCAACTACTAGTTGATACATGTCGAATCGGAAAAGTGACGGTTAGAGTTTTGCCTATCTATTTGACCTGTCAGATGTTTCAAAGGTAGTCCTACGCGTAATATGTGAAGTCGATATAACGCTTCCGCTTCGCTTAGCTAGCAGAACTGCACTACGCCTATCCAATGTCGAGTCTTTTTAATACCGCAGTATCCTGCCAGTTATGTAGTGCGACAACGTGACAGCCAACATAGCAAGGTTAGCTCCAACACGGGACGCGGCATTATGCTCCCCCTTTCCCACCGGCGTCGTCCTAACCCGTCGGAGCCTGCCGGAATACGTCCTTGTACTGCACCCACGGGGTCTCCCGTCTCCGCCAGTACTCCCCGGGCATTAAGGCCTCCGCACTGATAAAATTCCAGTGCCCAAATCCGGCGATCGCCTAGACATCGCCGATCCGGGAGGAGCTGCAGGCTTGCATCAACATTGCCCCGAGACTCTTCCAACGGCGCTTAAATCTCCTGTACTGAGATATTGAAGTACCTCAGAAGTCTAGGGGAAGTCGCTGAGAAAGTCCGCCACTGAGTGTTCAATAATCGGAAGCTTATGGAGATGGCGCAGCAGTTGTGGGTCTTCTTCGGGTTTCGACTCCGGGCATCTTATCGGCGGGTTAGCAGAGCTTTGCCGTTATTATGGAGGTGGGTCGTGTCCTAGTTATTGCCCGATGTAGAAGGTTTCTTTGGGTATCTAGGCCAATTAATTATCGTAAAGTTACCCCTGTTAGATACCCAGGAAAACCACAAATATATGGTGAGAAGTACATGCTCAATATGATAGGAAAACTTCTTAAATTATATGTGCTATTCCTGATCCTAGGTCATCACCATTTATCCCCTATAACTATTCTGAAGCAGATCCAAGACTGGCGATGGTATATATCTAGACCGATCTAATGCTATTCAATATTGGCAGCTTTTAAGTTTAACATTTTATCCTCCGTGACTATATTTGCTACAGGCCTCTGCTAAATGGTCTTTCTTCTTGCCTTTGGCAATAATTAGTGTTTTCTAATAGCCCAGTGCCCTTCAATCAATTAGAATTATAATGATAAAAAGTAGGCATATCTATAAAACGTGACTCGTCTGCTTTCGGCGTTCTCTGTAAATATTACGCTATAGCCCTACGTTAAGACTTCGAATAGGTAGCACTTGAAGAACAGAAGCTTGTAACTATGTCCGACTCAAATAAAGCTCCTACTAAAGCGCGTGTCAAGTTCTCGAGTCTGGTAGCACGTAGGTAAGTTGACTGACTACGAGGCATAATTCAAATTTTATGAAATTAAAATTCCCTTGTCCAGGAATTTTCCTCAGAAGATCTTGATTTAGCTGCTTAATCTTAGAGATAGTATTCTTTTGAGTTTTAAACTGGGAAACTGGTAGGTCGCAATTAAGGAGGTTCGTAGCCACGGGTGTTAACTTGCACTCTATAATCCTACACATGATGTACTTGTAATAGACTAGGGAGTAACGTAAGCGTAATAATTCAATTAATGTAGGCCTCATTCTATAAAAATCATATACGAACTTAATAAAAAGAAATTACGAAGAAAGGATTATCATGTTAGGGGTGTATAAAAATATTAGCTACTCTCAGCCCCCGACGTTTAGGGGTGGTGGAAGTTGACTACGAGGAGTGGAGTAGGGTGAAAGTAAATCAATATTAGATTATATAAACAAAATTTATAGTTATCTAGAAGTGGTTTAATTACAATACGCAATGGATCTAAAGAGACCAGGTGTAGAAAATAACAGTTGGGCCATTTCTTCGGCATGTTAAATTATGCTTAAAGACATACCGTATAACCCTACTGATTTGAGAATAGTATGAATGTTACTATTGTTAATTCCAACTGAGGCTCCTACACATCAACGCCGGCTGTCGCGTTTCCTCATGCGACTTACCACGCTCTGCCCCGCCCTCTACCTCTCTTTAACCCCTTACTTTCCTCCGACACTATACAGCTCCCCAAATCTAGTCCTAGGGTCATCCGCCAAGACAGCCGGCTTCCCAACCTCGACGACCTCGCCGTTGTCCATGACCACGACGCGGTCGAAGTCCATGATCATGTCGAGGTGGTGGCTCACAGCCAGGACGGTGTACTCCCTGAACTCGGTGCGAATAACCTCCTGCATAGCCTTCTCTGTGGCACGGTCCACTCCAGAGCTGACCTCATCGAGGAGCAGGACGCCACCCTCGGAACCCCCTCCGCCGAGCCCCAGGCTGCGCGCGCGGACACGCCGGCGCAGCACGGCGCGGGCAAGCGAGAAGAGCTGTCGTTGGCCCTGGCTCAGGGTGCTAGCCGTCATGCCGGTGCCGAGACCGCCGCGCTCGGCGACGAAGGGCCAGAGGCCGACGGCCTCGAGCACGGACCGCGCGTCCTCAGGCGCCGCGACGCGGAACGGGTCGAGGTTCTCCTGGAATGTCGAGCCGTCGGGAAGAAAGACAGCGTCTTGCGGGATGCAGATGAGGCGCCGCCGCAGCGTCGACCGGTCGATGCGGCGGAGCGCCGTGTTGTCAATGTACACGGCGTCCGGGGTCTGCGTCGAGGGCTCTAGCAGCTTAAGTAGAAGAGCGATGAGCGAGGACTTGCCGCTCCCTGTGCGTCCACAGACGGCTACCTTTTCGCCCGGTTGTATGGAAAGATGGATTTGCTTGAGCGCTAGGTTGGGCTCTTCACCTTCTTCCTCATTACTAATGCATATCGAGTTAGCCTATGCGAAAGGGCTATGAGAAAGGACATATTTACCTATAACTAGCCGAAACACCATTCAGTATAATCTCACCCCTTTGTGGCCACTCGTCCGGAGGGATGATATCTTCTTCGTCTCGATCCTCAGTTTTGACAGTCTCGTCGAAGGACTTGAGGCGAGTAATGGCCCCAATGGAGGTTTCGAGAAGTGTATAGAATACTACGATAGCGGAAAGCATTTCCCCAAACCCCATGAGAGTGACAAGAGAAGCCCCGGTGAAGCCAGAGTTAGAGCGAAGTTGTGTTGCGAGGGTTATAAGTATGACAGCGATAAGGGCAACAACAAAGTTGAGAACGAGTGTAAGCCACCTATATCGCATTGAAATTTGAAAGTGATTAGTAGGTGACACCAAGACCGGCCCCATTTTGTCAAAGGTCTATGAAATCAAGTCGAGGGTTTTGGCTTACTGTTGTATCATGGTTAGGAGATATGCCGGTCGTTGTGACGTGTCTAACAAATGAATATTTTTCTCGCGATCCTTCTCCACGAATCCGAAAGCGCGAAGCGTCACAATACCCTTGGTTGTGTCTAGGAAATGAGTGCTAGATACGGCATAGTCAGCCTAATTCTAGGGGGAACCAAATTAGAATAGATAATATGTATAATGGACATCTCAATCACCAATCTATGCAAAGGTGAATAGTGCACGATATGGCGACTTACTATAATGGGCTTTTCGCTTCTAGATCTAATAATCGTAATTGTCTGGACGTTCGAAGATAGAACTTCTGGATGACATATAGTAGAGCAACTAAGAATGGATAAGCAATTACAAGATAGGGAGAGGAGGTGGCGATGACGGCGGCTTGGCCAAGTGCAATGGCAACCGCGTAAATAGTGTTCAAAAAGCCGTTTGGGAGTTCCGTGTCGATGAGGTTTAGGTCTTGGGAAAACAGATTTATGATTACACCTTGATCTGTAGCAGTGATAAAGCGCAATGGTGCGTGAAACAATGTTGTCAAGGCTTTCTGGTGGAGTGATGTTCCTGATCTTCTGACGGAGGCGACGAAGATGAGAAATCCCAGGGCACCAAGTGATAGGAGCGAGAGTATTTGCAGCATAGCATAGATACCGAGATAATATCTGCTAGGATGAAATGGAATGGGCCTCGTGGCATCCTCTGCCCAGTATGTGAGCCACACTGTAGGGAAGTTGTAGAAGAATCCAAAGCATGCACCGGAGAAGAATATACATGCCACTAAGACCAGTCCCATGCTTTTGAAGTATATCATATAGACCGTATTGTCTCCCCTTTGCCGTGCATTGGTCCCTGCTTCAGGAAGAGAAGCTAGTGTAGTTGCCCTCTCTAAGATATTTGGGTTATCTAGGAAGGCATCGCTATTCGGCTCAACCGTCGCTGTGTATACATCATCGCTTGCTGCTAACGGCTTGATCTCTAGCCCATAGACATAACTTTGATTAGCAAGAAGATCGGCAAAGTTGCCTTGCTCAACTACTGTGCCATCTGTGCTAAGAGCAATGATGTGGTTAGCAGTAGGAAGGTGTCGAATAGAATGGGTGCACAAGATAACTACAGCCTTCCTCTGTCTAAGAATGCCACTAGGCCCGAAGACACGTTGAAATACCTGGTCTTCAGTGTCTGCATCAAGACCACTAAAGACATCATCGAAGATAAGAAGATCCGATTGCAAATATAATGTCCTTGCTAAGGAAACGCGCTGTTTCTGGCCTCCGGATAGTGTGATGCCGTTACTACCGATCTTCGTTTTGTCGGATTTAAGTAAACTTCGGAAATCAATACCAAGCATCGTGGCGGTGATAACTTCGGCATATCGATCAGGGTCAAATGGCGAGTAGCCAACTATGTTGTCTCTGATGCTTGCATTTGACAAGAAAGGGGTTTGGTCACAATAGCCCACCCGCGAGAAACTTTCACTCAGCGTTACCTTTCCTTCGCAATAAGGCATTTCACCAAGCAATGCCTTACAAAAGGACGTCTTGCCTGAGGCGACGGGACCTACGACCATCGTCAAGGACGACTTTGCGATGACAATATTAATATCCGTAAGGACCATCTTGCTAATCTCCCAGCCAAAACTCCCATTTTCAATCATGATAGCGGGTATGTTGTCCGTAAACCCCGTAGATGGCGTTAATTGAGAGCTCTTCAACGAACCGGTTTTTGGTTCAGAAGATACGGTACGGAAGTCCTGGCGAGTTCCACGCTCGAAGAAGCTCTGTATGCGATCTAAGCATGTTACTGCTGCGGCTATTTGGGGGAGATTTTGGAATAGCTGCGACAGCGGCTGGGTCATGAGTATGAGGTATGACAACGAGGTGAATAATCTTGATGCATCAAGGCTACGTCTGGAAATCGCAAAAGTGATAAAAGGAGATCCAAGTAAAGGGATGTAGGCAAAAATCGCAGCATATAAAATCAAATGCTGAAATCTAGCGCCGGCAGCCAACTCATCTACTCGCAGGTTCTGGACGGAATCAGCAATAGGAGAAGCGAGGCCGGAGATCTTAAGGTTTTTCATATTGGCGATGACATTTGTGGTAAGGCCGACACGCTTCTGGACACCATTCATCCATTGCCTTTGTCCTGGTCCAGTGAACTTCATTAGGACGGAAATCCCCATGGTACAGAGGATTACGATGACTATGGGCGCAACAAAAGCGGCCCCAAGTTGACGATACAGCAACCAACTAGCAATTGCAACTTCGATCAAGTTGGCCCACGTCTCATGTAAAGCTCTGAACCCTTTCTGGGCTCGCTCTACGTCGGTACTCATTAGTGTCAGAGATGCATTCTCGTCCCCCTCAGAAGCCTGCGCCTCTGTAGCTTTCGTATATATAGCCGTGACAAGGGAGCCGCGAGCCATGTAGAGCATCCTATGGTGGAAATACCCGTGGAACGCTGTTGAAATTGCAATTCCGCTGTATATGAGAAGACTGGCACCAATGAACCCATATCCAATATTAGGAGAAGTGGAATTCACGGGTTGGGCAAGATAATCGATTAGGCCACTGATGAGGAACGGTTGACAAAAAGTAAACCCGATCAATGCGACCCTCGCTGGTATCGGAAGCACCAGAGGGATCGCTAGCGACCGAGATAGAGCTTTTATTAGGCCATATTTGCGACCTTTCAAGTCGGAATGATTTAAATGTCGGGCAAGACGTGAATGAAGTTGTTCAGCGGTCATGTTCTTATCAAGAGGATAAAGGTCGGGTATTTTCAAAAGCTTACGATACCCTTCGAAAAACAGACGGTTTAGCCAGAAGTATACGCCGAGGCTGTAAATGGAACTTGTCTCTTCTGGGCTGTGTTCCTTCGAGTCCCATTTTACCCAGCTGGATTTCCGCCGAGCCTCAAGTACAATAATCAGGACCTTGATCGTGAGCGCTGCTGTGAAGATGGAAGTGTAAGCCACCTCGGGTCTCGTCGAAGAAGACAGCCAGTAAGTTCGAACTTGAGCGACGTCAAACAGCAACGTCAATGATAGATATGCACTGAGAAGGATGGAGGGTCGTGGTGATCTTCCGTGGTCAAAGAATGACAGTCCGATCATAGAGAGGGCAGCAAAGAGCCTTAGAGACGACGAAGCAATAGTCATGCTAGTGACATTGAATGATTCTATAGCAACCAAAATAAGTAATGCTAGCTCTAGTGAGGCGTATGATATGATCGCTCCCTAGATACAGTTCTTAGTTCATAGAATTCAACGGGCACGTGAGACGCCTACCAGTTTCGTAGTTAGAAGAGCTGGCGCGTCCACAACCACAGGTCGCCTTGTCAGAACGATAATCCTCCATAGGGAAAAAACTACGAATATGGCTGATGGAACGAGTGAGAAAAAGAGCTCCTCAAACCTGACAGTAAAATCGAAGTCATCTCGGCAGCCAAAGATACTGGGGCCAATCGACTGATCATTCGTGTTGAAACAGACAGAGAATGACATTATTATGAGAGGTTATGTGCCTCAAACGACACGCTTCCTTACACTCGAAAAACCGCAATGTCAGTTTGTTGGTTTACACGGCCGTCAATTGGAGGTGGCATGGCATGCTCAAGTATATATTTTCATCCCTTTAGTTGTTCAGAGATAATCGTCGACGCGCGTACTTGTTAAACGCAGCACCTGCGACTAGGAGGGGTAGAGGAGTTTGTTGATGTTGTGCTATCCCGCTATCATCCTGGGTACTAAGTAAGCACTTAATTATTTCGTCAAGGCAACAAAGAAAGGGCGTAGAAGATCCAGGGCAGAAGCAGGCCAGCGATGAGTTGGCCAAGCTCATTCAGGCAGGTCATAATACCTCCTTAGACTTGTCGTGCGATAGGAAAAAAAGAAGAGAAAAGAAAATGTTGTTGCCTGATTCTTCTTCGAGAAGGCATCGCAACATCTGAGTGAGTGTATGTTGTCGCCCCCAGGGGTTTATTCCCATATCAGTCAATCGTTGCATGAGATATCGAAGAAGCAGGGGTTTTGAGTTATAACTCAAAGTGGTTGTTTCTTGAATAATATCCTTTACTATGATATGTATATACAGAGAAGGATTCGATAAATGCAACCCGTCCGTGGTTCCGACTTGTTCCTTTTGTACATACGTACATCTTATTACCTATGTAACGTACGTGGCTACCAAGCAACTCTTCGCCGCGTGTATCATTCCAAATAATGACATGTAAAAATGAAACGGGTGTAATGCAGGATCATATGTACATAGTCGGCTCTTATGTCGGTTGACGTCCAAGAGAGCAAATGGTGACACGACGGTGAGTTGTGCTGCGCGCGATCCCTGCCCGGAACCGGAATCGGAAGACGACCGCTAATAGTATAGTATATCACAAGACTCTGCCTTCATTATAACTCCAAGATGGTAAGTGAGGTACCGTTCCAGGAACGTGATGCTTCGAACTTCATGTTCGGTAGGCATTGGAGAGTGGCTTGAAGTCGTGGCTTATCGTTTTTTATAAGTAGTTTCGGCACGGGTTGAAGCCGAGCAATTAAGCACAAATGAGAGTTAAGCACCCACCCTTTCACCTTAACCTTGATTCTGAGATTCAAGTGTAGTTGGCACTTCAAGGAGCATCCCGGGATGCTAAGCGATGGCGAGCACCGTAATATTTCCTAATGATATCGTTCCCCGAATAGTAGCGGGTACATATATATTCAGTCATTGGTGAGCACATTGAAGGCGATCAAGGGACGTCTAATCCTGATGGGCTTTAAGGCTATAGAGTTGTATGAACATAACGCTAGTCTCAATGTAAAAATGGGTTGCCGAGGGTTAGTTGGAGAAGTGCAAGAGGGGTTAAGGCTGAGTCGAGACGGGATTTGACTAAAAGAGCGCAAAATGATCTTAGTGAAAGCCTTTAGCTAACATGATAGTAAAAATAGAAAAGAGTTGTCCTTACTTCCAATAAATTAATAGTGGCCGATCTGGAGAGCGGGGGACAGAAAGTCAAGGATAACATCAAGGATAACATTACTAAGAACGAGTAAATTCTGATCAAATTGATTTCATGCTTCATGTATAGTGTTATATACATACATACATACCTACCTACATTACATATTCAACTACACGCAGTGCAGCCCACTGGTGGCACTACCAATCAGTGCATGCCCGCTCGCAATTTCGCTTCCGATTTTATGCAACCCGGTTCTTGTTCCGGGTCTCGAAATTCATACATGTACATACCTAATAACTAGGCAGGAGGGCTTGACGCCAGCGCCGAATATAGGCGAAACGTACAACACCCGCTGCGACTATGGGCGAGGTGGTGGTACCGCCAAGGTAGTTCGTCCAAAGCTACCCAACATTAGAGGACGCCGTCGTATTCTAGTATGTACGAACGACTATCTCGGGACAATTTCACATGGACTACCCTCACAGTGGGATGGCGCGGGTATTAATTAGCATTGAATGTACGCGTTGGGCTTTGAAGCCTGCTCATCCACTTGGGAGCCACGTGCAACAACAAGAACCTAGAACCCCCTGGACAAACCCGGCATTCATTGATAACGCTACGTATATATAAAGCTCGGGCAGCATAACTCTGATATATATTTACTTGCGACTTCCACTTCAAAGAACTGCACAGAGACCAGCCCACCTTGTCGTGCATATCATCAAGCACGTCTTACCATGACCGATAATACCACAGGTGCCCAGGATGGCGATGACACGCAAAAAGCCCTCCCTCTGTTGAGCCGACTCTCCACCGGGGCTGTTGCGTATACGCTGAAGGGCGCTCTCGGCACGATTCGACAAGTGATGCAATTGCATTCGTACTTCTACCCTCCCGAGTGCAGGCCCGACATAGTGAAGACTTACGATTGTCGCCCGGATTTGCCTATCAGGTAAAGCCACCCCCCAAGACTACGGCCGTGCATTGCGGGGATCTCTAACAGAAGGTGGCGGTTGCAGCATATATTTACCCAAGGCATATGACCAGAGTTCTTCTAAGGCGCTCCCGACGCTCTTCAATATCCACGGCGGCGGGTTCTGCATTGGCGAACCCGAGGATGACAATGAGTTGAACGTACGATTTGCGAATTTGCACAACGTCCTCGTGGTCGCTCTAAACTATCGCAAGGCACCGCAATATCCGTTCCCTACCGCGGTGTACGACGTTGAGGCCCTGATGCTGGCGGCATACGAGGACAAGGCCCTGCCCATAGACAAAACAAGGATAGCAGTGGGCGGATACTCCGCAGGGGGAAGCCTGAGCCTGAGCGTATGCCAACTACCTTCAATCCGGGAAACGGTTAAGCCCGCAGCTGCTCTACCCGTATACGCCATCGTGGAGCACGCCACCCCTCTGGATCAAAAGCTCAAGCTGCGATACTATAAGCCCGGTCTCGGCCCCGGGAAACGCAGCTCGTCGACAGACTTCCTGGAGTCCTTTGCGCCTGTGTTCGAGTGGTCCTACGTTCCCGTCGGCCAAGACCTACGCGAACCACTACTGTCGCCAATATTCGCATCGCGCGAAACGCTCCCGCCGCACATCTTCTTCGTCGCAGCCGAGCTAGACATGCTCGCGCACGAGACGTGGCGGATGGCGAGCGAGTTCGCGGGGCGGCCGGTGCCCGCGCCTACAGACAAGGTCGGACAGGCGGAGCCCGCGAGCAAGCCGGGAGACTTCATACTTGACGACGAGAGATTTGCCTTTGAGAATGTCGATGCTGGCGGCACGAGCAGCGTTCGGTGGCTATTGGTCCCGGATCAGATTCATGGTTTCGACCGCCTGCAACTCTCCTACCACGGTTCGGAAGAGGCCCTCCGCGATGCGCAGTTGAAAACGGAGGCGTACCAGAAAGTCCTGGGCGAGTGGCTGCACCAAGTCGCGTGGAAGCACTAAGTTTTGCTTGTTATTATAGAGACGCCATCACATTATTACACTCACGAGGTTTTATCTAATTTAGAATTGATCGCATGCATGAATACACGGTGCTTGGAATGTGAATCGTCCTGCATCTATCTATGGCCATAAATTGCGAGTGACAATCTCTGAAGGCAGAAGCTTTTTTGATCTACCAGTAGCCAGCTCTACATAAGAGGTAAGCGGCTGTGTCGGTGAACTAATTACCCGTCGTTAAGGCGAGGATACGAGTCAGGCAACTGCTTATTGAGCATCGAAAATTATCCATCCTACGGCGTATTTTCCCACCTAGTTCGCTGACTATTCGATGCTGATTTCCTTCACATAGAGCGCCTTCGCATCCGAAGACAAATCTCAGTCTTCGATAGTTTATTGCCAGGAGGATCCAAGGCTGAAAATTAACCTTCGTGTTTTCGATGTCGTAGTTAAGTAAAATGTAAGCAATTATGAGCTTTATTTCGTGGACGGACGGGAAACGCCACGGATATGGATTCTTGCTGGTCCTGAACCCAAAGAACTAATGACTTGCCATGGTCGTGTGTCTCTGGAATTTTGACTCACCGTTTAGGGGTTTGAGGCTCACGAAGCTGAACGGGTTGAACTCTTAGGCCTCCGGATATAGTTTTTTCGTGGTAGTGAATACTCTCTATTGGCACAGCTAGTATGATGCCTTGGGGACCGAGAACGCTGGATCCGCCATGCTTGATCGATATAGGTATGGATCACCTAAGCCCGCAGGATTTCGTCAATCACAGCAGTCTATCAAATTAGAGTGTGAGAGTATCTCACCGTGCGGGCCATCGCAACGGAACTAAAGGGGGCGATCCTCATGGACTCTCGAATGGTAGAAGCCACAAGTTTGAGTTTCCGAGTTGCTTTTAAACTCCATGTTCCGCTGGCCTCGTTCACTGCGCTTTTGCACTCCTCGCGTAGAGCCTCTAGATATCCTTAAGACGGTTATTAAGAGACGAGGCTCATGAGAACTTGGTGCATAGTGAAAGTCACGCTATATAAGGTCACGTTATTAGTTATGAGAAGCCGAATAGTAACTAGCCTAATTGATAATTATGTAATATCCTAGCATGAGATGTCTTTGTCGATTATTAATTGAAGCCCGTCTTTTTGTGCGTCACTTTGGTTTAATGACGCTGGTCTAAGTATTTAATTTAATACTAAACATCTTCAAGCGTTCAACTTACCTTAGCTCTTCGAATACTGGTAGTACCAGTCTTATCCTTTATCGTCTCACTTATTCTATATTCGATATACTGAGTGCATATCTTGGCGATCTTGCTTGAATATTACAGACAGCACAATCGTACCAAGTAGTCTATGATAGGTCTCAGTGCTGAAATAAGTGTCAAGGGGGTAGCTGTCAGGTACAGGTACAAGGCATTCCTAGCCGTCTTGTATATAATGGACAGGTCCTTCTACACTCTTCAGATAGCTCTTCATCTAATCAAGCAGCCTCATAACCCTGTATTTCAATACTCAGCAGCTCCGGTGTGATGCCAATGAGGGTGGAGCTGCCAGAGAATGGGACTCGCCTGTTATTATGTTTAACGTTTAGAAAATGACTTAACCACCTGGAATATATTTGATTCGATGGACAGACCTACAGCACTCCTTGATTGCCCAAAGGGCGGCCAATCTCAACCAGAAATGCGAAACATACCTACATAATAGTGAAGGAAGAATCCCACCCCAACTTCAAATTCTATGAAAACTTGTCTCCAATGAGTCAGAAGAATCTCATCGCTACATATCAGTTGTTACTCGTTTAAACATTATCTGTCTGTCTCGAGCCAAAGGTGAGGTAACGGGCGATCCCCAAATCTACTTCAATACCATACAGAACTATATGTCCCTGTGGTTAAAATCACGAAAGCCAGAATATCTAATATTATCCAAAAAAGAAATCTAAAAAAAACCCCTTTTTTAAAAAAAAAACCCTTTTGCGCTGTATCAAATTTACAGATATGGTGCTTATAAAGGCTTTAATATTGGTTTAATCTAGGTGTACGCTTATATACTTAAACGATATATGGGAAAGTCAGTTAACCTGGTCCCTTAGTTTCCTTTTCCCATACCAGCTATGTATTAATGCATTAATAAATACATGATTAAGTAGGTTTTTTTTTTATAGAAATATTATTCAGAATATAAGTTTTATACAATTTTAAGGATGTATACTTGAGACACGCTGCTAGTCTACTCGCGTAGAAGTTGCCTTCTTTAACACAAGATAAGTGACAGCACTTTCACAGATTAAACCATTCCTTGGAACTTCTTATAAGTCATTAACTACTGTTTGATATTTTACAAGATAAAATAAGGAGAAATCATACTTTGGTCGACGTCTTAGAAACTACTAAAGATATGCCGTCTAACATCAAATTACGTACCACGCTGTTGGCTAGATTCAGAGAATTTCTCAAGACACTGATTATATCTATTTGTCTCATCCAAATATATAGCGTGCATTGCGTCATCTGTAAAGCCTCTAAAACGAGATTACCTCTCAGAGACATGTACCTCTGTGGCTTTGTGAGCGTTGGACCTTCACTTCACCTATATAAGTATGCCTTCGTTAAGTTGATTGTTTATAATACCCGTCATATTTCGGGTTAATATTTAATAATCTCTTTGATGTACCAAGCCCGGGCTGTTTTGAATTCTTATTATAAAAGCTCGCAGTGTAGAACTACGATATTGTCACTGTGAGAAGGGCTAGTGAGCTTGGAATAATGATTCAATTTCGACTAATAATTTTCTTTGGTCTCAAGGGACTTAAGAGTCTAAGTTCATAGAAGAGGTCTGCCAAGAATCCTCTTCCCTTTTTAACTCAATCTGACTGCCTAGTTGCTTACCTCATCCTATGCATGTTAGTACCTATGAATCCAACCTTAGTATCTACCCCTAATGACCTTCTTGCCATATGACTAACTAGTCTTGGCGGTTCTCAGGTGTCCATCCGTGTGACAGTCACAGCCAACAGCCAACAGCCATTGTGGTTGCTGTGGGTAGAAGCTATTCGGATGAATGCGTTGCCATGGCCCAAGTTGTCATGGCCCGATTTGAGTACCTAGGTACTTAAGAAATGTAGCTTGCTAGCAGTATGAGGAACCTGTCTTTCCTCACGCAATTCTTTTTCATTGTAATGCAGATATTACTCCAGCCCTCGCACCCTAGATCTTATTGCACGGCCTGGCGGGTTTGAACCTTATATCTTAATGGCATTGGAATTGAGGCTCGACTTACCCACACTACATAAAGTGTGGCAATAAATGACTTCGATTAACTAGACAAGCGACCTAGTGGAAGCCCCTGAAAACTTATGCGCCGGACACGAGTTCACCCGTAGGAGCCCACAGTAACGGTTAGAGCATCATTATGTACACTATTGGGCTTTATTTATAGCTTTATGCATTTAGGTATCTAGACATATAGGCTGCTTCACACGCCTCGTATCCCTAAAGAGGTTTGCGAGGACAGGTCTTTCCCCCTTGCTTTAGGCGTTGAATATACCAACCAACCAACCAATCTAGATCTTATTATAGTCCATGGCAAATATATGGGATTTGGGTTATGATATTAATAGCATATTTTAGTAGTTCCTATCCTTTGCTTCGAAAATTGGAGCCATTGGGAACCTGACGGTTAGTATTGATGATGGTAATCGGCTCTATTTCTCTGCTTCCCTTATCATCCATCTTACGAACGTCTTTACATGCATATCTAGAAAAGAACTAATTCGGGCAGGCGCGAGATAAACAATATTGTGACAGAAAAAGCGCCGCGTTTCGATATTGCATTACCTCCACTCGGTGATTCAGGGGGAAGTGATATATACCTAAGGCTGAACCTGCATTGTAAACCCTATTTCAGGGGCAAGGACAATCTGAATAGAGTTCATAGGGGGCGAGATATTCTCAAGGACATGTACGCATTAAATACATGATAGATAGATAATACCTTCATTCTCCAAATTACATCACTTGGTAAAACTTTGAAAGCAATATTTGACGCAAGCCTTTGGGTCGGGACCATGAGAGATATGCACTTCTGAGACATTAGCGTTTTGGAAACAAATATATGGTAGCTTGCATAACCTATGACTCTTACGGCCCTGATTTTGCAGGCACTAGAGTATTTAGATGCATGTATGTGCTTTGAGCATGCAAGGGAGTGATAGTTATCGGGGCGGTGTGATGATGCCCCTTGAGCCTACCTAACCTAAGAAGTGTCGGGACGAGTATTTTTTTAACATAGTAGTCATCGTAGTCTTTGTTCGTCGACGAGGGCTTTTGAACAAAAAAAAAGAGTTTAGCCATTATAATATATTTCATGAAGGTTTTCATTATCAATTCCAGCGGTATGTGGAAAGGTCCATCTACATTTACGTTACACATGTTTAAGGGGGGGGAAAGAAAAAGAAAAATAGACAACGGAAATCTGTCGGTATAGTGTTATACAGAGCCTGACGAGCCCGACTAGTGACGTGGGCGGCGTGGGCGACGTGAGACACGGCCCAAAATCAATTGAGATCGAGGGGTTCCTTCTAGAAAGCCACCTGAAGTTCAAATAGAAATGAAATTCCCCTCCTTCCTCCCCTCCCCTATCAAATAACCAAACTTCTCTCAAACATCACGTTATCCACCACGACACCATCGAGATGGCTGAAGGACCTGGGCAGCGAGGAGGCCAACCTCTGAAATACACAGTCACCCATTATCGCAAGCAGAAACACACCCACGAGGCATTCATCAAGTGGATCGTTGAAGAGCACCTCCCGGTTGCCATGCCCATCTTCAAGAAGCACGGCGCTCTTGGTTATTCGATCGTGAGTGCTTCCTACCGAGACATTTAAACTGACCACGGTACTTACATCTGACATCTAGTTCGTCACGCCGCCTTCTCTCAATGACGCCCTGAGGCAGGAAGTTGGAAAGGACCGCCCTGGCTGGGATATCGCAGACTTCGACTGTATCATCGAGTATGCGATCCCTGATGCGCAAGCCATCAAGAGGGTCATGTTGGATCCAGACTGGTCGGCAGCAATCAAGGACCAAGATGATTGGGTTGACACGACGAAGGCATTGGTCTCCCTGGGATACTCTACCCCGTACCTGCTGGAGACCGGGGAGGTTGTGAACATGAAAAAATAACTGGGGTGTACATTCTGTAGGTCAGAGTAGGACTGGCCTCGTCCGACATCCTCAGACATTCGTTGACCTAATGGCTATCATACTGGAATAAAACATTATCGTTTCTAGCCCGATTCGTAATCTCTCTCGCCTAGTCTCAATACCGAGGGGAACCATGTTAGTGCTAAAGATATGAAAGGGTAAGTATTCAAATCGAAAAGGAAAGGCATGTCGTACGTGAGGATAGCGTAACTGAGGCTTTCTCTGGTAAGAGTAAAAAGTGCCTATGTAAGGAGCTTCTTACCTATTACTTCCAGAATGGAGGGGTAAGCTGTAAACGTCGTACACTGTCTACCTACCCATTGGTTTATATCCCGCAAGGCTGGTTTTGTAAGCAATGAAACGATGGCTCGCCAGGGCGGAGATGACATAAATAGACTTGGACCTAGTCCATTAATTCTAATAAGGGCTTCTAGGAGGGATGGCTCTCCCACGTCACTTTCATGTTGTCTTTCTATAAACACGCTGGTTATTTCCATATTTATTCTCCCTAGCCAGTAATCAATCTAAGTATATACCTCGTGTACTGTCTCATGCGAATGTGGGTGTTAACAGTATGGAACACACATTGGCGATCAGTCATGCAGGCTAGAAATAGGTTGAGGCTTAGCAGCCGTTCGTGTCATTATTGAAATGAAAGAGGGGTATTAGGGAGAACATTTTCACAATACAGTGTAGCTGCCAATCGGAATTATGTGATTATCATTATATATCTACTAAATACCTAGATAAGATATAACTAGTCGTTCTGTTTACTATTGTCACTTTATCTTAATTAGTTCTAATCTTTTGAGTTTATTGCATTTAAGAAGTCCCATTTGAGCTTACAATATGACGAAACATTCTCCTAACTAGTCTCCATAGGCCATCTATATAATGTACAGTATAGTTACCATAAAGTCAAGTAGTTTTAAGTAAATATACCTACTCATATATAAATGTAGAAACCTCAACTTGTGCTTCGCACCCGTCCCCACCCCACTCAGATATTCCGTAGCAGCACGTATATGTAATTAGTATTAGTCGTAGTTCGTTACAGCTATTTTCTTAAGATTGTACACAAATAGTCTTTTCTAGATACCCACTTGTTACTCGGATAATAATCTTCCTCCAATTTCGTTTCCCGTCGGTATGGCTCTCGTGGACCACGTCATGGCTGTCGATGACTACACATTTTGTCTTCACGTGGCTATACAAGGCAAACTTGGTCGCATTGAGGGTTAAGTTCCTTTCACACGAAATTAAGCAGATTTTTGAACGACAACACAATCTTTAAGATCAGGTGTTATAAGGGCGTGGTAGAAGGAGATGATGATGGCAGAAAGGTTAGGTCGATAATGGAATCTGAGTATGGGATTAATTCAGTGTTGGCTTTGAAATGGCGGCCAATTTAACACGACCCTTGAAAGTCGTTTTACCCAGCCCCTTACGGGCAAGAAATTGTACAGTTGTCTCGCGCCAATTGTAAGTTTCATGTTTCTATTGGCCCAGCTATCCATGTGCGAACGATAAGGCTGTACGCCTAATTATTGCAGAGATGTGCAGTACTTAAGCTAAGGCGCGTAACACACTTTTTCATAAAATCAATACGGAGCACATCCAGAAACCTAGCGCCTAATTAGCTAACGAGGCGTTTTACATGGGGATACGAAGGAATTATGTCTAACTCACCCCATTTGTTTTACCTTTAAGGACCAGTGTTATGTTAGGGCTAAAGGAGAAGCTAGTAGTCTGCGCGCCGACTTGACCTCAGATATACTGCCAGAAGGGGGAGAATCAATATTGGACCTCGTTCTATACTAATTACCGTTTTTTTCGTGCTGCATTACGCCTATCCTGGGAAACAGTAGTCAATGGAGAGATAAGGGTCAAGAATTTATATGAACTGAAAACCCAACATGGTCGAAACACTGTCAAGTATACTATATGAACCCTTAATTATGACTTCGACTTACGTGTTATCTGTGCGCATCATTCCAGCCGCGCAAAGACGATATCTCGGTCCCTAACATTACTGCTAAGTACATTCGTGAACTAAGTCATAATGCAGTCATGATAGTGAAGTTACGGACACTCAGAATAATGGATAGAGTCAATAACCCCTTATTCGGACATTTTATGCCCAGGATTGATCGAACTCCGAAACCCCCATGAGGAGGGGTACTACAGCAAAAGACCTTAGATCCGTGAACTTGGCAGTCACGCCAAGGCCCAGGAAATGGTAGGGAGATCGCAAGACAAGTGACCCTACAATTTTGGCAAAATGGCATTGATCTGGTAAATTGGATAAAGTAAAAATAAAGGACTAGTTAATGTTTCCTTCCTCGATTGCTATCACTAACACGTAAGGCCATGGGAATGGCGGGATGTAGTTTAATAATGCCGTATTTAGCATAACACTAGCGATTCTCGTGTAGTATATGCATTGACTACTCCCTTTATCGAAACTGATTCATCTTGGGCCGCGATTACTTCATTCAGTGTCATTTCCAATACACTCACTACAATTGTGCGAAGTTAATTCATGGGAGCTCTACTTGGAAAAAGTATATTTAGCCTACGATCGAGGCATCATAACGCGGGTCCAAATCCACTGCCAGCCACTAGACTTCCTATTACACCACAACAAACTCGAATAATTACAATACCGACCTAGAAGCACCTCAAAGAACATCAATATCGAGGACAAAACAAAACAGTGGCAAACATGCTGCCGAAAACGCTTCTCCTAGCTTCTCTAGCTGCCCTCGGTGCTACCAAACCCCTACCATCAGCCAACTCAATGTGTACGCGATCAGAGGGACGCTATGACATCTGCGACACGGTATTCTCATTCGTCAAGTGCAAAGGCTTCAGGGCAGCCATGGCAGTCGACTGCCAGCGTTCGCCAGGTCATTACTGCCAAATCATCAACGACGAGGGCAACTGCAACGGGCGGAATCCACCTCCACAAGGAAATGCTACTCAAGTCTGAGGCTTCTATATGATAGATTACGGTTACTGTTGGCGACTGCCATACCCACGGAGGACAGGTGGAAATGGAGCAACGACTGCGGAATACGTTCAAACTGGAATAAAAGTTTTTATCGCGTCTATTCTCCATTGATTACTTGTCCTTCGCATCCAAGATAAAGTGAACCATGATAGTGCGAATGTTCGAGACTAGAAAAGCCTGGTCAAAGCCCTTTGGCATAGTTACCGAGGAAGTTAAATGATATAAAATCAACTGCCAAGTGACGAATAGGATGTAACTGTATGTATAATAGCACCAAACTTGTGTACTGAAACTTCCCACGTATGCCCGTAAATGCTTGAAGAGTGAGAAATTTGATGGCTCAGAAACTTTAAAAAAAACTGAAGTTGATCATAGGAGCACACGCACTTACTGATTAATTTACTCAGACATTCCTTCTATTCAGCCTACATGAGGTTAAGCAGGCTCTTCATCCGTCCCTGTAGACTTACTAGTTTAGATTCCCGTCCTATCCTGCCAATGAGCTCCTATTTCGAGATCATAGTCCTAGCTGCAACTTTTTGCTCTTTACTAGTGTCTTAATATACGAAATATTATGAAGCCGCTGGGGTGCCCGCTGGCATGCCTTGCCAAGGTCAACCTGTCCAGGACTTGTATAAGTGCTGACACTTGAGCAATCACGTGTCAGACTGGTTACTTAAGAGCCGTTCGTTCCGAATACGGTGGACACTGGTAGACCAGGATGACATTCCGTAAAACAAGCCCCAAGGTTTAACTATATTGGTAGTATAAGGGATAAAATGGGAGGGGCAGGTAGGGAGAGACTTGGGATACAGGTCTACCGTCTACTCTCATCTAGTGAATGATAATGAATATATGGAGGGGTATTATACTGTGACAATATTTGTCGACTACGTTATACAGCATAAATCTAAAGCAAGGCGTGCATATTTTAATAGTGATTGATATCCTCTCCTAGGACAAATTATTAAAAACAAGTTTTCCAGTGCCATGTTTCTGTGACTATTCTCAATCCCTCACGACTTTGCTGAGTTTAGAAGTAATGGGTTATTACTTACTCGATGTAACGTAGGATGAGGCTGAGAAGGCTTTTCATCCATTACCCCACGACCATCTCATGTTTAACCCCATGTCTTAGAATAGTTGGTTGTACAATGCAGTGATACAAGGGAGGCCAGTAATCGTGAAATCTTGAACTACAACATGTGTTGTTAGGTCGAGGTAAACGAGGCAGTGCTAGCGGACTGAAGGTCAGATGCGTCGATTTTCTTACAGCCTCCCCGGAGCAAACTTTAGGCCTAAAATAACTCGTCGCTTTATAATAAAAGAATATAGCAAAAGCTTCGTGTATTTAGGTAAGGGATAAAAGTTATCAGCCACAAAACTTGGCATCAGCGAAAAAAAAAACCCACCAAAACATATAGTGAGTGAGGAACTAAGCATAACCGTACTAAAGCTCTTATCCTCGTTGTTAGTGAAGATATGTAGGTATAATAGGCTAATCGTTTGTAGTCTCGACCGTTAGAAACCTTCTAGGTATTAGACTTGGTGTTGGGGCTTCGCCAGTCAGTTGGCCCCGGATTAACTTCCGGTCGTTAGGTATTCCGGACGCCAAAGGGCGTAGTATGTGGCAGTGAGATTCTAGCAGCCATCCTTTCAGTTCAAACCTCCAAGTTTCCTAGTCTTCGGAATTCTAGGCAACCAATAGAAACGGTGAATCGCGCAGCTAACATCAGCCTCAGAGGACTAGCGTAGGACCCATAACATAAGCTCATATAGACAGACTGACGGGTATGCAAGTCAGTAAAAATAGATCCATTCTAGGTATGTGATCAGCAATATCTTTTTACATCATGGAGTCAAGGCTCGTTGATATCAGTTGTTCGAGTATATAAAGTCGAGGTTCATCCAACATAAGACTATTCACTTGCAACAACAACAACATCATCATCATCATCAAATCAACCAAAAAACCAGCCAGATCACCATCCACTACTTCCATCAATTTCTTTGAATACTCCCCTTTCTAGTATTATCCTATATCACATCAACACTCAACAAAAATGAAGTACACAGCCGCCGCTCTCTGCCTCATCTCGGCAACCCTCTCCCTCGCCGCCCCAACCACCAAGGTCGCCACTCGCGATGCCTCCAACGCGGCTGGGTTCGCTCTCCCGAGCATAATCAAGAACCACGACGTGACCAGCAACCTGAACACCCAGGACGTCCAGACGGCGACGGTCCGCAACGGGGGCATCGAGACCTCGACCCTCTACGACATCCCCATCTCGGCCGACCTCCAGGGCCGCACCTGCGGGCTGGTCTTCCGCGCCGCCAACATCGGCAACGGGGACAACGTCCTCGGCGAGCAGGCCCTGGACATCTTCAGGAACGGGTTCCAAGACCTGGCTGCCCTGTACGAGGGCAACTTGAGGGATACTCAGCTCGCGCGCATCCGGTTCGATGCCGCCAGCGGATTCTACCAGTTCGACGAGCAGGCCATCGTGCCGGCCATTAGGGAGTTCCCCTGCCCCGCCGGCGGAGTCCTGCACTGGGAGTCGGTTGCGGTTGGCGAGTTCGACATCAACGTCGTCAAGCAAGACTTCGTGTTCGACGGGCAGAACGTGCCCAACGGTATCAGTGTTGCATGGTGGTAAGCCTTGACGATATTCATCTCGTTCAAGCAGCAGTAGCAATGGCATAATTTGCATTTTCTGGGGAGTTTTGGGATATCTTGGGTATAGGCGGGCATGGTGGCATGGTTTGGGGGAGTAACTCTATCTATCTGACGGCAGCATACTTTCGACATTCCTTTAATTTAGCATCACTTATCATTCCTTAGTTATCGTCTTATTCAATACGACTCACACTTTCCTTTAAGCCATTGAGAATTCCTGATGAAATAATGCGGCCATGTGATGCGCATGTTGATAATCATTAAAACGGAAAATTAGTTAAATAAGAGAGAACTCAAAAATCCAATAATGGAACGACAACGAGCTCGAAGACATGAACTTATGTCTATGTAAACCCATAGCCACGTAAGCATCCAGAAGAAATTATATCACCCCATATGAAATAGACTTGCCAATACCAAACAGATTTAGACAATCTCCAGGTCTATAAATATATACAGAATGAACGTGTATAGTTTCACGGTCATAATAGGATTGCTCTCTAAAATATCAGATTTATATATGAGGCCACAAGAGTATTGACTTTTTGTTAGCATACAAATTAGACCCAGGAGTGAACGGAGGTGTGGGGGTGGTCAATGCATCCAGGGTTTAAATGCAATGTTTCAGTAGCTACACCAGATTCTCTGGACCATCAGAATTACAACCCTCGTTCGTTTTCTTTTGGTTTCCTTCATCCCCTACATCAGAGGTGCATATAATCGCGGCTACAGCGGCCCTCTCCATAGATATTTGTAGTTCCGCCCTGAGGCTTATACTAAATTTGGAAATACCGTATCAAGGGATAATTGTAGTTCTATCTTAAGGGACGTGTACTTTAGATTACTATTCTGCGAGGGTGAAATTGGATTATTTTATTTTAGAGTTTCTTATAATTCTTTTCGAGTTATCCTTGGCATAACCCCGCGATACGTCTAGTATTTCAAGATCTCCATCTTTAAATTATACGTGTAAACCGCCCAGAGAAAGAGGCGGGGGAGGGGGGGTCCAATTTTGCTTTCAAAGAGGTAAATACTCAACGGATTATATAAACTACGCCGTATTTGCCTTTGACTTTCTGCGTCACTATCTTAGGTAGTTGTATGGTGAGGCGGGAGCAGGAGAGATAGAACGCTTGAGGCTTCGGGGAAGCCCTAGGTTAAATCTCAACTGAAACACTTCATGTTGATGTTGGAAAATGAGTCTATCGATGGGCGGCCACGTCTAAGCTGACTTATAGAATGCTTGAAGTCGATGAGGGGTACTTATCCGGAGTATGCAATAAGATTAGCATTGTCCTATTAGATATTCTATCCATTCCCAACCATCCGGATAACACACCTTTGTAGAGAATGGGAATGGAGGCGTGCTATGTAGTGGATTAAATGTAGTAATTGTTAAAATGTTTCTACAATCTTCTATTCGTACAAGAGAAGAGCTCAGGTTTCGATTGTAGGTATAATGGACATCTAAGGTTCAACCATGTGATATCTCAAGTAACAATTCGAGGTCTAACGCGTCCCACGCTCAAACCTCAATCCCACACAGTCTAGTGAATTCCTCCGCAACAGCATCGTGGTACAATGTCGCGGCATCTCGTGCTACCTCCTTCGTATCCCGGATCAGAGAGGAATCCTGTCTGACAGCACCGGGCGGGAGAAGCCAAAACGACACTTCCGTGCCCAACTTGAACAGGTTCTCAATAATGCCGTTCAGCTCCTCCCACAGATCCCGGTTGACGACCTTCTTGGATTTGCGCGTCCGCCACCTTCTACTCACCCACACCGGTAGCCATGTCGTCGCGCCGAGGACGACATATTCGAGGTTGGTCGCTATGACAATCCGTCTCCAGCCCTCTTCCTGCCAAGCACGAAACTCGAGCGCGGCGATAACGGCTCGGAGCTTAGCTCTGTTACTAGTCGGATCATGCGATTCGCCGCCAGGCCCGCATTCCTCGAGGGGAAACCCGACTTGACCCCCGTCGCATGTTCCTTCGAACGAGAAGGGAAAGGCGGTATTCGGTCCAGCCTTTCCCGGGCCTTTGTACGTAAAGCTGCAGCCCCCGGCGGACGCCTGGTCCTTGCTTCCGTTATTTATGCAGCTCCCATCCACAACAAGCAATATCTCGCGGCTATCGTAGCGATTGACGAAGCGGGGTTGCGGCGTGCGTGTGAAGACGGTCTGGAGGGGGAAGTGGTGCTCGGGGGTCTCATTCGGTGACATGGGGATGAAGATGGTGGCAGTATGGATTCTAGAGCGGCGGGTAAGGCGTTTGCGAATCTTCCTCGCACGCTGGGATTCGCCTACGAGGGCAATACCTCTCCCAGACCCAAATTCTACATTGTCGGGGGTCATAGTGGCCGAATGTCCGAAGGACTGACTGACTAGCTGCTTGACTGTAGCAGCAGTGGAGGATGGATTGGGGTAAACATTGGCACCCAACTGACAGCGACTCTGATAGTAAACTTGGGGGTTTACTATTCACAACGATGAGGGTGTTGAAAGAAGGTTAGAAAAAGGTTTGGGTCTGCCACTGGACTCGAAATTACGCTGCCATAGCGTCAAGAGTCAAACAATGTCATTTCGGCCATGGCTTCCTTTTTCCAGGGGTGAAGCTACTCAGGGATGGTGGTTGTAATAATGATGGAGGGCAACTCCAGTCCAGCCTAACGAGATTTCTGAATTTAAGGCCTACCTAGGCCTTGGTGCATTGACTGCCCCGCACTACCTAAACTAGTATATATATATATGTAACTCGTTCTAAGAGGTGACAAGCGCAACAGCCGGTGCCAACGTTGTTAGAGGTAAACTGTCGGGTATGTACAATACATACAAGATTAGCCACAGTCGACAAGGTACACCTTAGTCGTCCTACTCTTCCAGACACCAGAGAGGCTACAAGCACAGCGCGCTGCCCAATCCATTTATTTCCCCCGAAGTTCAACTGTCTTCAACCGCCGACTTATACCGTTAGCGAAACCTGTCTGGTTAGGGAAATTGACAAGGTTAACGAACCCGAGGCAGCGGGAATCTTTAGTAAGCAGTCTCAACCCATGGACTCGGAACTTGGCATTTAGATATGATCATTGCGTGCATTAGGTAGCTTATCACCACACTAACTAATCCAAGCTTGAGAAATGCGGAGAAGAGAGGTACGATTTATGCGTAGATAGGTAGTTATAAGGACCGGATCTGCCGGACTTCGCATAGATGTCAACGCCATTAAACCCGTACCTAGACTGTGAGTTATGTTATAATAGGCCCTCCCGACCTGCAAAGCCTCTCTAGTTAGTGCTCCCATATTCTTCCCTTACTTCAAATTGGATATCTTTTTGCTCGTTGAATATGTCGGGTTTTCAAGACTGCTGCGTCACAGGGTTCAATTGGGACGGGACCCCAGAGGGGCATGAAACGAAGCTCGGGGAGACCAACGTATACGTTTCAGGCTCAAATCCCGATGCCGCTGTCTTAATCGTTCATGATATTTTTGGATGGAAGTTCCCAAATATCAGACTTCTGGCCGACCACTATGCTAAGGAAGCCGATGTCACTGCCTATGCCCCTGACTTGTAAGCCACACTACAGCTGGATTCTCTGAGGAGGGCGCACGTTAACTTCTAGTACAAGCTTCGGGGGTGAAGTTTTGCCGACAGATATTCTTCTAGACCAGTCTCGTTGGGGGGAGCTAGATTTACCTGGCTTCACTAAGAGGCACAGCCGTGAAATCCGTCGGGGAGAGATTTTTGATTTTGCTAAAGCTCTTCGCTCTAAGTACAAGCGCGTTGGAGCGGTGGGGTTCTGCTATGGAGGCTGGGCAGTTTTCGAACTTGGGGCGAAAGGAAACAACCTTGTCGACTGCATCTCGACGGCCCATCCGTCGCTGCTCACCACCGAGGACATCGACAAGGTGGGCGTGCCGGTGCAAATCAACGCCCCCGAGCATGACCGCGTATACAGCCAGGAGCTGAAGGACCACAGCAACAAAGTCATCCCAACGCTAGGGGTACCCTACGACTACCAGTTCTTTCCCGGAGTGGAGCATGCTTTCGCTGTCAGGGGAAACCCAAAGGATCCGGCTGAGAGGAAAGCCATGAAAAGAGCAAAGGACACCACCGTTTCTTGGTTCAGACAGTGGCTACATAATGAATAATAGGGTAGCTAGACTCGTCAATACAGCAGGCTATTGTTTTTTTTTTGCGATAGTCCTCCTAAGATGTAATTCCTTGGTGTACAGCCATGTTGGCGTCATTCAGGCGCTATAAGGTTGTTGAATTCAAAACGTATGTGCTCTTCGTTTGTCCGTCATCACATTGTGGATAGCATAATGCCTGTCTGTATTGTCGTGGTGCACCCCAGACTCTTCAGTAAGTAATCATATGGCACGTATCTTGATAAGTCACCCTCTAAACTAGCTATTCTCACTTCTCTTCAATCAGTTTAGTAGCCATAAGTCAACTAATAAAGAATTGCATTAAGTATCCCCACAGCCATTAGAGTTGCACTGGGGAATTTATTTTATATTATGTACCTGGTGAGCAGGGTTTATAAACAACCCATTATTAGGTAGTTAAGATTCCGGGGTCGGAGAATAAGTGTGCACAGAATATGTCAACGCAAGTGGCCAAACGTAAAGATCCGTTCTTAGCAATTCCAAAGAAATAATAATCAAATCCATCTAGAACGAAGTCAACCAGCGTTAGCCCAGAAGCTTTAGCAACCAATAAAGAGAATGTCAGAAAATAGCATTGATCAACTTCTAGGCTTTAGCCGCGATCACCAGGATCAGCTCACCGTCATGACGCAAACCTTGGTGGGGGCATTTTCTGCGAACCCTCCTGGGGATATCTCGAAGGTCGCAGCAGCAGCGGTCGATATTATACAGCGGACAATACCATCGGCAGAGGTCAGGACATACGAAAGCGCCCGGGGTATCACGAATGTCGTCGCGATTGTGAGAGGAAGTGGGCCTGGAAAACGCCTAGTTTTCAGCGGCCATCTAGACACATACCCGCTTGGCAACGAAGCTAGTTGGGAGTTTACGCCATTGGGCGGGAGACTTTCAGATGATGGGAAGCGCCTCTACGGGCGCGGGGCGGCGGATATGAAGGGGGGCATTGCAGCATCGATTATGGCAGTAAGAGCTCTTGCGGAGCATAGGGGAGCTTGGAACGGCGAGGTCGTGCTAGCGCTAGCAGGGGACGAGGAAACCATGGGCACACTTGGCTCGGAATACCTGCTCGAGAACGTGGAGGTAGTTAGAGGAGCTGATGCGATAATCTGTGGCGATGCAGGGTCTCCGCTGGTCGTGAGGATTGGGGAAAAGGGGCTCGTTTGGATCGAAGTCCATGCGAGGGGGGTATCAGCCCATGGTGCTCATGTACACAAAGGCGCCAATGCTATCGAAAGATTAGTAGAGGCCATTACAGCGCTCAAAGCCCTCGAGAAGCTGCCCGTTTCAGCTCCGAAAGAGGTCGACGAGGTCATCAGTACCGCCAAGCCAGTGTCGGAGCGCCTATCAGGAACAGGAGAAGAAGATACACTGAAGCGAATCACCGTCAATATTGGAACCATCTCTGGCGGAACATCCCCGAATCTGGTTCCAGACTCTGCGCAATTTGAAGCAGATATTCGCCTTCCTATGGGTATATCAACTTCTTATATCTTGGAGCATATTCATGAGCATCTAGATCCTCTCGATGGGATTTCCTTCCGGATCACGCGAGAATATGATCCAACATGGACCTCGCCAACGGAGAAGATTGTGAGATACGCCCTAGATGCAGCAAAGTCTATCGTGGACCAGGACACTGTCCTAAATATGCGGGTCGGGGCGTCCGACTCTCGTCTATTTCGCCGGCGGAACATACCTACTGTCGTTCTCGGACTGACACCGTACAACATGGGAGGGCCGGACGAGTACCTCGTAATTGAAGAGCTTTGTCAGGTAGCGCAGATACATACTATGACTGCATTCAACTTCTTGAGTAAATAATTGTATCAACTAGATTACTAGAGTTCAACAGGTTCAGTGGGTCTAACGCGAATCCGCATTGTGGAAAGCAGTCGGCTGATAGATTTTTGCTTAAAAGATTAGACGGACGATACTAAGCATAAATATAATGATCATCGTATATCGAGCTTCAGCACACAGTTGGGCCGACTTGCAAGGCGTCTGCGATCTCCAGAGCGACCACCTCATGGATAGGGTACGTAGGATGGAGATTGTTGAGCCAGAAATACTCATTTACAGCGACTCCGCAGCTCGGGTCAAGCGTGTCTTGGTCAGTAGTACCGCTACGATCGTTAGCCACTTTTCAGAACCGTGCGGTTGTCCTAGGAAGATCGAGAGCGCTTCAACTCACTTTTCATAAGCGTCACAGTAGTCTGTCGTGTTCTTCAGTCCCGCCGTCGCTTCGTAAGTGCTCGGGTCGTCCATGACAGCACCGAAGCTCTTATTCGAGTCGTACACCCAGACATTCGTATCGGGGCTATTAGACTTCAGGGTAGCCGCCAGGTCGCCAACGAGTCCGTTCCAGGTATCAATGTCTACTTTCTCGAGAGCTGCCGAATCAGCTCCTTGTCCCACGGTTAGGGGGCTCCTGTCGACCGGCGGGACGTTGATGAACACAAAGTTCCGGGCCCCGGTGTCGTAAAGCTTTCCTACGAGGCCGGAGTACACGTCGAAGATCTGGGCATTCAGCGCATCGAGCTCTTCTGCCCCCTTCCAGTATGAGTTCCCCACGTCGTTGATGCCGATCCAGAAGGCGAACAGTGAGTCGGCGCCAGTCCACGCTGGGACAGACGGCGCACTGGGTGAATCGCCAGTATAGCCCGGGATGAACTCACTTTCCACCTGGTCTTTGAGCGATTTCACCGTGGGAGTGTACGGAGCCACGAGATCGGCGTCTACGGTCGCGCCACCGTAGGCGAAGTTGTAAGTCTGGAGAAGCGAAGCGTTGTACTTGAAGGTGAGGTAATAAACCCAGTTAGGTCCGTTGCTTGATGTCCACCCGTATACAGGGGATTCTGGATTCCCGAGGGGGCTTGACTCGGACGGCGCGGTGAGGGTATAGTCGAATCCTAAGGAGGCCAAGACGGTCAATGCAATAGATCTCATCCCGTTACAAAAGTCGCCATACCGGTCTGCGTATAACTATCCCCGCTATTCATAGTCAGAATGTTATTTGATTAGATTAGCTAGTATGACTATACTAACAAAATGAAAGCATGCTTGATATCACCCAACCCCGTCCATTCGGCAGTAGTGGAACATTCAGCGAGCGAAGTTCGTCTGCTCAACGGCGAGGCAGAAGCACTGAGCGTGAATACTCCGATAATGGTTGCTGCAAAATACATAATGGGCCAGACCGCTGAACAATTTGAGTCGCCTGGGGTCGCAGTGTAAGTCCGTATTACCAAGTCTGACGCTCTCTCGTGTTTCCAAGTCACCTAGAAAGGCTAGCTATAGAGAACACTTTCATAGAAGCAGAATGTCGTCTTTAACACGTAGCTAAGAAAATGAAGGCCGCCAAGAGCTACAAGCAACATTCCCAAAGCAAGTCGTACTAGATACCTACTTGTATATAGTCTTTGCCGTAAATGCTGAGAGCTTGGCGGCTTAATATGTTCAGGAACCGCAATGCTACCTTGGATATATTTTGCCTTAGGTACTCAGGTTTCCCCTTCTGTGTGTGGATTCAAATAGAAAGCCAAGAGATCCAGGCCCTTTTCAATTATCCTACATCCACCCAACATATTACTAAACAAACCACTACGGGTGACTTTTGGACCCAGTCAGGATGATTTTTCGCCATTCCAAGAGGATCTATCCAGGTGACACGGCCCGTCTATTCTTGAACGAGTGTCGTGACTCGAGGAGAAACTTTGGCGCTTCGCGGATTTTCCTACGACTAGAGACAGAGCGGGCCCTCGGGCGCCGCAATCTGCAACATTCGCTTCCAGTATTCCGAATCAAGAGCACGGCTCACCATTTCTCCGCGGCTTCGCATTGTGTCGCCCTCAATTGGTCACGTGGGCGGAGGAAGGCCGTCCGGAACCATATGCGACTTAGCCAGCGTCCTCTCTCACGGCCGCTCCTTGGCGACTCTAAAAAGCAGAACAGGGCCATATTTAGGTGAGCAAGCGCAAGTATGAAATATCCGTGCATCAGTACAAAAGTGTGTAAGTGGTGAAAAATTGTCTTATAACCTCATCGCGTAACTACATAGCACAGGCTTTTATAACGTTGATATACACCGAGTTTTGTTCTCGCTGGGAGTATGAACTACAGTACACAGACACGTTGCTGGCACGTGAATACTTTTCAAAGTTTGGCGAACACTCCTGGCTGACTTCTTGATATCCGAGCACTCCAGGGAGCGCTCCGTAGCGTTCCCTGTGACAACCTAGAAAGAAAGTAGCTTGTAAGGAGTATCATGTACAAGAGCTATGCACGAGACTAACTCGCTTACTGGGTCAGGAGAGAGTTTGGTAGTATAATAAATTGCGTAGAACAGTAAATAGCTTTCTAGTAGTATCTAGGTTGATTCACGACATTCGTTGAATGAGATTGTCACAAGAAAGCTAGGCGCGTGGCAAATAAACGATTACGTTGTTTAGAGACTCCCAAAGCCTGCGCCAGATGATCCTCAGTCGGGACTTTTGCCTTTTTATGTTCTTATAGATAGATTATATAACATCTCACGGGGGATGCATTAGAATAGCAAATATTGAGGAGTACTTTTTAGGCAACTTTGCAGAGGGATTATATCTATTAATGGCATTCGGGGGAGGTAACGGTGTTATATACAGCCAGAACTAGGTACTTATATTATAAGTTAGTTATGCTTCGTTTAATTATAATTCACTTTATTTTATAATAATTGAGTTGTCGCCTCCAGTGGCAGAAAAGGGATAATGTACAGTATCTTATATATCACGAATAGATAGATCAGTTCGCATGGATGGTAATGATGAGGCGACATGAAATCAAAGGTAAATCTTTATACTAAGTAGATTGGAGCCCTACAACGAACATGACCAGGCTTCCTACCAACTTCACTGTGCGAACTAAAATGTATTTGCTATCCCGATCTTGACCTATCAGGTACCTATATGTACATACTATACCTAAGACGGGAGCTTGCTACTAGGTAGGTGTACGAGAACTCCAGAGCGCGCCACTATGAATTGGCCTTCGTGAAATTATGAGTTTGCCTAACAGCATCAGAAAGACATATCTTCTCCTATCCGTGCGAGCTCTCTCTCTCTCTTTTCATTTAAAAAAAATAAAAATAAAAATACAAAGAACACTTTACTGGTTCCAAGTACATCGGCACTTTTATTTTTACGTGTCGATGGCTTCATTGATAGGGCTTCCAAATTGTTGGCTTTGGCATTTCGACGCCTGTGACGAACCGAACCATGCTCAAGAACAGCACAAACATTCTGGCTGGCTATAGAACTCATTGGTGGACCGAGGCACCATCAAACCAATCCCCGGTCATATTTACACGCAGTAGAGATAAAAGAGATGATGGACCCGGAAGTGAGGTGTATTCCTGTCATGTTATGTTAGTAGGGTTTGCTGGGACGGGGCAGGTTCTGATATCAGGAAAACTGGGGAGGGAATCGAGATGAAGTAAACGGTACGTGCATAAGGGGCCACAGGCGGAGGGAAAAGATGTAAGAGTGAATATAACGGAGGGGGGGAATCCTGTTCGTTGTGCTGAGGCTTCAATATCGTCCTAGGTTATTTTCTAGATTCAAACTCAACTAGTATCAATTTTGATATTAATCACAGCATTAAAGCTTTAGGGGGTGCAAGATCTGGAAACCATCATGAGAACATGTTCAAGTCCAACCACGAAGCAGACCCAACGGCGCTTGTCACGTCCCAGAGATAAGAACTGCTTCCAACTACCTAATGAATCCCACGTATCATTAACGCTCATGGCAATTCCAAGCTCACCATTCCACATACGATTTGCCCTCGAGAAAGTCCTATCGTATAGTGAAACCGCCATCGATCTTGATATCCGCACTACACAGAAAACCCCGTACGTCAGCAGACCAGCCCCAACACATCTTCATCTTACCAAAAACCGCCTAAGAAACCACATCATCATCATCCCCGCTCGTAGGGGATTGGTTTTCAAATTTGAAATTTGGTACTAAATCATAACAACGCGCACTCACCCGTTGATCATGCCGCTCGAGTCGCGGCACAGGAACGCGACGGCCTCGGCGACCTCCTCGGGCAGGCAGAACCGGCCCGTGGGGACGGTCCGCAGGAACGCGTCGGCGACCTCCCTGTCGCCCCAGGCCTTCTGCCCGAGCTCGGTCCAGGCCACGGTCGGCGACACCGTGTTGGCCGTGATGCCCTTGGGCCCCCACTCGCTCGCCATGCTCCGCGTGAGGCCCATGAGCCCCGCCTTGGACGCGCAGTACGCGCCGTGCCGCCACAGCGACACGTGCGCCGCCTGCGAGCTGATGCTCACGATCCTGCCCGGAGGAGGCGGCGGCGGCGGCGGCGTCGACGATGCAGCAGAGACGGCGGCGAGGTAGAGCTTGGTGAACGCCTGGCTGCAGAGCATGGGGCCGAGGATGTTGACGTTGAGGTGCTTGACGGTCTCCTCGGGCGGGGTGTCCTCCAGGTCGCTCAGCGAGACGTACCCCGCCGAGTTGATCAGGATGCTCGGGAAGGCGGGCGCGGCGGAGGCGGCCAGGTCCGACGATATCGCGCCGAAGGCCGCCTGCACGGACACCGGCGACGAGACGTCGCACTCGTACGTGCGGATCTCGTCCGCCGCGAAGTCGTCCCCGTAGCCCCTGCGCAGGAGCTCCTGCGTCCGGTCCGCCTCGAACGGGGCGTACAGCAGCGCCAGCCGGGCCCCCTGCGCCCGGAGCATCTTGCCCGTCGTGGACCCGAGGCCGCCTGCGATGCGCGGGGAACGATGGGAAAACGCGTCAGTCAGTCATTTATAAATTCATCATCATTCGATCATCATTCGGCATTGACATTGATTGTTGCTATAGAGAGAACACCTACCAAGACCGCCGGCAATTATAGCAAGTCTGTTAGTCAGAGCCATTTGATGTCTTTGAGAAACTTAAGGGTTAGATCGAATCAATGTTTCTCCTCGTTGAGTTATGTATCTAGTGAAATAGACTAATATACTAAGTACAGTATAGGGTTGCGATACTTCCATTCCCGAGGCCTTTGTTAGCACTGCAAGTGGTTTTTCTTATCACCAATTGGTTCGACTCCTCACTTGTCCTCAAGTCGGGGTTCCTACTTGACGTCACTTTTCGTGGGTCTTGAGTCCTGAAGCAGCCCGGCTCACTGTCCAATAACTCTCTCCCTCGATCTTGGTTTTCTCACGCAACCCCCCACGGGGAAATCATCCTTCAACGGATTATATTAACTACTTCGAATCAATCTTGACCCCAGCCACATCATATATCCCCTGACTACCACCCAGCAGGGCAGTCTATCCATCCATCTAGTTCTTGATACTCAACCCAGATAGGACTGCGCACACACAGAGAGATAGCAGAGGGAACTGTGAATAAAGGAAAGGAAAGGACGAGAAAACCATAATCGTATATATGTACGTATTCAAGCATCAAGTAAATAAATAAATAGATAGATAAATTAATAAAGAAAAAAAAAATCATTAATCGAAAACGTCGTGATATCGTAGCGCGGTGACCTTAGCTTTAACACGCTCTCCTTCTCCCTCTGCAAACCCACCCCTTTCCCCTCCCGCCACGAGAGTAAACTCTATGATGTTCTTCCGAGAAAGAAAAGTCTTCCTGAGACCTCAGTATTTGGAACGACGCTGCGCTACAAGCAGCGAAGACAACAAATAATACAGACGCGGGCCGTGTCTCCACATGTAGAAGACCGAGGGGCAACACGCACCGGAGCCTCCTTGCACGCAGAAGCAAGAAGGGGGTATCAATAGCCTGCTCTCGAGCGGTAGAAAGAAAACCGCGAATTTCCAACCTATATTTCCCTAGTCGAATCCACCCTCCACCCAGTATTTGACCCTGATCGTTTTTAAGCAATATGGCGAGAGCACCATTTTGTCGATCCTAGTTGTATATCCATCGGGAGAATGATCAGGTCAACGGCAAAGAAAAATTACATCCAATCTTATCACATCCATCTGTCAACCTGTTCAGGCCCAGTAGGATTTCTAACCGTTGTCTATCGACCTAAAGGGCGGCCAGCCGTGCATATTGGGTCGTGGATTTCTGTTGCTGATCCTGAAACTTGCTTTCCCAAAACCATAAACTCCTCGGACATGAACAATGTCCTAAAATACCGCAAGAATGAACTATTTCCAACAGAAAACAACTCGATTTAAGTGAGGGTAGCAAGCATAGCTCGCACGAGTCCAGGAGGTGGTCCTATAGAGTAGAAGCGGCGAGTCAGCTAAGTCTGAGACGGAGAACGGCAATCGGAACGCAGAGAGAAAAGACGGAAAGAGTAGTAAAAGCGCACCTTCATCTATCGATACTTCGGCACGCTGATGGTCATCCTACCTTTCTTGTCCTTCTCCAGGCGCACCCCGCGTCGCGGCTCCTCGACCTTCTCGACTTGCTCCTCGTAGACGACAAGCTCGCCCGTTGGTAGACGTTCGGCTCTTACCACCTCTCGATCCCTGCTATGGCTATGGCTATGCGAGCGATGCCGATGGTGGTGCTTATCTCTTCGCATGAGATCTCGTTCTGCTTCGAGTCGTTGGATCTCCAATTTTATCTCCTTGTCAGAGCGACGTCGGTCTGCGACGAGCGCCAGAGGGCCAACCGCAAGGTCATCACTGTACTCTCTGGGAGTCGCGTCCAGCACGTAGGGAGTCCGCGAGGTCGTCGAGGTGGAACGGCTACGGTGGCTGCGGTGGCTTCGTGTAGGCGAGCTGTCTCGCACTACGAGCGTATCCTTAATAATCTCCACCGGGCCTTGGTTGTACTGACCCTGGTTGTACTGCGGGCCCTGGTTGTACTGCGGACCTTGGTTGTACTGCGGACCTTGGTTGTACTGAGGGCCTTGGCTGTAGTGTGGGGATGGAGCGGGTGGAGGGGGTGTGTGGATAAATGTTGGTGTTGGCGGCATTGCAGCAGCAGGCGCTGGTGGCGCTGCTGGTGGTGGTGGGAGAGTAAAGACCTCTTCTCTGCGATCGTCAAAGCCGTGAACAGAGCGAGCAGCGGCTACCTCCAGCTCGGACTTTTTATAGTCTTCGCTTAATTTGAGTAGGTCGTCAATGTTCTGCTGGCCTAGAGCTTTCTGAACAACGATGGTGCTTCCCTAGTTTCAGTTAGCATGGCGACAACCACAAGTGTTCGTAATCGTGTTGAGACGTACTTCTTCAATGTAGGGGTACCCAAGGTCGATAATAGCCCTCTTGGAAACAAGTTTTGCTGGGATTCTGGTCTTGCCCTTCTTAGGATAGTCGCTTTTGACGGTGACCGTGGTGCCGCCGGCACTGCTGCTGCTACTACTAGAACTGCTTGAGGTCGAAGACCGCGAGCTGCTTCGAATGGTGCTGCTACGGTGGGTGCGCGACCTGCTAGTCCGTGACGTGCTGCGGTCTCGTCGTCTCTTGGATCTGACAACTGATTTCTCCCGGACCCGTTCCGGATAGGCATGGAATTCCTCATCGCCATAGCGTTCAGGCTCCGAGATCTTGATCTCCTCGTAGTCGCGTTCGGCATATATTCTCGGGGGCGGGAGCGCACGAGAGCGCGGCAGAGGAAGAGGGATATCTTGGTAGGGATCAGGACGATATTCGCGACGGGGCGGCGGGCTGTGCTCATCCCTGTCGAAGAAGCGCGGGAGAGGCCGCCTGTCATAGCTGTCGAGGGACGACTGGCGTCGTACCAGGGTTGGGGCCCGAGGCGGGACTCTTGGCGGGGCCCGTGGCGGAGGTGATGGACTGTGTTGAACTCGTCCCCTCTCTCGCTCGAAGACTACTCGTCGCTCAAGCTCCGGGGGAGGCGATCGGCGGAAGCGCGGCTCGTCGTCGTAGAACTTCTTCTCGCGGACAACGTAATCGTCATCCCACGGACGAGATGGCCGTCGTTCGAATCTGCCTTCGGCCGACCTCTCACGGACGCGATCTCGAGGAGGCGCGCGGGCGTAAGGGCGGTCGCGTTCGTCAGGGCGATCTCTCTCGCTCCCTTGACGCTTGCGGTCACTCTCGATGACGAAGCGGTCCATGTCCCACCGCTCGCCATAGGCCAAATCATCCTCCGAATGTCGGTAGGCCATTTGAAAGAGGTTCAGAATTGAATTTTCAGAAGCAAGACAAAACACAATCGTGCGGGTGAAAACTCGGGACTCGGGGTGAAACGTGTGCCAGATGGCTTGGAATAAATTGAGAGGAGGGGTTGTCGGTGGTGAAAAATAGAAATAGAAACTAAGTGTCGGAGGGAATGTGAAATGTTGGCGACGGTAGTGGTTCCAGGTAGCGTCGTGTTTGCGGGCTATGACGACAGAGGGGAAAAGCGGCAGGAAGATAGTGGCTTTTCCTAGTGGCGGGCGATCGATGATTATTGGAAGTGAAAGTACCCCGACTGCTTAGGACGGTACCGTGTGTACAAGCTTGTGGCCGTGCTTTTCCCCCCTCTAAATTAGAATACGACCACAACGAGACTAGCAGAAGATTCAGGAAATGTGTGGATAATGGCCTGTCTAAAGCCCAATAGTCCGCGGATTGGTCGAGATTAGACTGGTTCCAGGTTTTGCGCCTTTTCGCACACACTCCTCTACGTGTGACCTCGATGTAACGATCTTACGACTGGTCGAAGTCGCAGACTGACGACAGCGCGAGGGGTTGCTGTGGTCCGTTTCTGGGTGGGTGGGTGTAAGCGCCGTAAAGGGGGGAGAGAGGGAGAAAGGCGTGCGGTCGAGAACGGGTCTCGAATGAATTTAAAGCAGTTTCTTCAAGAAACCGTTCCTCTTTTTCCAATTCGATAACTGCAAGACTGGAATGGGCTCTCTTGTACGAGATTGAAGACCAACATAAAAGTGGAGGGCGCAGCAGGCTTTTGGGCACGACGCAGAGGAAAACTGGCGATCGTTAGGCGCCGGCTCCGTCCCACCACCAGTGCAGATTCACGCCTGGATGATTTGTCTGTTAGCGTGTGTTAGTGCATTAGTCCAGACACTACCGACCACGGCTCATCATATATGGCTTGCATCGTGGGCGTCTGACGTATATAAGATAGATAGATAGATAGATCTATCTGTATGTACGAGGAGGCCAATTCTGTAATTCCGGTTGGATTCAGCGGTGAGCAGAATATGGAGTCTCTGTTCGAGGTCTTCGTTGCTTTACGTCGATTGCATTTCAAATAACAGAGGCTGCCACATACATCAAATATGCATAGCTTCAGTTGTGTTTGAAGATGCTGGCGAATCTGGCGTCTCGATCGATACATGTAGACTAGCATGCTTTATCCTAAGCTTGTGACTTGTTCCAGATCTGGGATATCCTTGACAACGCTGGCCATTGGGCAGCTTCGGGTCCCTAGTTCTGTAAAGCCAGGGATTTTTGAGTTGGCCTTGGCCAGGGGGAATATTCTATCGCAAGATGGTTTCCGCATACATATTTTGGATCTGTAATTGTCGAGATGCAGACCCCGGTGCATGTACAATACATTAGGTACCTTCACCCGCGTGAGGTCAAGTTAACAGTTACCTACCTGGTATCAGCCTGTCTGTATCCATACACCTAAAGGAATGTCCTATACTCCAATTAGAGCAGTTGCTGTTCGATGTAAGAAGATAGTTGTCAGTGTCATCTTCGGGTATCATTATGTCTAAGCGCGGGAATTGATGCAGCCTCCCGTTCGGGAGTTTTGTGTCAGTGTGTCAATGAATTAGGTAGGTACATGAAGTCGAGTTGATGACGTTGCGAAACTGTTTCAACAGATCCGGATTGGGAAATCCAACATGGTCTGTGCTTTCAACTAGCAACCTTAAGAGAATTTAACTATACCTAGGTACCTGGGTACAATACCTACCTTAGGCATGTACGTCGGGTGTAAGTAGGTAGTTGGCAAACCACCTCAATCCATCTTCTCTTTTCCTCAATCACTAATTCATCAGACCATATCTGAATTCGACGTAGATCTCATAAGTCGTCAGCCGATAGGACCGGCTCACCGAAACAGTGATCCAATGATATAGCAACTGCCGGACTTCGGTGCCCCTCTTCCCTTCGGTCCGCCCCATCATTGACCTAAACCTACATGAGCCATGCTCTCCGGAACCCATTTCCAGCAACCGACTAACCAGCTTCTAGACCAAGTTCCTGCTGCCCAACCAACGCCTTACATATGCCATATGCTGGTCCGCGGTTCTCGACCTCGCATAGCCTTACTCTTGCGAAGCGCTACTAATTCATACGGCGACGATGAGCTGAAATTACAAATTACAGATTACGTATGGTGGCATCTCGTTTCTGTCCAGGACTGCCTCTTATGCCCAACCACCATCTGCTTCAACGCACGGGCGCGTCATTGTTCAAGTCTCGGTTGACACTGGTGGTCGTCTGATATCTGCTTGAGACGATCTTTCCTCAGCTATAGCGTATCGCCGGCTAGTAATGTGAAGCCTAGTTGAGCAATAGGTGCATATCGAGGTCGTCGATGACCCGCATGCAGCTTCTGTAGCATTCGACTCGTGGCACCGTACCTCAACTGCTACCAGACTATCAGCATGCGCATAGTATTGCAGTCTCTCCACATAGCACGTCTACGTGAACTAATTACCATGATGGTTTAGACAACAAACCAACAGCACTATTGTATCCCCCTATGCACTTGAGCAGTATGTCTTATTGGCTACGAAAGCCCGCTGGAGTCCTGAAGGAATACCCCTAAGTGGCGCGAGCTTTTGCAGGAGCAACGAGAGAAATTGATCAATATACATGGCGCTTATCCCCGATATCTGCTTTCATTGGCCATCAACACTAAGTTTGCCTAGGTACTTAACTGGCCTCTAGCAACTTGTCAAGCTCTTCCCCTGGTCCAACATACCACGTCGTGCCTATTCCACAGTAATGCGCATATAGTTCCTAGTTCGAGTGGGGCGTGTCTGCAAGAACCCTCGTTTGTGAGCCTCAGCATTACTCGGGAATATTCCTTACAAGAACTTTGCACGTTTGTGTAGCGGTCTAAAGTCTGGTGGCTGAAAGCGAAATAGTCTTATTGGGGGAATGCAGAGACAGTATGTAATATTATACACAAACAGTCCTAGTTGTCCATTCATCATTCCAGGGACCTAGCAAGGCACCAATCACACGAAGTTCCACTGCCGATTCCATATGCATAGCCAACAAACAACCGAGCCCAGATCTATACAGCGCCTCCGATTAGCTCGCCAACCCGCATGCGTCCTCACATTACATATGCATACCAAGGGCATCAAGACTATAACCTATAGCGCATTAATCTTCAAGCAGCCGATCCCGAGTTCCCCACAGGTGCCGGCCTTGCTCTCCTAAAACCCGAACCAAACTACAGCAACAGCCCCAGCCCCGAGCAAGCCCCGACACCCCGGTTAATGCAGCAGCCGTGTCTCCAGATGGATCTGCCGAAACCGAGCCATCACCAGCAGCTGCATTGATCTCGTTCTCGTAGTTGGGGTCGTGCACATTGACGGCAGCCTTACAAGTACTCAGGTCATCAAGGCGGACGACCCTGCCGCAGCCATCGGACTGACCGTCGACTCAGCAGTAAGTCGTCCCAGCGCTGATCTTGAGGACGCTCAGGCAGCACACATACTTTTGGTTGCCCTCTAATCCCTCAAGCACGATTGACGGTCGGTCGACGGAAAACCAATTTCCTTTGATAGCGCTTACCACCTAGTTGAGACTTTGGTCAGCAGTAATTCTTTTGGCGTGTGTAACACAAGATTCCAAGCCGAGTGCTCAGAGCGAGGTATTTATAGTATCATTGGCTGCTTACTTGTGAAACAGAGACGACCAGCAGAGTGGTAAGAGTAAAGAACGAAGAACGAACATGTCCGGTAGAAAGGCCTTACCACCGTCGTATTATAGGGAAAGCGTTGGTAAAGGGTGGTACGCCGGGAACAGCAACGTAGTGTGAATATGACACGATTTTGCTGCTGTGGAAACATACTCGCCATCTCTCCGAA
Organism: Biscogniauxia marginata; assembly: GCA_022695795.1. Classification (NCBI taxonomy): domain Eukaryota; kingdom Fungi; phylum Ascomycota; class Sordariomycetes; order Xylariales; family Xylariaceae; genus Biscogniauxia; species Biscogniauxia marginata. The sequence goes on along the minus strand of MU404063.1, from coordinate 543,708 downwards.
GACATACGGAATCAGTTATGCCTTGCAAAAGCAAAGCTTTTCCAACTCTCATTATGAAGGCTACGGCTACAAAATAGCTACTCAAAATGTGCCAGAGCTTCGGCGAACCATACTGGTAGACGAAGCTAAGTACAACTATCACGGTATTGACTCTGGTTCTCAACCTTACCCAGAGGGACTGAAGAGGCAAAATCGCAACGTTGGCAGGGGAGAGTTGAACGGTTTACCCCAATCTTATGTCAGATGCTAAGCTATCCCTTCAGCCTCATCTACCCAAAAAGGAGACTTCGTGTGCTACAAGTCCTGGGAAGGCCCTCTAGAAACCACGGTATGATGCCACAAGCGGTAAAGTGTGTGCGGCTCTACAGCCGCAAGGAGGCTGTAAGCACCTGCGGTGAGACCAGTGTGTGAGACATATCAGCAGTTTAATTATATTGACATTGTACACCACATGACGGGGCACCAGAAAAGCAGACATTTTGCTTATGGATCTTTCATAAGTGAACCCATATACGTTGTTACTCTCCCCGTGTTAGATGCGATTCCGTATAACTGCAGCTATATGCATACACCGACGACAAGAGCGTTTTTCGAGTAGCCAATCAACTCACAAGCTCTACGATGAAGCATCATGGTCTTTCCTATATTTAGAGCACCATTGTTTTACAAGGCTGTACGCATTGTAGCAGAAGGTGAAACCATGCAAATATAAACACTTCGTGATGGCTAAGTCACTCCTGGTGATATCTGAGGCTATATTTCCAGCTGAACAGAAACACTTGATGTGAGTGTAACTCGAAGGGAGAGTCACATATAACGTAGACTCTTCTTCCTGCCACTCTCCCGGAGGTACCTATTTTCCCCTCACATCTCTCAGGATAGTCGTTCTCGAAATAACCACAAACAAAGCATACACATCCGACATGCCTTTCGACTTCAAGAAGTACGACGAGAAGTGCAACGGCCTGACGCCGGAGCAGCTCCAGCGCGAGTGGGACCACTACACGCGCCTCATCGCCTCGGCCTCGACGTCGACGGCGATATCCGGGGCCGCCATCCCGGCGACGACCCTCGGCGTCTCGGCGGTCGGCATCGCCGTGGCGGCGCCGGCGATCCACAACGCGCGCAAGAAGCGCGCCATCATCGAGAGGCACCTGCGGGCGCACGACACGACGCACGTCACGCGCGGGCGCGACGTGCTCCGGAGCGTGGCCGTTAGCGGCGCCGTCGGGCTCGCGACGCTGGACACGGGGTACGCGGGCGTCGAGGGCGTCGCGATGGCGGTCGAGCATAGGCGCCTCGGCCGGCGGAAGGCGAAGGCGGCCGCTGCTAGTGCTACTACTATCACGGCGCAGCCGGCGGAGAAGGCGAGAGCGGTGGAGACTGTTGGTAGCTATCATCCCGTCCGGGCGATGATGGCCTCTTCCTCCGATATGTGCGGTTTGGCTATACGCGACTCGCCGGTACCGCATGCAGCGTACGACTACCCGCAACAGGAGGCCCTTCCGGGGCAACCGGGATACCAGATGGCACCTAATCTATGTCGTTTCCTCCGCGCCGATACCCCAGCCTGGCACGTTGGAGGCTCGGATATCGCGAGACAACAGCAACAACACGCTAGTGTACTCGTGATGCAAGAGACTGGGCGGGAACTCTGGTTCGGTCTCGCTTATATGATGTCTCCGCCACCGCCATATCAGAAGTCCGCGTACCTATTGTGAATGGGCGAGTTCTAGTTCTCAAGGGGCAAGTCGTTGTGGTGGTTCGCGAAAGTGAAATGCATCCCTCGCCTTTACGATAGGCATCACGGAATAAGAGTGCGGGTCTTACGATGGAGGGATACTCTACAATCTACGTTCTTTTCAGCTCAGTCTAGTGTATCATATGTATAAGTATATGAATAACGTTATTTGATCATTGGCTGATTAATAACTTGGGGGCTTGAGAATGCTGATGAGCGTTGACAATAAATTAAGCTCAAGACTTTTTTTTTGATAGAGCGATAGAAGTGTATATGTTAATCAGGATCAATCGATTTGTCGTTGTCATCCCCTTTATTATCTTTTTATCTCTTCTTTAGCCCATGTGATAATAGATATAGCTTATCTATGCAGTCACTATGAAGCTTTAAAGGTGTCACGGTCTACAATGAGATCCAGGGCGCAAAGGCTCGAGTTATCTCTGTATTACAATGAAAAAGAATTGCGCGAGGAAAGAAAGGTTCCTAACACTGCTAGCGAGCTACATACATTTCTTAAGTACCAAAGTTAAGCCATGGCAACGTCGGCGTGCCTGGCAACGCGGTTTGAATAGCTTCACCACAGCAACGGCTGTGACATTTATACATGCCCATCTTGTGACTGCGTTACTGGCGATTCCTAGCTCAGCTCTTGGAAGTTCTCCTAAGACAGATTTCAATTCGCCTTACCTTAACCGCTCCGGAGTTTTTATTCAATCTTTCTTACCATTTATTTTTCCTTCATGCGGATTTATCCTGAAGTGGGCCCATATTCTGCTAAGAGGTAGAGATTAAGTCTCGATGGCTACTGTTGATCAAGTGTGATATAACGAACGACAATTAAATTGTGAACATAATTTAAGCGATTCCATTGATGGAATAGCAGCCTACGTACGCTCTCAGGCTATGATACAATTGCCTGACGCAGTGCCACGCTACCAAGATGCTGTTGCGCTACTGGATGGCCTGATTTCTCTAGTTAGTGGGTAGCAAGTATCTTGGCGCTTTCGCTACGCCTTATACTCCTCGGCACCATGTCAATTCTCGGTCGATGTCCCACGAGCCCGGCACTGGCGGCTCTAGTTCATTATGCGACCAACCTTATAACTCCACTGTTATCCTGGTTTGACTATTTGAGAACTTCAATTGGCAATCTGAGGCAACCGACTCAACTCAACTCCCGCTAACGAGTTATAGTGCTACGCAAACTGGGTATACCTTACCAAATTACTCGAGTATCAAACTTGAGCTCCAACTTCGCTACAACCAGAAACGAAAAGTTACCGGCAGATCTACCATTGCGCCAATATCACTGAGCGACATCAGCCAAACGTAAATAAGCTTTGGGATCAGTTGAAGGCTGTAGATTGCCAAGGTCTTGGACAATTGAAAGTGTTGTTTGTACAACCGTAGGCCTCCGGGCATCTCTTGAGACATTGAGTTTGTCCATTGACGAATGGGCTAGGTTACGGCAAACAAGCCGAACATAGGTACCTAGCTACGGTACGTTTATTGGTAGTGTCTTGGCCGGGGTAAGTACCTATACCAGTAAATGGCATCACAATGAAGCTGTTTGAAGCAGATGTGTACTTTTTGCTCGAACCAAACACAGTTCTCAACATCAGTTTAGAAATTCGTCCATCTGGTACGGATACGGATAGCCGCATCAATGTCGGATTGACGGGGCTGCATCTTCGGTCTGTCAATGTGGCAATTCCCCAGCCGCTGCTGCGTAGAGGCGCCCCGATTCCGAAACAGTCGATCTGCAGGGACAATGGATCCCTCACAAACACCCTCCCAACCACTAGGTAACGAAGCCATTCACAAACATTTCCCATAGGAATGCACACTAGCCACCGGCAATAATATTTGGAAGAGAAACGAAGTGCCCTAGAATAGCTGAGGCTGTCTGATCGTCAGGGAGAGTAATGCGTTACACTTGTGGGGAGGTCAGATTCTGCTGGTCTGATCCCTGGTGGCGCGGGATGTCTATGCGAAGCTGTTTTGAGGCAGGGAATATGAAACCGTGGTCCCTCCGAAGACACTGATCATGATTTCAACCGAGCATTATGTCACGCTTGGGACGACAGACAATCAGGTTAGCATGGTAACAATATACTCTCGCGTACTGCCGGGACTAGAGTCCTCTTTTTTTTCCCTCCCCTGCCATAAACAATTCTTTTCTCTTTTACGATTTGACCAAATTATATCTCACCAATAGACGATATTCAATGTGACACAACAAACAAACTCTCTCTCAAATTTCAACCCCATTCCCTTCTTTCTAGGACCTGGTGTTCTACCCTCTTATCTGATAATATTTTAAGATGGCTGGCCTTCTGAATAATTTGGGAGATGATCTGGGATTGAGCTTAGGCTTCGGTCTTGGCGGTGGACAAGACGAGGCGACGGCGACGGCGACGGCGGCGGTGGCGACGGCAGAACCTACACAGACAGCTGAGACGGATACGGAGGCAACGGAACCGGCAACGGAACCAGCAGTAGCAACAGCAACAGCAACAGCTGCAGCTGATCCTGGTCAAGGAAATGCTGGCGCAGATGATGAAGGAAATAATGAAGGGGAGGATCAGGACGCAACGGCGGGCGCGGCTGTAACTCCGACCGCCGATGCAGAGACGTCGCCGACTTCAGAACCTGAAAGCGACGATGAAGATGAAGCACCAGAGGCGTCGTCAACCCCGACACCCGCTCCTCAGCCTGCAAGTACGGAGGAGCTCGATACGGCGCCAGAGACGACCGGCATTGCTCTCAACCCGGGAAGCATTGATAGTACTGTTGATAATCCAGCAGCAACTTCTACCCCCGAGCTCTCGACGACCTTCCAAGTGGGCTCGCCTACAAATGCGCCAACCACTCTGTTAACATCGGTGACTTCAGCAACCTCTCTTACTGAAAGCATTGCAACGAGCTTGGGCATCGAAGAACCGAGCCCTTCCGTGTTGGATACTCCAGCTCCAGCTGCTACTACTACGCCGGCTGCCATAGCGAGCGTCCCACCAGAAGCGGATTCAAATCCTAGCTTGACAGCGACAGCTGCCGCCACCGCTGCCGCCGCCTCTGATGGCAGTGGCAATCAGATCATCCAGCCGCAGCCCCAGACCAGTGGCGATGGCGATTCGGGGCTGCCAACATTCGCGATAGCCGCCATTGCCGGCGGGGCTGGTGGCCTTGTCCTCGTTCTCGCATCCATATTCATTCTCAGGCGAGTCTGGAGAAACAGGCGGAATGGAAACGACGAGGCATTGCAACGCTTGGACCAAATGTACGAAGCAGGCAAACCCAGTGCTACAGAGTCGACCGAGAAACTGGTTCGTTGGAATCGAGGCCTGTCGACATACCACCGTCCCGAACAGGGCGCCCAGGGTTACCGCATGTGAAAAGAGCAAACCCCTGGGTCTTTTCGCCCCGGTGTGTTATAGTATCTGGTCACATCGTTCATGTTTCTTATAAAAGAATTTGGAGTTGAGCGGTTTTAAGGATCAAAGACTTTCCTAACCTAGTACTAACTACCTAAAAAAACCAACATACTTAACACATATCCATCCTAAGTCTAGTCGTTATCTCTAGTACATATGTCTTCACATAATAACCCTCTCTGTACCTACTATAACGGCCTACATCTTTTATAGAATACCCCAACCTGTACAACGATACAGTCGAATTAATACCAACTCAATGGCTCAGACACATGTGAACTATGCATGCATCGTATTATGCTATACCTAACCTGCGTTTGATATAGTTAAATGTTCATGCTAATTGTCTTAGTGAAGTGACCTGTCCTATAACAAGGCTGTGGTAGAAAAGTACCTCGTTTCGGATAGATAGCCGCCGATCAACTTCCGCATATCCGGCTCTAGCAGGAAAGGCCGGCAAGAGCCAAAAGGCCTAGGTCTAGATCATAGTTCTAATAGACTTTAAGACTTACTGGAAGCGCGGTTCCGTCTTGTCTATCAAACCCAGCGTCATGGAGCTTTCCGAGGATCGCGGTTCGGAAATGTTGATCGCGCTTCGATGTGACGGGGATTATGCAGACAGGCGGCTAGATCTTAGAAGCCATGCTCGTATCTCGAGAAAAATTCCATGCGCGAACCCATGAATGCGTAGCAATGCGTTATGAAAATGGCGTAGCGGGAAAGATGTCGCTACAGATTCCGCGCTTCTCGACACATTCGTGTCTGCCGCGAACCGATAGGGCTAGCCCTGGATGATGTTCCATCCGATGATCGATGCAACAGATTTATACACCGCCAGATAGAAGAACGAACCCTGAGGTGATAGATAATTCTCAATATATTGGTATAGCATTGAACTAACCCACGATAAAACCACCTACTCGCTGAATTCATTCGGAAATCTCCTTGATCTGAGACCTCTCCCTTCCGTCCTTTCCGTCTTGACCCTAGCGGTTAATCAGACAGTTTCAACCAGCCCGCTGGAACTATGCACCTGGGGTATTCGCCCTCGAGGTGTTTTTGCAAGCATGACTTAGCCATACCCAGGCACTTGATCATCCGCAACAAGCTTCTCGGAATATCGGAATATTTCTTCATCGTCAATAGCAATACTTGAACACGATATTGAACACCGGGCTGGTTTGTCTGAGCATTTATTATGACAATGCACTGGGAGTAAACATGCCGTAGAGAACTATAATTAGATAAGCGCGAACAAGATGAGCTTCGAATTGAAGGAAGATCATGCTCTTAAAATATCCTTCTAAACCTATTACACAGATTTGTTTAGTCCATTACTTTAAAAGTTTCCTTGTCCTGTTGAAGTATCTGTGTCCAAGGGAACTAGACCTATACTACAGCATCTTTAGTAGGCCAAGGACAATTACCCCAAATTTCGGCATTAATAACACCGATAGCATAGTCGGGTTAGATGTTAAATGCAACGCACTTATAACTTCCACCTAGGAAAATCAATTATATCTTTATACCAATATGCTGTGTACTATAAAAATTCGCTTAGCTACCTACCCACCAGCAAGCCGCTTTTTTTGACAACGACGACGAGGACAACAGTTAGAGGACGACACCCCAGCTACTAGGTAATTATACCCGATCATATCTGGGCCATATGATGTCGATGCATCTTCATCAATCATCCGACTCCCAACCCGACTAATACGTGCTTTTCTGGATCAGATACTCCCGGACTTTTATCACTGCCTTGAAATTACTCGTGTACTGGGAAGTCATGATACGATCTCAATGCTTTTTTTATACCATAGAGAGAGGGTAGAACCGCATATTCTGTATGTTTCCCCATACTACAAAGTCGAAGGCTTATGGTGGTGATCTGCGGAAGCTCACCATTCCAGTCGGCATCCGCAGTGGTTTTTTTTTTCTTGTTCCCAGCTGCGCCTCGGATGGTAAAGCCAGTCGGAAATGGGCGAGGCTTACACTCGAGCGCCTTCGTAGCCTTCGGTGGCGACCGGATACATACCTGCATGGTGCATGATGTAGTGAGAGATCTCAAATATTTTCGTGTTGGTTATTTATTTTCGGTGTATCATGCAAATTCAATTCGAGTGGGGGGCGGGTTGTCTTCCCTCCGATGGCCATCAATTGAAACTTCGATAAACTTTCCTTCCCCTTGGTTATAGCACATAAGGGTGTTTTGCTTTGACATTTGCGGGAGAATATGTTTGTGCCAGGTAGGGGGGGTATTAAAAGGCCCTTCTAGCCGCTATAAGCGTCATTTATGGACCTCTGGTCATAATACCCAAGATGTCGTGATGTTGGCAAATTATAGTCATGTGTATATCGTAAACCTATGGTTACACTGCCTAGATATTCTATATCCATGTCTTGGATGTAGCCTATGATATGCAAGCGGATTAACGAATGTCGAAATGTTGCAGAATCTCGGGAGCTATTGTTAGACACTTGTTGAAGATACATATACCTTAGTATTCAATAGGAATAATGCAAGCCTTTCTCGGTAGAAGATATAGCGAGATGGATTTATAAAACGGTATTAAACCCGATCTTGGCTAATAGATAGATCGTGATTTAGAGAGAAACGACACCGACTGTCATCATGATATATGCCCTCTCTATTTATCAGTTAGCATTGCTATAATCTAGTAGGCTCTCATAGCTACCTCTTTATCTATGAAGCCTTTCATATAGAGCTTTAAAGAAGATGATATACTACCTAAACTGGATTATTCTGTGTAGTATAGGACTTGTTGACTCTCGTACTAGCAGTGACGTATACGGTGGGGTATCTGTGGCACGCCTGTCCACGAGGTCTTCAGCATATATATGTACTCCTCAGCGGGGTTCCATGCTTGGAGATAGATATCGTGCTAGTTATATTCTTACCGGGTCCGGCTGAACTTAAAGTGTGGCACCATATCATCTCAACTTTGTAACCATTGTGTGTTGAATATATGTTGTAGCGTGTTCAGCATAGTGTAACTCTTTCCTCATATACCAAATCCAGCCCGTATCGACAAGATGGTCCTCGCATCTCATCCTAATCCGGATGCCCCTGTCCTTTCTCACTTCAACCTTAAGGGGAAAACGGCTCTCGTCACAGGGGGGTGTCGGGGCATTGGGCTTGAGGTCGCTCGCGGGTTGTGCGAAGCCGGTGCGAACGTGGCCATAACATATTCTAGCACGCCGGCGTCCGAAGCCGATGAGATTGCCGCTGCTATATCTTCAGCTAACGAGGGCCGAACGGTAAAGGCGTACCAATGCAACGTCCACTCGAAGGCCGCCATTGAGGCTACCGTCGATGCCGTCGTTCGCGAGGTCGGCGAAGGCAGGCTTGACATCTTAGTAGCGAACGCCGGTGTGGCTGGGCACTTCCCTGCCCTGGACTACCCCGAAGACAAGTTCCGCGACATTTTCGATGTCAATGTGAACGGCGCCTTCTGGGCTGCGCAGGCGGCCGGGCGCGTGTTCGAGAGACAGCTGAAGGAGGCGGGGGAGAAGGCAGAGCACCGTGGCTCGATCATCTTCACGGCCTCGGTCTCAGCAACGCTCGTCAATATTCCACAGAAGCAGGCTGCATACAACGCTACAAAAGCTGCCCTTGTTCACCTTGGTAAATCTCTTGCGGTAGAGTGGGTAGACTTTGCGAGAGTCAACTGCATCTCTCCGGTACGCTTTCTATTTCCGTCAATGTGGTAGATCAAGTCACCACTACTGCATGTGATATTAGGCTAATTCTCGACGGATTCCAGGGCTTCATTGACACTGATAGTAAGTAGTTCCGGACATAAACCTTGGTCCGGTGACATGGTGATCATTAACAGAAAGAAAAAGTGCTCAAGACTCTCCCGTCGGAATTGAGAGAAAAGTGGCATGCCTGTAAGCAATATTTCAATCTATTTGCCACTGCTGTTAAGTTTGGGAGGGATTTGAGTGAGGAAATTCTCAAGGGCTACACCAAGTTCTCTAATCTCTCTGGGCTACTCTGGTGTGGCCATCACTAATTCATCATGCTACAGTGATACCTGGGTGGCGGTTCTGTAAGGCAGCCGAGCTGAAGGGGTCATATTTATTTCTAGCTAGCGATGCTAGCAGCTACATGACAGGTAAGAAAATAAGTCACAAACCTCTGGCTGCAACGTTAACACACACTCAGGGGCGGACTTGATTATCGATGGCGGGTATACTCTGCCATAGCCTATAGATTCTCCCAATTGTGCAAAATAGGCATTACCATTATCTTGATACCACTCAAGTCATCTTCAAGCATCTCGTATTCAGTGGATTGAGGGGTGGAAAGAGGAATAAGCATCAATGATACCTTCTTTCACGTCTGCAAGAATTGGCCTTGCGTATAGTTTAGCGAAACGCAGAGGAAAATCTAATATTAAACGCGCATGTAAAGGGTTATGCTATCATCACCGTAATTGAATAGGACACAGATGAACAAACATAATTAGTCGAATTGGCAGACTTGTTACCTAAATGAGGATGTGGTATTATTAACGATATGTATGTGGCGTAGCCTTGCCAGCCTTACGAAGTTGATCCTGCAATACATCAATCTATCAGACGGGGTTAGCCGGAAAATAGGGGTGGCCACCATTTTAGCAGGTAACACCTTGGCAGCTCGCATCTTTCATCCCCATTTCAGCGCCATCCCGGGAGCCTCCTTCGAACTTGCGGCTCTCTCTGCGGCTGGCACTGCGAGTTTCGCGGTACGATTGGTCACAACCGCTTCCTAAGAGAAAGCAGAAGGTACGTCGTCTGAAGCCCCTAAACGTGTTCAATCACCCACCGGAGGTACTTAGCTGACAGTCTCAAAGAGAAAGCCAGCGGTAGGAAGAAATCTAATGACAGCAAGAAGGCCTCATCTAAGGTATGAGTCCCGCAAGATAGCATGTCGATTTTGGTTGTGGACACTTCCAAGCTGAACTTTAAAGACTAGTCTCGGGGAGGGAGTGACCCAAATGCTTCGACTTCTGGACATGGTTGGAGGAAGCGCATATATCTTTCCTCCTGACTTCTTATCATTCAATGATCCAAGAGACGACTTCTCTGCGAACTCAAGACACGATGATACACAGGGTCATGTAAATTGCTCTTAGGAGTAAGATAATCGGGTGGATACTGGTATAGATTGTATTGTTAGCATGTAAATTTCCACACTCACATCCCCTTCCCCCGTTCCCTCTTACCTCCCCAAAGGGCAACGTGTAAGTCACAAGAATAAATAATATAAAACATTTACTTTCTGGGGCACTCACACGCGTCCTTTACGGTTACTTTCAAATAGTAGCAAAATGATGAGGCGCTGCTTGAATATTCATCAATAACTTCGCTAATGTACCCCTAAATGGCAAGGTGAGCGCTTTCTAATGAGTACATATAGGAATGACCAAGACAAGTAGCTGGGACTTTGAAAAACATAGAAGAGAGTCTAAGAGGGGATGTCAGTTAATACTACCATTTAACAAGTCAGTATACATACACGTGTAATTAGCGTCGTATCTGATTATCCTGTATATTTCCTACACGTATACTTTGAGCGGTTGATATCAAGGATTGTATTATTGCTATGTGGCACCTAGGAAAAGGATAAGATGAGCTTCTAGGAAATAGGGGATCATCCAAATCCCTCCATAACTAGGAAGGACTGCTACTCAAGGGCATCGGGGTAACTTTGGAATAACAGCGGCAAGGTGTAGATTATGAGTACAAGGTAGAATCAAAATCACATGTTAATATTGGACCACGTACCTAGCTACGGAGGTTTCAACAATATCGGGCGTATCCGGGCTCGAGTGATCAGTATCGTCATTAAGGATTCTGGGTTGGCTGGCGTGGAGATATTGGAGCGCAGATGTACCCAATACATGTTAAGTAACGAGGGATCTTCTATATAATTCCTCTGTATTGCTGCCCAAGAATGAAAAATCTTTTCGGAGCACATGCCAAGATGGAGGAGGGCAACAAACCAAAGCTCATACAAAACGCCCTGTGATATAATATAGCAGTCCTACATGATGCAATGCCAACGTGCCGTCACTAGAAACGGCTGACGGTAGCAACCATGAAACACCACTATTATCGTTAAGCACACGACAAAACTGATCTCGACGAGCCGAACTAATCGCAGGTAAGTAGTAGCTAATAGAGGCGACTAGTACCGCCTTGGCAACATTGATTTGGATCGGATGATATATACACGATGTATGCTTTTCCGGATGCCTAATATGAGTTAAGCAGGGTGATAGTTTAGAAAATAAGAAATAAAGAGAGCGAATATGAGACGGCCAACGACTTTCGATCTGTCCTCAACTTCGATGTTGCAAGCTGGCAAAACAGAGTGTCCCCAGAGAGTTGGCCTAGGCAGACGGATACATCCCATCAGAATGGCCAACTAAAGACTGGCTTCAATGGTTTCATTACGACGCGTCATGAGTCACGACCGGTAGGAGGACAAGTGGTGTATTCCCGCGTGGTGAAGCAACGTGGTCTATAGGGGGTGACGAGTATTTGAAGGCGCGCTCTTATGACTTTTTATCCAAGGAGATAAGAATGATAATACTAAATTTGGAAGTTGAAGTTTCAAGACATTCTGTTGTTCAGAGCTGAACAGAACGGGTGACTGACTCGACTTGACTTACAGCAATTAATTAATTGCAGCTTGGCTTTCGCACAGACCATCGTTGGCGCCGACTCGTCTTCCTCCCTATCTTGAACATTGGTGCTTAGGTAAACTCGGGTATTGAAGGCCACTAGGTACCTACTATAGCACCTGCTGATAGCTCCTTCAAGCCTCGAAGACCCCTCCGCTCCGACTCCGGTCACCAGGCCCCCTCTGCTGCAGCCACCCCGCCTGCCCGCCTGCCCGCTGCGCGCAAAGCCCCACGTCGGGCTAATTAAGGCACCAGCCCCCTCCCCCCATCTGCCCCATCCAGCAGCCCAACCTGAGTTAGCTGTCTTAGGCAGTCTAAGTAGCGGCAACAGCAGGTGACGTCTGTGGGGTCATCCGCTAGGGTCCGGGCAACCCATCATTTACATCGTCATAATCCAGCGTAAAGTTCCCCTCTACCACAAATATCCTACCTAAGCCTACTCTGCTATAGTCGTTACTATTCCCGTTGTTGACCACTCTTACCGGCATTCCGGGCTTTTTCTTTGTTTTGAAAATCTGGCTAATTTCTTTCTTTCTCCCTTTCGTTTCTTCCCTAGCCTCCCGACAACGCCTTGTTATAGCTTATCCTTCTCGAAGCCGCCGACCTCCATCCCAACCCCCGATTCCCCTTTGCAACGATCCCGAATTCCACAGCCGGAACCCATCAAGCTCTACTCTGGCTTGCGGCCCTTCGTTAAACAATACCAACCTACATAGACATACTAGAATATTACCCAGCACCCCGAGCTGCTCCGACATCTGAAATCATGTTCGGTCTGATCGCCAGGCTTATCTCGTACGTGGATCAGCCCCTACGCCCCTCGGATGACACCCATGCGTACAGCACCAGACTAGAATACTTATCAACTAACGTTGCCTCTTCTCTCAACAATACAGATCTCTAGCCTCCTTTCTCTTCCCCCTCTTCGCCTCCTACAAAGCCCTCAAGACCTCCGACCCAGCCCAGCTGACGCCATGGCTCATGTACTGGTCCGTCCTCTCCTGCCTCGTCCTCGTCGAGTCCTGGACCGGGTTCATCCTCGCATGGGTGCCCTTCTACTCGTGGATCCGCATGTTCTTCCTGCTCTGGCTCGTCCTGCCTTCGACCCAGGGCGCGCGCCAGCTGTACGAGGGCTACCTCCACCCGTACCTGGCCGAGAACGAGGCCGCGATCGAGGAGTTCATCGCGAGCGCGCACGACCGCCTCAAGGCTAAGGGAATGACGTACCTGCAGCAAGCGATCGAACTCGTCCGGACGCGCGTCCTGGGCCTGCCGCCCCGGGAGATACAGCAGGAGAACACGAGAGCTGCGGCCGCGCCGCAGGGCTACACCCAGGCACTGCTCGCTAGGTTCAGTGTGCCGGCCTCGCGGTGGGCCGCCGGCAACACCGGCAGTCCCGGCCACGACTTCTACAATCTTCTAGCGGGGGCCGTGAGCGCCGCCGCCTCGATCGGTGCCGGCGGCGGAGCGACCGACATGTCCTCCTCTTCGGCGACGGCTAAGGGCGGTAGCAACATACTGTCGAGTAGCAACACCAACCTGATACCGGAGAACATCAGCGGCGCGCAGGACAAGATCACCTTCATCGCCGCGCAGAAGGAGCGTCTAGCGTTCATGATGGGCGCGCTGGACAAGGAGGCGCAGCAGCTCGAGCGGAGCGAGGAGCGCCGGCTCGCCGAGCAGCAGGCGCGTAAAGAGCTGCGGCCCGGCAGCATGAGCCTAGACGGCCAGGAGGCGGCGGCGACGGGGTCGTCGTCGCAGTCGCGGCCGCCGAGCGGCCACAGCGTGTGGAGCGGGCTGAGTAAGAGTCGCAGCGAGGTTGACTTCGAGAAGATCGACGCCGAGAGCGGGGCCGAGGATGACGACAACAGTTCTCTCCGGAGGAGAGCGGGAGCACCCGGAACGAACGAGGACCCTAACGCCGGCGCTGCTCGCAGCGGCTGGAGCTTCCTGGGTTGGGGCACGACTGTCGGCGGCGCACCGGCGACTGGCGAGGGCCAGGGCCAAGGGCAGAGCACCGGGTATCAGAAGTAAAAAAAAAAAACGACAGCCTCGACGAAAGTCCTCGACGGAGGCGAGAGAGCGGGTGTGTTTAGATGGTCCTACTGGAGAAAGAAGTTCTTGGCTTAACGGGGGGTTTAGTCAATATCCTACCTATATTAGATTAGGACCTACGAAAAACTCTCTTACCAAGTGATGGTTTTTTGGGGGGGTTGCCCGTGCGGAAGAATTCTATAGATGGCATCTTTCTTGTGGAGAGCTGAGAAGGAGTCGCGCACCAGAGGCGCAACTTTTTATATTCTTATGCTAATCCCTTACCCCTCGGGACGCAACCATCCACTCGTCAACCGACCAAGCAACCATCGTCTATGTTCCTGGCACTGCTGTGCGTTTGCTCTCTCTCTCTCTTTACCATACCGTATGTGACAAAAGAGTAAAACACCACCGTAGACATAGGCATATACGTAACAGGCCAGTTGCCGCCGTGTCCAGCTATGTGACTAGCTATTACGACGAACTCACGAACCTCCCCGAGAATTGGCAACCATTGTCTTTCCCTAGCCTAGGGTATATGGACCCCCAAATCGACGTATCGTACAGTTTTTCTGCTCTCCCTCCTTTCTCCTTTCCACTTTCCCACCGGTCATGTTGCCTCCAGGCCACACTAGTATGCAGTACATCTCGTCGTAGAGCGAATTAAGCCTTGGGGGAGGTGCGAAAAGGAAGGAAGAGGGATAAAGAAGTCCAGAGATGCCCCGAAACGTTGTTCCCCGGACCCCCACCTCCCCCCTTCCGCGTTGTCTTTCCTTTTCCCTTCCTTCCAACGTGCCAGACAAAAAAAATCTACGACTTCTTGAAGGGGTAGCGGACCTCGTCGTCGCGGCGCAGCCATATCTGCTTCTTCTTCTTGGTGAGGACGTGCTCGACCCAGATCTGGACGGCGTTGGCCTTCATGAAGCGGCGGATGAAGCGCGGGTCCCAGAGCTCCGAGGCGATGCCCAGGTCCTTGCAGCAGCGCATCAGGGCGTTCGACTTGCAGCCCTCGGCGGCGGTCGAGATGCCGTCCTCGCTGAAGTACTGCTGCTCGCCTCGAGCCTGGCCGACGAACCTGCGGTGGTGGAAAAAAAAGGATTTGTTTAGTTTGCGTGGGTAAATATATATATGAATGAGAAAAAATGTGGGGGGGGGGGGGGAGAGAGAAATTTTTGTTTTGTTTTACTCACCGGCCGTGGACAATGAGCGCGTACTCGCGCGCGACGAGGCGCTCCTTGACGATCAGGTCGCCGCGGGGGGCGAGGCCCCAGCCGCCGGGCCCGAAGGCCGCGTTCAGTATGCGCCGGTACTTGATCTCGGGCAGGTAGATGATGCCGTCGGGCTTGACCTCGATGTCCTCGGGGTCGAGCGAGGCCTGCAGGATGGCAGCGACCTCGGGACCGAACGCGGACGTGCCCAGGCCGTGGTACGACTGCGACCAGTCTATCACGTCGCCGTTCTGGGCGCCGCCGCCGCCGCCGCCCTCCGCGGCCGCCGGGGCGTCGGGGAGCGGCACGCCCGAGACGGCGGGCACGCGCGTGCGGGTCGGCGTCGCGGTCCCGGCGCTGTCGAGGGCTTCCTCGTCCGAGAGCCGAGCCGCGGACGTCGAGAGGAGCCTTCGGGTCGACAATTGGACGGTGGCGGCGGCGACGGCGGCGGCTGCTGTTCGGCTGGGCTGTGCGAGTCGTAGGTGACGGGCGACCGCACGTAGTGGCGTCATGGTGAGTGATGCCATTGGCGCTTCTGTCTCTCTCTCTCTTTTCTTGTGATGAAGATAGACAGTGATTTGTGTGTGCGTTGTGCGTGAGAACTTCCAAGCAGGTGTTTATATGCAAGGAGTGGGTTGGGGGGGTAAAACAAGAATGGAGGGAGGTTTGGGGAAATTTTTTAGTGATGCCAATCGTTTGCTCTTGCTTGCGCTATGCCCTTAACGACCCGATAAGGCGGCTAATGTGTCGGATAACGAAGGTGGAGATGGGCTCTGCGCTACAGCAAGAAAGGGCACCTATCGTTATCGTTATCGTTATCATTTATCGCTGACCCGAGGTGGTCCCGGCAGCTGCCAGGACGTAGGGACTTGTTACTGGAATTGGTGCTACAATGGACTCTACAATTACTAGCCCCCCCAACAGTGTTAAAATAATATTCACTGGGGATTTTCCTTTTTTTTGGACTCTCAAATACCGATTGTTGGTATATTTACGGTGGAGTCATGGGGAGTGGAATTGCTCTACCACCGTCTGTCTACATGCACAGGTTGGCCGCCGTCAAATCCCTCAAGTATCCTCCCTCGAAATATTTACCTATACAAACTTGCCCGGCCTTAGCTGAGGCATTTTCCTTAATCCTTCTCGGTCATGCATCTTTCGTCGATGTTCTCTCGTCGTTGTGGTGTCTCTTCCAACACTCCCTGAAGACTTCCATCTGTTGGAATCAGCAATCCGTATACCTACATCAGCGAAAGGGGCATTGCTTCGGACCTCCTTTTTGCACTCTCTCCAGTCCTTCTTTTCGTAGTAGCAGTCGGTCAACTTTGCATTCTCATCTGCAAGTTGTTGTGTCAGAGCCCAGTGCTGCTGAGATTATCAAAATATCCGAATGATCCAAGCTGTCTTACCTGCACATCCTGTGCTGAAGATTCTCTTGTCCCTTCAGAAAGTTAATCAGTCTTCACACGCGTCTTGAATTTCTTAAAATCCTACCACTCATCGGGCTCATCGTCATCATCCTGAGTTACTTTATCCGTCTGCTCAGCTGTGCTTTCATCCTTCGGCATTTTAACCTGCAGTGCTGGGTTCGATTCTTAGGTGGGCTGGATCGACCTCTCTAAGACGTTGTTGGGGCTTGTGGTTGAGAGCGGTGGAATCCGGCCGTCAACTCAACCCTGCTCAGAATCCGTTTAAGTGCTTATAAAGTGGCCTGGGCGGTACAGCCCTAGAGCCAGCAACCAACATCGTCTCACGGGAGTCATACTTTTCTATCTCTCCCTAACTCTCCATTTCTCTTGGCCGAGGCCCATTCTATTGCTGCACAACAGTGAAGACTCGGCCATGTCCGCTCGCAAGCTCAATGTGCTCGTCTACACAGGCACTGGGACTACGGTTGAATCCGTTAAGCACGCGATCTACTCCCTTCGTCGCTTGTTGTCGCCAAACTACGCCGTCATTCCTATATCTGAGAACGTCTTGCTCAAGGAGCCATGGGCGCCCTCCTGCGCATTACTTGTCTTCCCCGGTGGCGCTGACCTTGGTTACTGCAGAGTGCTCAATGGTGAAGGCAATTCTCTCATATCCCAGTATGTACGCCGCGGGGGGTCGTACCTTGGCTTCTGTGCCGGCGGCTACTATGGGTGCAAGAAATGTGAGTTTGAAGTCGGGGATAAACATCTCGAAGTCATAGGGATGAGAGAACTTGCCTTCTTTCCGGGAGTCTGCAGGGGCGGCGCCTTCAAAGGATTCCAGTACCATAGCGAGGAGGGCGCCCGGGCAGTACGTATCAAGGTCAACAAGGATGCGTTCAAGGGTGCAGGCGTAGTACCTGAGGTGTTCACATCATATTACAATGGCGGCGGTGTATTCATTCCTACCGGTCATGATGGAGACGTGGAATTCCTAGCAACTTACGCCGATGATATCGATGTCGACGGTGGTGGGGAAAGATCGGCTTTGGTGTACTGTAAAGTCGGACAGGGTGCTGCGATCCTGACCGGTCCCCATCCCGAATTCGCCGCCGCAAACCTCAGCCCTCATCATGACGTCGAGGGATACGACGAGCTCATAGCTAGTCTTCAAGCCGCTGATGGCGCTCGAACAAGCTTCCTGAAAGCTTGCTTGGCCAAGCTTGGGTTGGAAGTCAACCAAGACTTATCAGGTGTGCCTTCCCTATCTCGACTTCATTTGTCGTCTATTAGCAGTGATGGTGTCGATGATCTGTTGCATGTCTGGGAAGAGATAATTAGCAGAGAGGATGGGGAGGAATTTATTAGAGCAGAGCACGATACGTTTCATCTGGAAAAGCCTGAAACTAGGTGGTCCATGGACGAATTGCAGGATTCATTGCCCAGCAACGATAGTTCAGGGGAGCTTACACCTCCATCTAGTTCGGACCAAGCTATGATCGATTATACCACCATAACTAAACATATCGTGACCCACGAGAAGGGTTGGCCAGAAGCTAAAGAAACCCCATATTTCAACCACAATGCTTTTTTTGCCAGCCTTAGAGGTTATCGGGCAATGGAGACCGAAGCAGAGGAATGGGGTAGCTACTTCATGTATGGTGAAGTCGTCACTAGTACCAATACCCTGCTAGAGAAGAACTTCAAGCTTCTTTCCAAACTGCCCTCTGGGTTCACACTTGCTGCGACCACTCAGGTAGCTGGGCGAGGTCGTGGCAGCAATGTTTGGGTATCTCCTGCTGGATCATTAATCATGTCGACTGTAATAAATCATCCAGCCCATCTCGCACCCACGCGCGCAATCGTCTTCATCCAATATCTCGCTGCTGTCGCCATCGTTGAAGCGGTAAAGACTTACGATCAAGGCTACGATGAGGTACCTGTGAAGTTGAAATGGCCAAACGATATTTACGCTCTAGATCCGCGCAGTTCATCTTCCTCTCCGACGTATGTCAAGATTGGAGGGATCCTCGCGAACTGCGCTTACTCGTCCGGTTCATACCAAATCGTGCTTGGCATCGGGATCAACGCTACAAATGGGCGGCCCACGACCTCACTCGACGCCCTGCTACCCTCGCACCTCGCACCATTCCGTATCGAGAAGCTCATCGCGCGCATCCTCACGCGGCTCGAGACGCTCTATAAGACCTTTATACGCCGCGGCTTCACGCGGGATATGGAACACGCCTATTATAAGCACTGGTTACATGGACGTCAAATCGTCACCCTCGAAACCCAAGGTGGCGTGAGGGCTCGCATTGTCGGCATCACGTCGGATTGGGGGATGTTGAAGGCCGAGGAACTTGGCAGAGACGACAAGCCAACCGGCAAGATTTGGGCGCTGCAGAGCGACGAAAACAGCTTTGACTTCTTCAAGGGCCTGGTGAAGAGAAAGATATGACGGGGGCAGATTACATGTAGATCTGCTCCGTCAATTTCTTAGCCTTTATTGTAAATTCATAGCGAGGGAGAAAAAAAAACAAATTTAGGTCTCATTCCTAAAGCCATGATGTCTGGCTTACACGCTCGGAGTTGAAGCCCTGGCAGAATTTTCTATCATGCTTGAGAATTGGGATGTTGCGCCAACTAGGTAGTGTAGGACAAACGGTCTTCATACCTATATTAGGTCTTCCTCATTCTCGAGACTTTATAACCCATTCACCAGGAATATAACCCTAATATCTGATTCAAATTCCGATTGGAAGTAACAGGTACATACCTCGGCTTTTTTCCAATTCATTATTCACTGACACAACTGTTTATTCTGAGCCGAGCAAACAATATGAACTCAACCTAGAATAGCACGCAAGAATAACACTCTGTACGGCAGTTTCAAGACATGGTGTCCGGGAATCCGGAGTAACATGCCTCTATTTATGGACCCTAACTTATTACTCACATGCTACAATATAAAATACTTCGGTTACAAAAGCATGCGGTGCTAAATTGGGGGTGGAAGGGATCTCTAAACCTCTTCGTCGACCATCGGGTATTTCTGTAACCGCCCATCAGAGACACCTCGACGCCCATTCTAACAAAGGGAAATCTAGTCATCGGGTACTCTAAATGGTCTGTATAATGTGGTCTCACTTTCAAGTTGAAACTAGACATTCTAGAAATCGCTCATGTTATAAGAGAATAACATGTTTTCATCCTCACAAGGCCAAGTTACAAGTTGTACCTTAGAGGAAAATGTTAACAGCAGTGATGCAATATAAGGATCAGCACCGGGGTCGTGGGATTTTAAGTGGGCAATGCTACCATAAGATTTGAGTATGATGGTCCTCATCGAGGCTATCCTATATAAGACCGTACAGGCCTACCCCTATCCCCTATCAGCTCATACGACCATCTGCAGGGGGTAGCAGGCAGTCATTGAAGAAGAGAACTTTAAATACCTGACACTACATCAAAACGAGTCACCCTGAGCCGGTTACTTCAGGAAAGTCGTACGAATTTTGTCAGATGGGTCTAGCTACGCATCGAACTACCAGAATACGGCTGCTAGACTTTCTTGTTCCCTGAGTTATCAGGAGAGACGTTGCTGAAAGTTTTTGTCTTTTCGAAAGCTATCGACATGTGATTCCATATCCTGGTCTACTTGGAGGTAGATGAAGAAGCTAGAAGGTAGCGAAAGAGGCGCCTGACTTTAGAGCTAAGTGCTCACTCACCGAATAACAGCAACCATGACTTCAGGGTGTTGGGCTGCCGAGCTAATTAATGGCTGGATTCATATCGCAGGCAAACCCCCCGACCGCTACTAGCATAATCGATAATCCAGATATTCTTACGTCGGGGATGAAACTGCGACCTCGGAGTAAGGGGGGAGGCCTCAAACTGATTTCTCCGGGGTTTCAACCTCCATATGTTCAAGCCGATCCGCTGGTAATCCTACCCTCACCTTCTCAGTTGAAAATTGCCTGCCTGCGACCCATCCTCACCAGGCTACCAAGGCTCAAGAGAATCACCTACGAGCCATGTTACAGATTGAACTGTGAGGATACGCAGGTGCGCGACGCAGACCATGGGCTGCTGCTTTTTAAGGTCCTTGTGAACCGGAAATAAATCCTATAGAACCTTAAGGAGGGTCTCGATCCACCCACCCGGGCCAGGATTCACCTTGGCCGCCATCCCGAACATGGGCTCCTCCTGCCTAGTTGCCAGCGGTCCGCCTCTCGAGGTCTTGGAGCGTGTAACGCGCCTATGGGTGATTTCGGCGCGCTTACGGACGAGTGCAGGGCCTTGGATCGCAGAATGTTCCGCCGGCCCGCCGGCCGTGCTACGTTGCTGTGCTATATCCGGCTTGCGGACCGTATGATGCCCCTGCGCCTCGAGGGAGCAGATTATTTGGGAGGCGGATCATGATAAGAATCAGGTACAGGGTTAAGAGGTTTCTTAGTCAGGTATGTGAGGTCTACACTCTGGAAATATGGGAGGGCCATTGTGCTTTGAGGTATATACATGATGGCTGAGGTTGCCTTGGACCGGGACTTGATAGTTATCCACTTGGAGGCTATTTCAGCAGATCGGGAGTTGTGTGTGTAAAAGTGGACTATGATACTGGGTTGGTTGCACAATAAACCCGTGATTGAAGGTTCTGTGTGAGTGCATGATTCTTAGAACGGAGGTTTGGGATGGAGAAGGGAAGTTTCGGTTACTGAGGTGGAGGATGAATTACAAAGGTTTACATTCACCCTTTTGAGTGGGGAAGAGTGTAAATGATGGTCCTAGTTTCTATTCACCTTTGTTATTGAAGTGGCCTAACATTGTGGTGGATGAATCATTCAAAATGTCCTGTAGTACAATAGGATAATCAGTCAAACTATTGTGAATGTAACAATAGAAAGTTCCTCATCCATAACGGAATAAGTTTTGTTCGAACCCCTGAGATATATATATATATATATATTTCTCCTCCGTACCATAAGTCGAAATAAATCCACTTCACTTACAAAGCACTCTTCATCTGAAGAAGGTAGTCAGACGAGACTCAAGACCAACAAAATCTGTATCGATTCCCGTCTACTACCTAATCTACTCCTCTTCCATCTGTTTACCCTTATCAACGAAAATCATCATCCAAGATGCGGTTCACCACAAGTTTCGCCTTCGTTACCCTGATGGCAGCCTCCCACGGCTATGCCATCCCTAAGGGGGATGAACTACAGGCTCCTGCGTACACCAAGCCCGCCACCCGCCAACCTAACGGCAGTACTGTCTCAGTTCGCATGGACAATCTATTCACCTTCACGCCCGCGCGTAACAACACCAACGATAACATGGAGGAAAAGCGCGACATGAGCCACGAGCACGTGAGCCAGCCCTGGCAGTCCAACTTCTGCGACACGAGCACCGCGGAGCAGTACTCGCAGGCACTTTCCACACCTTCGGAGCGCGCCACCGTCGCGGACTGCAAGAGCCTGCTGGGCTGGCTGCAGGACAATCCGGGGTACTTCACGGCGGACCACTTCACGGGGCTGATCTACGCGGACCTGGTGACCTCGGGCACCTGCGCCTTCGGCTTCTACCGCACCGACGGCTACCCCAGCAGCTTCGACCTCGGCAACCAGGACGTCATCGACCTCGTCGACCTCGCGCTGCGCAAGTACCAGGATGCCGATACGCAGATGGTCGGCGCCGCGGGCCAGGTGCGCTGCGGCGGCGGCTCGTCGATCAGCTGGAGCTTGTATAATGTCGATTGGAAGGACGATGGGACGATGATTGCCGGCGCGGCGCCGCCCCTGGATGCGGGGGCTTGAGAACGGAATTACCATGCTACATATGGGATGGGGAGGTGGTCTGTTAGGATGAGGGTTGGTTATACTTGCGGATGGTGTACACGCGGATTTACTGCTTGGCAGATAAAGCCAAGATACGTTCCCGTCACGATATTCACGTACGGAGCTACCAAATATAGGCGAGGCAGTGTGAATTCGAGTCTATGCATAGTATTTAAGTACCCAAATGATGTTCAAGCCCGGAGGTGAACGTCTTCTTCTCCCAACTGCTCAGAAGGACCCTCAACGTGTAATTAAACTCCCTGTCAGCCTGTCTGCTCTGCCCACTGGGTTTACCATGACCTTTACCCCTTCCCCGGGATTGCAGTATGTAGCTATTCCATAAAATCAGACCTAGATAAGTCACATTACCCTGGTTTCGTTCACATTGCTACCTATATTAATATCTAATTTAATATGGCGAGTCCGCTACCCAAGTTAGAATCTATAGTCTTCTTATAGTAGGGTAAGTATGTGAAATATATCCTAATGGTAAACGATAACTATAGCAAACTTTGGAAGGGGATGTTAAATCATAATGTCACAACGTGTTTATGTCTTACTACCGAGCGCGAAACAAGGTCTTCTGGGCCTTCATGGTTTGCTGCTAAGCATCGAATATCCCACGCCAAGCGAGAAGAATTTATTTCTAGCGTGGGTCTGGAAAATGGCTGTCTACGACAGCATTTCGTCGTACTACATATTTTCCTCGTCTTTCAGCTTACCATAGATCCGTTTGAGGCACATTAGGTAGCCACATTCTCGAATATAAAAGATCTCTCGCATAATCTTCTCAGGCTCCTCTCGAGACCCAGCATCATACAATAGAATAAACTCAAACAGCTCATCCTTTTCAAATAACGTGGCGCTAACAAAGCTTCATCAAAGCTTTATATAATATGTACAAAGAAATACATTATGCTTTAATACCATTCCAAAGTTAAACCCCCAAATATAGATAACAAGTCTATTCCAGGAGGAATACACTATCTTCCAAGGCCCGAGTGTTCAACTATACACTTGGAATTAGTATCGACGCTGAAGCCTGTGGAGGTGAGACATAATACGCGACTTACAATCTTAGAGGAGATATTCTGAATGTCAGAGATGCCGACTTGCGCGGCATCTTGGGCGATCTCCGTCTTCATGATTTGGATGGCCTGCTCGACGCCGGCCTGCCCGTAGCAGTTGGCGTACATGAATGAGCGGCCTAGGCCGACGGCCTTAACGCCCAGAGCTAGCAGCTTCAGCACATCGCTGCCGTACCGGACACCGCTGTCGGCAAGTACTTCCATCTCGGTGAAGATCTGGGGCGCATTCCGGTGGATCTCGTACGCAATCTCGAGGGGAGAAGGCGAGTGGTCGAGCTGTCTACCACCATGGTTGGAGATGTAAATCGCCTTGGCGCCCTTCTCCTGTGCTAGGAGCGCATCCTCTACGGTACTGATACCTTTCAGGATGATGGGCAGGCTTGTTTGATTCTTCATCTGCTCATAGATATCCCACGTCAGAGCGGAGGTGGCCGCGTTACTATAAGATACGATCAATTACTTGACATGTCTTCATAATAGAGGACCAGAAGCTGCTCACGAGTTTGTGGTGTCATATCGCGCGGCCCGATGGCGAGTCGAGCTTGCCGGCGCGTCAATAGTCCAGACGATGGCTTTGGCACCAGTTGCCTCGGCTCTTCGTATATAATCCCAAGTGACAGAAAGGTCGTTGTTTGTATAGATCTAGATCTAGGTTAATATATTAAATATCAATTACAAAAGAGTCGTAGAAACAGACCTGTTGAAAGAGTACTTGCGGACCGTTGGAGGTGGAGTTACTCTTGGCCGAGGCAATCTCCTCGATAGTCTTAGACGCATACAGGGCAGCCTGACTAATTAGCGTTCGTCCTTAT
The DNA here is from genome assembly GCA_022695795.1 of Biscogniauxia marginata. Taxonomy (NCBI): domain Eukaryota; kingdom Fungi; phylum Ascomycota; class Sordariomycetes; order Xylariales; family Xylariaceae; genus Biscogniauxia; species Biscogniauxia marginata. The sequence continues at coordinate 519,444 of MU404063.1, read as the reverse complement.
ACGTACAGAGAGATTCTCATGACCCACAGTGTATAAGATGTTTTCTTTTGCCGTGGCTCTCACGAAGTTCAACTCACCCTCATCAGGGTCTCCATAGCCTGCGCGAGCAGCGGGGGCAATGAATATAGGAGCAGAGAAGTTGTATCCCAAAATCGATGTTCTACATCACATGTAAGCATCGTGTAAGCAGGCTGTAAACTTAAACCTACCCCAGCGTTTCATTGACCCTCGTCACATCACTGAGTTGGCGTGGACGGAACTTGACCTTCGACCAAATATTAAGGTTGTTACGGTAGCCTAGGCGACGTGTTAAGCCGTGGTTATATTAATAGTACGCGCTCTCAAGTACTCACTCCACTCCCCTCCTGCGGCAGTTCTGTAGAATGAATATTCCTGGTTGTTGAGCTTTTGGCGTGCAGCGAAGTCGAAATCCGGAATACCTCTCATATCCTTCAACTGCGGTTGTGTACCTTCGGTCCAGTTGGTGCCGTAAAGGAACGTATCGAGTCCTGTGTCAGGTTCATTTAGGAAAGGTTCAACCGCAGCAGCGGTGCCAACAAGTCCGGCTATGAAAGTGAATGAACGCATCTTCGAGAAAGATTGCCTGAAACAAAGGAAGAGAGGCACAGGGGAATATGGACAAGATCTTGATGGAAAATGGCCCACAACTCCAGATTTATTAGGAAAGTAGAACATGATCGCCTCTATATGTCATTCGTGACAAGGACGGTATCTAACCCTATTATCCTAGAAACCGTACCGGGTTCCATTGTGAACATTATCGACGAGATTAATCCTCTCGCTAGAGGGTCTTGACAGATGACTTGGCAGCGTTGTATAGATGGGACGAAGTGCACATATCCTTGCGGGATTCTACTAGCTGTTGTTAATTCCAGGCGCGTTTATAACCCCATGACACTGAGTACTGGATGGGGTTTTCTAGATGAGCTCGACACGGGATTGTCTTTAAACAAAGCCCCTGTCAACCTAGTGATCAATCCCTGTAAAAGACTTGCAGCTCCCACATGAAACTCTAGGCGGCCCACCAAGTTAAATATCTCAATGGAGAGCGAACTATGTAAATCTCTTCTTGTGCCTAGCCTCTAGCCTCTAGTCAGGTCTTTACCAATCAGGTGGAGTGTTTGACATAATCAACCCTCCAATTCTCCGTTCCGATGTTCATGATCAATGGAATCGAAGCAGTTGCCTGTTCAGGTGAATGACTACGGAGTGGATACTGATCGCATGCGGTCTCATAATTGGTAGCTGGGTTTGGCAAGAGATGAATACCCGGCCTTAATTGTAACCAATATATGATCATCATGATACCGATGGATCGTCACTAGATCGGTTGAAGTTGCAGGAGATCGCACCGAGTATGAGTTGTGAGGACTTGGCAAGACACAATTAGCATGCTACAAGACACCGAAAAGGCCTTGTCTGAAGTTCTTTGGTTAAGAAGTACCAATAGACGGGTCATCGAACCTTTAAGTGCGTGACCTTCTTTAAACCCAGTTAGCTTCCAACGTCGTGGGAAAGTCTTGGCCTTCGTGTATATGCGGAATGTGACCCTGTCTTGGGTCAAGCTCAATAAGTTGCATAAACCCCAAAGTTGGAAATTTTCGGCCTAAACTCACACAGCAACGTCATAAAGCTTGTGTCGGCTTAACCGGGTTGGCCATTGGGAGGCAAGAGAAAGGAGTGTTACAATACGTGGATAAGCAAGTTTATTCAATTCCGGGATGGTTGAGAAACCAAGCATGTCCTTTTACAGTAAACTATATAATTATTTCCTCGCTTATATATACAGAGACGGTTATTCTGAAATCGTTCGTAGGAGATAATTAAGACAGCGTGAGGCCGCTTCCCCTTGGAAGCTGAATTTGCACTCTCAACTAAGTCAGAAGCCATTCAGAAATCACTCGAGGATTACGGAGGGTCCGAACTTTTTACATGAAAGTATCCGTGAGAAACGTGTCGACCTGTTACCCGACGTGGCCAAAGGCTGCGCGCTCTCTGCATTAAAACGACATTAGATATTATGATATTATAAGACAAGGAAAACAACCCAATAATCACCAGGAGCAATGTCCTCCGTCGACTCTTAGATCCGCAGCCGTCATGAAGCTGCTACCATCGCCTAATAAGAACAACACGGGGGCGCGGAACTCATCAACAGTGCTTAGTCGATAAAGCATGTTGTCCCCCATCCATTGCGTTTCCATTCCCGGCTTGTCCAAGGCCCCAATACTGGCTGCCGTGCGTATATAGCCCGGAGAGAGGGAGTTGACGCGGATTGGAGGCATCCCAACGCGTGATCCCCATTCTGCGGCCACGGAACGTGCGAGTTGGTGCACAGCTGCCTTGGATGAATTATATCCGGCTGTATCAACACCCTACAGGCACTGTTAGCCAAAGTAGTCTTCCAGGTTATATTTTTCCAAAATTCAAATCACCTTGTTAGATACGTATCTACTCATGCTAGCTATGAATACCATACTAGCGTTCTCGTTTATCTTCTGGACTTCCTTCGCTACAGCCTGCGCGACCGTGAACGTGCCCGCCACGTTGATGTCAAAAAGTCGCTTGAAATTCTCAAGTGGGAAATCTGTAGATGGGCCGCTCTCCGAAACTCCCGCACAGGTGACAAGACCCCTGATGGGATATCGTAGTCTGGGGACGAACTTTGCGAAGGCGTCCGCTACGGCCTGTGGATCTGTAACATCACATCGGTAGTAAGATACATCGCCTGAATAATTTCCTGCGGCAGATTCTACCGAAGCTACGAGTCCGAATGACCGATCCAGTCAGTTTTAAGGCATATAGAGTTGACACTCAATAGATTCCAACCTACCCCAGTCTGTTGATATAGGCGTTGCTGCGATGTCGAGACAAACCACATCGCCCCCACTCTCTAGGACAGAGGCTGCGACTGTTGTACCGAGGAAACCACTGGCTCCCGTAACTAACAATTGAGCTTAGTAGATGGTCGACATATTTATACCCATTTCTTGCTAAACATGGGGACTCACCAACGATCGTCCGCCCATCAAGCCGGAATAGGTCTGCCACCTTCACGCTCGGACTTCCCTGGGGCTTCTTCGCCTCGCGAAACTCTGGGCCGTGGACGTTTGCATCCTCCATGCCGAGTGGATTCGTGTTAGCTAAGATGAACTGTAGGACCACTATGGTGTCGTTGATTTAAGGTCGAGCCGGCATTCTGCAATTCAGGAGAGAACACGGGTGGGGGACGCGTGATGATGTGCTATCGGGTTAAGTGGAGATAAGGGGGGAGGGAAAGGGGAACGGGAACGGTCGACCCGTAACCATATTTTAAAGCTTCATGGAACCACCAAACCTAAATAAAAGAATTTGCTTTCCTGGCGCGAAATAGTTAATGCTTAATAGTATGACATGTGCTAGAGACGTAAGCGCTTGAAACATGCTGTTGTCTCTATCACGTTCAGCAACCACTATAATAATAGAACCTCGAACAGAGAGATAGCATGAAGCGTTAGACAGGTATTGGGAGGACGTATTAGAGTCTTTATGGCACTGAAAGGTCAACTCCACGCGGTAGACATGTGTAATTTCCTAAGAAGTTAGATCATAAATGAAGTGAGACCATTATTCATCTAATTATCCTCACTATTGTCAGATGAAGGCCGTATGCTCGTTGCCTACTTAGGGCCATACCCAAACGCTATTGCAGGAAACTATCTAGAGTCATGATTGACTTCCAACGTAATACCCGAAAAGTCCAAAAACGCTCATATATATATTTCTCTGGTTTATATTGACCCGATGATTTGGCCCACTCGGAACTCGATATTCCGAAAACGGAGAGCCGATCAAGAGAAACTACGGTGCCGGGCCAGGATAACTTGGCAGCCACATGGTATTGTATAACGCTCATCCTGGTTCAAAGATGTGCTACTGATCGAGGCGTCATCGATTCTGCTCCTCCAGGCATTGTCGGGTTGTTCTGCATGCCAGAGCGGCAATGTGATCCCGTATCTGTGGGGAAGAAGTCTACTCAGCAGTTTTTCGATGTGTCGTCGGGCTTTACAGGTGAAGCTTTGCGCGCTTCTGACGACGCCCAATACGGTATTAAGCAGGATGCCACCCAGCCCATGACACACGCCGGTGTATTCGACGCTAGTATTAGACTCGAGAATTGTATGGTACGCAGAGTTGATCGACCAAGAGATGACATATGGTTCCCCCAGACTGAGTGCCCTGAATAGCGTCTGGGGGCACACGAATTGTCCCTGGAGTATTTTCTTATCACGCTTGGTGGTCCTGGCGAAATGCCAAGGCAACGGACGCCCGGGAACTATACAGCAGCCATCTTGTCAGTTGCGCATTCTCGGGTAAATTCGTCGAGGATAGCTGGCTCTCACATAGGTCTTTCCACAGCAGTATGCAATAGGTCCATCGAATGTAAGATATGCTGAACTGCCTTGGTACCACATCTTGGAAATTTGCGATATAGGAGTCATGCTGAAAGGTCATTTGGACTAATTTGGCTAGCTGTACCCATGATTGTCTTGCAAACGCCGCATCAAGACCATGTTCGTGTGCTGCAAGCGAGATCTGTCTGATGGTAAGGTCGAACGTGTGATAATCAATGCCCAGCGGGTCAATAACACTTGGGTAATACTGTTCCATGTTGAATGTTGATAGTGGCTGTACGGTGGGGTAATGGAAAGTAGAATTATCTCTGCGGACTAGAAGTAATAGGATACTGTGGTTAAGTTTCTGGTGTTTGGTTGATGGACAGCATTGTACGTTAGAGGGGGGGTTTTACAAGTAAATAACCTGAGCTTTGGCCGAGCAAAAATAATGACAATAGTATGGTTAAATGGCGAGAGTAAATAGTTCAAAGGTGCAACTACACGGATCATAATATCTAATTGTTGGGTGTATCATAAAGAAGTCAGATCTCAGTAGGGACTTCCAAGGCACCTCTAATAACCATAGTCCAAAGAAATAGCGGTCATTATTTGCCTGTTTCAAGAAGGATTGACCTTATAGTAGGAAAATATCGACTAGCAACAAGTAGAGGAAGGAATTGCTGATGCATATATTATCGAGCATGTATGTCCCATGTATACTCAGTCGTGGGAATACATGTACTAGAAGTTCCGTCTAGAATAATCACAACGGTCGTACAAACAAGTTTCCTGCCTCTTGTCCCTCATAGATCTCCTGGCTCCGAGAGTATCCGTCCACTCTCTTCTTGAAATACTGGGCTTCGGCATGTAGCCCGAGGTCACCCAATAGATCGAAGCCTGTGTACGAACTTCCTCGCTCCAATATTCTACCTAGAGTGCCGTTGAATTCCTCGGCGCTCGATTTCCTGGCGAAGTCCGTGAACGCGACACACACTCTCACCCACTGAATGATATGTTCGGGGTCGAGACACCCGGCCATCTGTCGCCACTCGAAGGTCTGCGTGTTGCCTCCGGACTTCCCAGCGGGCAGGAATCGCTTAAAGCCGACAGCGCCTCTCGGAATCGAAGTCTTCGTTTGCGCACCGCGCATCAGCCGCGCGAGTTGCTCTATATCGTAACACCCCCAGATCTTGCGAAGTTGGACACCGAGAAGTTGGGGCAACTGTGATGGGACAAACTTCTCCATCTTGTCTAAGCCATACACGTCCAAGTGCCATTCATACGGGTCGGGATCGGCTGCAGTGTCAACAGCAAGGTTCGACATTTGGGTGAGCAGGTAGCTGTATTGACTCTGTTGGCGGCACGGGTGATGCAACGCCAGAAGTTTCTCCTCCGTCAGCCAGTATAGCGTGGCAAACTTCTTGATTGTCAAGAGGCTGAAAGGTTCGTCACCACGTCCGACGTGGACATGGACGGAGGTCGTCTCATTGAGATGGATTCGTGCTTGCCGAAGAGCACGGCAAACATCCTCGATCTGCTTCGGATACGTAAGGTCGTCGCTGCTCATAACCACAGATGAGAGTTCGCGCCCCTGCCACTTATAAGGATCATGACTATTTCGTCCGGTTTTTTTCAGTGAGCGGTCATGAGTGATACGCCATGCATCGTAGATGGGAACATTGTCGTGAGGAGGGTGGAAGTCGTCATCCCTCTCGGAACGAACAGGTAAGCCATCGATTTGGCGAAGTATGCTGATAATGAAGTTCTCGACTTCCTCATCGCAGTCGTAGGGATTTGATATTCTGAGGAGTGCCCGGGTCTCGTCGGGGTCTGGGTCTTGCGCGTCGCCTTTGACAGAGGCAAGGAGAAACTCTAGCTCGAACCCGAAGGTCAGGCAGCCTTGACTGTCATCTTTAGCTTCGATGATCTCGTCGAATTTCGAAATGTACTCAGGCTCCATAGCTCTGTTGGTTGTCATCATGTTGATTGATAGGTGAAAAAAAAAAAAAAAAAAAGGTGTGCGACGGTGGAAGGAAATCATCCAAGGCTGTATGAAATTGAAATTGGCAGATAACTGCGTTACAAGAAGCCGAGGAAGATTGTGTTCTTTTATAAAGGAAAAAAAAACCTCTAGAGGATGTAAAATTTGGGAGGCTTAAGTAAGTTCGGCTCCTGTTAAGGGACAAATTATTCACGTTCACGCTCAACTATTTTGTAGAGCCCATTTTATTGTCGTGAGAAAGAGCATTGGATTAGCTTCCAACGTGAAGAGACGACAATCATATTGTTTTTTGTATTTCCTACACATTTAATGCGTCTTGGAAGCTGGGAGGGAAGTAAGTCACCAGTATTATGACTTTATCTTCTGCGACTAGAGCATCTAGGATGCCTATGCTCTTGAAATGGATGTGAACAATATCTACGAATATCTTTCCCTTTTCTTGTTTTTACCAACTAATTGCCCTGCTATTAACCTTGGTATAAATAATCGTGAACAAATGTGCTTCATGTAGCATTTTCAGTTATGTTTTTCTCGCACGGAATTCTCTCAACTTGGGAGAAATAGACCAGACAACTAGTCAAGCCCAACCTCACAGAGGGTTGCATATACTCCACAAATAGCAAATAAAAGTCAAAATATAAACCATTGTTTTTCGCCTATTTTAGGCACAGGAGTTTCGTAAAGTCCAAGATCTCTGGTTTCAAAGTGAGAATCATACATAGATATAGTAACACACGTATCAGAACCTCTCACCTTCAAGTATCATAGGGGATAAAAGGGGGATGACAATGAACCTTTCAGACCATTGATACATGAATCCAACACATTCTGTTGAGACGGACTTCCACAACAATTTACTGCTCTTATAAAAGTAAGTTGAAGCAGATTTTTGTATCTTCGCTGCTACATATACCTCCATCTCATCATTTGCTACGAACCAGACTCTATTCACTCAGAGTCTTCCTCTTCCCCCCATGCCGATGTATATCTAAAGGGCATCCACTTGATCGTGCTTTCCACCCGAGAGATGGACCCGTTGTTGATCTTGATCAACTGCAGGATCATATACGTGCTCGGCACACGCTCGGCCGGCGGTAGCGAAGTCGATTCCCCCTCCTCATCCTCTTCTCCTGATACAGCCGGGCTATCCACTAGCGCAACAGCGAGCACGGCGCCCTGATCAGGATCCGAGACCAGGATGCGCCGATCGCGCACAGCGGTCGTTCTAGTATACAGCCCGTTGGGGGATTCCCCCTCGCCATCTATCTGAGCAGCACAGCTCTCGTCCCGCTGGACGGCGTTGTCGCGGCGGACGCACTCCGACGCGAAGGGTACCCTGGCGCTAGAGTGCCGCTCCAAGCCATTGAAGTACGCTGTCACTAGCGGCAAGGGCTTCGTATCCGCCATCCCCGCGCCACCCTCCCGGAACACCGACAGCGACGGCCGCATAAGTGTCAACGTGCCACCCCTCGTACCGTTCGACTCCGCGCGCACGCCAAGCGCCTCGATCTCGGCGATCCTGCCCCCGTCGACCCGGATCCGCGAGCACGGCCTGGCACTCCTCGTCCACGGCGGGGAACTGCCGCTCGCGGACGAGATCTACAGTAATCATGTTATCAGATCCTCTCACGTAAAACATACATATGGTACAGCTGCTATTAAGACTGCGCCGAGGTGGATGAATATTATCCGCGGCCGCTCCGCGGATTTAGCCGATGATAGTGGGTTGGGGCCTTGGTGTAGGTGTCCCCTTGGCTGTAGCCATGATTGCAGCAGTGGTGTTTCTAAGAACCCAGGCACGCCGTGAGAGGAGAACTATTACGCCTTGTTTACTCGATAGTCTGATCTGGGATCCGGGTTCTTCTAATTGTCCTGCTATACATAGGTAGGTAAACTGGACTGGGTGCCCAACTCCAACACAACATCGTCTATCAAGCAAGTCTAGGAGACCTTGACATTGCATGGAATACCCGTATAGTACAGAGGTGAACTCGGGATACGTGACCCTAAATTGACTTTATTTGCAACAGCAATCGTTCTCAAGAGACAAAGCGCATTAAAAAGTTACACGCTTGCCCCTTCGTGCTACGGCTGTCTCTTTCCCCCTTTAAAGCTGAAGACCAAGTGGATTGGAATAAGGGGGTAAGTAATAATAGTTTGGCAGGAGTTTTTGCACGATGAAAAGAACTGGTCCCTGAAAAGATGGAAATATGGAATCTTGGTTAACATTATCTTGCGAACCCGGTAAAGTGGAACAAGACAATGAAATGTCTATCCGAGATCATTAGCCCTCATCTTGACGAAACACGGAAGCCCGCCCTCCATCGGTAAGGTAAGACTGCTCTTGCTGACCCTCTCCGTGTTGTAGGCCGGCACGAAATCGAACTTCAGCACCATTCTCGCAATGACTTGCACGGCGATGAGCTCAGCCATACGCTTTCCTAGACAGGTTCGTGCTCCACCGTTGAACACAGGGAACTCCGACGCGCTTTTCGTGATTAGTTTGCCATCCGTGGTCAGCCACCTATCCGGCCGGAATGAGTCTGCGTCCTCCCCCCAGCTGATTTTAGACCTATTCATGGCCCACGGGCACCATAGAACCACCGACCTCTCTGGAAGAAAAGTGCCATCAGGCAGAGTGGTTGCTTTCTCGCACTCCTTTATTTCGAACGGGATAGGGGGGTATAGCCGTAAGGCTTCATAGAAGACTGCCATGGTGTATGGTAATGATGCTGGTGCATAGATGGACGATTTCACTGCATCGTCATTCCTGTCAAAAAAATCTTGGCCAGGATCCTGATCGCTGTTAAGCAATTCTTGCACTTCGTTTCGAATCTTTTCAGAAATAAAGGGATGCTGGATCAGTAGGTACAATGTCCATGTTAGCGACTGGGCCACTGTATCTCGGCCAGCAGAGAGGTAATTTAAAGCTGCATCGGCTACCAGGCTCTTCTCTGTGCCAAGAGAGTCCAGCAAAGACTGTACCAGGCTACCAGATACTTTATCGAGCCGACCGCCGTCTTCAACCGAACCAAGTTTGCTTCTCTCGCTACGTTGGCGGTTTTGGATTGCGTTTTCAACGATTTCCATCCCGAAGTCTCGAATGATAGCAAGTGACTTCCTGAAACGGGTGCCGGTTAATGGCTCCGTGATAAACCATAAAGGGTTTTGGAAGCGTTCGGTAGTGGCCCCAGATGCGAACTCAAAAGCCGTAGTAAATTCATCTTCGGCGTGCATTTCCATATCATAGGCCATCTTTCCCATTAATTGACTGGTAATCTCATGGAATACCGTCTGTAAGTTTATAGGGCCGCCATCATGGGATCGCCTCTCCAATAGATCGATACTCTGGTCAAGATAACGAGGAAGAGCGATGTCAGTTAAGACACGAAGATTGGAGTTATTGAGGAAATTGAGGCCGGCCTTCCTTTGAATCTTCCACAGCTCGCCGTCGGCATTGATAATACCATAGCCGAAAAGATCCCAAGAGCGACGCTTTACGAATTCACCCTTGGCGAAGATACCCTCATTCTTGAAGACGTACTCAAGGTTCTTGGGGTCATTGATGACAATGCCGGCGTGGAGGGTAGGGACGGTGATCTGAAAAGTCTCGTACCCAAAGTGCCGCTCACACTTGGCAAACCAATCGAACAGCTTCTGTCGGGTTTGTAGAAATCGGATACCATTTCCTACTATTGGCAAAGTCCCTGGAGGCTTCCTATCGCAGTGTGAGTGGCATGGTTTAAGGTATCTAGTAGAGTGGGCAATACGAGAATACCTCAACGGGACACCGTTGCGCCGTATACTCGGTGCTCGCAAGAATAATCTGTAAAATACGAGAACCGTGATAAAAGCTATTGATAGGAGCTTATACCCTTCTAACAACGCCATCCTCTACTACTGTTTGACCTGGCTGATATTTGTATCATCATTGGGCCTTCTAAGTCGGGGCGGTTATTGAAGTTGATGGTGGCGTCGGACGTGATCAAAGATGCCAACCTCCTTTCTACCTTTCTCGAATGAGGATACGGGAGTAGTCAGTTCGCACCTCACTTACGACAGGAGTTAAGGTTAATGTTTGTCACCGGTGTGAAGGTGAATTATTTCAGGGATTACATATCGCTTGAGTAGGTACTTAGGTATTTCCCATTTTCCAAACTGATGAGAGACAGGTAGTGACGGAGGAGAGTTGAGTTGTTGAAACCTCAAAGCGTTTTCAACAATGTTTCCAGGGGGCCGCGGGGCGTCCCTAGCTTGATTTTCTTGGCTAGTCTTAGCTTTAGCACGGACCAAGTCCCTGTCGAAGATCATGCAGGACAGCGGGGACTCTTGTTAGAGCTCCTGCCTGAGCTCGCCTATGACGAAAAGCTGCAATCTGCGTCGGAGCTCAAGTGGAAAGAGCTCCAGCTAGAACATCAACATTAACAACCCTCCCCTCCTCGTCTGGATTACAGCTTCGTTCTACATACACCGACAGGATTAACCCAGAACTATACCAATTCCACCAATTCCATAATTTGAGCTGTCCCAATTTAACAATACGTTAACATATCTTCCCCAGGTTCTTAATTGACTCCTTGGCGACATTCTAACCTTTGGCCTGCTCAAACCACTAATCACAATGGTACCCTGGGTCCCCCGAATGCATCTCTTCGAGATCGATGATCAGCCTTGGTAAGATTCCGTGCCCCAACGCATCACTACCTTGAGATTGGGCTACGCAAGCCCCTACCATCATTAGCCACTTCTATAAGCTATAGATAAGCAAGGGGTCCTATACTCTAGGTAGTAGACGGGCTAACACATCCCTCCGTCGTGTCCAGGTTTCCACCCTTCCTACGGGCACACGTCCAGTCAGGCTTAACCCACGCGTGGACTACATGCATACCTTACCTGCAGTCCTGCAGCCCCGCGACGCTAGTGGCGAACACTCTACTTCGGGAGCTGGGCGCATCGGTATCAAGGTATACCTATATCGACTTCTGTGCGGGAGCCGGCGGGCCTACCCCCTTCATCGAGAAAGCTCTAAACCGACAGCTACTCTCCGCCCAGCCCAGCTCCTCGGCCGGCGCTGCCGCGCAACCTCCCCCGACCAGCGTGGAGTTCATACTGACGGACCTACACCCGCACATATCGAGCTGGGAGGCGGCGTCGAAGAAGAGCCAGCACTTATCCTACGTGCCGGAGCCCGTCGATGCGAGCAACGTGTCCACAGAACTGATACAGCAGCACAACCCGGAGGGCAAAAACGTGTTCCGGCTTTACAACCTGGCATTCCACCACTTCGACGACAACCTAGCCCGGGCGATACTGAAAAACACGGTCGAGACGAGCGAAGGATTCGGGTAAGTCGTCCCTTGAGTTCTGCCTCCACAACCCCCTCCCCCCCCCCCCTGCCCATTCCCAACCTCCCAATATCCCAACGGACAACTGACTCTCTTAAAAAACCCAGTATCTTCGAGCTCCAAGACCGCACCCCCTCCTCGCTGCTCTCGTGCGTCCTCTTCGGGGTCTTCGTCCTGCTCCTCGCGCCCGCCTTCTACTGGTGGTCTCCCGAGCGTCTCTTCTTCATCTACGTGCTCCCCGTGATCCCCTTCGTGCTCGTCTTCGACGGCGTCGTCTCGTGCCTCCGCACCCGCACCCTCCAAGAGGTCGAGGTCCTCCTGCGCACCTGCGGCACCGACGTCATCGGCGCTTGGTGCATCCGCGGCGGCCGCGACATGTTCCTCTGGCCCTTCGGCTACATGACCTGGGTCATCTGCACCAAGGTCGAGGCTACGGTTGTAAAGAAGGAGAAGTCCGGGGCGGAGGTGAGTCGAAAAGCGTCGAAGCGTAAGGCCGCAAGAAAAAATCAAGATTTGAGTGATAATGGGACGTCTTCAGGTGCGCTGGTCGGATCTACCTAATTCTGCCGTGGTCCTCTGGTAAGGACGAGACGAACATACACTTCGGCGCGGCTTTGCACAATACATCATTATATGGCGTTCGTTGCAAGGAAATAGAAAAAGGGAAGTGAGAGGTGTCGATCGTTTTGTAATTTACGAGGCAAGTATTTCCCTCTTTGTTGTTTTGAGCTAGTTTTGTACCTACCTACTTAGAGTCATCGCATTATTCGCATTGTTTACGGCGCATATTTGAGCGAGGAAGCAGACCGGCAAGCAAGCAAAGTAGGTATAATCCAAACTTATCAAATTAAGAATATGTACCAAGGTGCGGGTGGTTTGCATAGGTAATAAACGATAATGGAAAATGAAGACAATCCCACCCGAATCAGGCCGTCTAACGCCCCCTCCTTGCGCCCTGGTAACTTTCCCTCTCCCGTTACCCTTGTCAATTGTCTTACTAAAAACAGACGCAGGTGGGCTCGCAAAAAGATTTACTAACGAAAGATTTGAAAAATTCTTATGTTCTATCCACGATCCAAAATCGGCCATTGTTGGTGCTACTGCGGCTGTGTAGTTTTTTTTTCTTTCTCCTTATCTAGTTAGGAAGCCGAGGTAATCGACCACGATGAGTGTCACCATGCTATTATACAATTAGCGTCAATAGACGGGATGGGAAGATCTTGAAAAGAGGGTGTTTCAAACTTACGCGTGCGGCGCAATGCGGACGTAGTACGTGCCAAAGCCTCGGTAGAAGCGCAGCAAACCCTCCTGCCGGGCGACCTTGGCGAAGCAGTCCACCATGCTCCGGTAGGGTAGTTTGCCATCGGGTCCGCGTTGCTGCTTCTGCAAGCGGGTCTTAACGAAGTCGAAGGGCAGGCTGAGGAAGGAAGCGAAGAATCCGGCGATAGCGCTCGCCGTTAGGGTCTGCGTCTTGGTAGACCAGGTCGTGCGCGTCTTAAGCTGCGCCTTGGCCTCCGAGAAGAACGCCAGCTGCCCGAGATTGAGCGCCATGGCACGCACTACCGTCGGCGAAGCACCTGCCCACAGCGCCGTTATGCCCTCCGACCGCACGATCGAAGTCATGGCATCCACCACCGACTTGTAGTTCTGGCGCTGAGCGACAGGTTTTAGCCCATCCGACTGCATGCGGATGAGGGCGAGGTCGGCCGGGTTGCCGATGAACGCCGCGAGGCCGCCGGCGAGAAGACCAGCGCCCGCCCTCTCGGCAAAACCAATGTTGGTACCTTTCTCCTTCGCTCGCGTCGTCAATCGCTTCATGAAAGTGTCGAAGAATCCCAGTCTCGCTGTGGTATAGACGGCTTGGCGCAGCAAACCGGCGGAGAGGCCGGTGTACAGGTCAAGAACCTTGCCCTGGGCAAGAATTTCTCTCGTTACCGATATGGGGGTGGGTTTCGGGCCTGTAGCAACACCTTCGCCCGCAAGCTGGAGCCTGACCTTTATCATGTCTACGGGCTGAATCACGGTCGTGGCGATCATCCCGGAGACGCCACCGTTGATGAAGGGCAGCGCAGCTCGCATGAAAGGGGTATGTAGGAAATCATTCCCCACGGCGGTGACGGTCTCGGTGCCTTGCTTGCTCATATTGGAAGTCTTAGAGCGCGCAGCTTCCGCAGCCTGTTTCCAGGTGTTGGAGCTCATGCTTCTCGGTTAGAAGATGGAGGCAGATCGGAAGTATCGTACAAGTTGGGCACGTGCTGACTCCCGGTTAAAAGGGGGATAGGCCAAAGAGAACTAATGCGAATGACAGCTTGGTTAGCGACATTTCTGCAACCGAGTGCCTCGGCAAGGGTTGGGTTTAGTATGTCGAGATATCTCTCTCGCGCAATGTTAGGGAAATTGGGTAGGTCTATTCCGTAGATAACCGGTTACACAAGGTCAACGAACAAGACGCCATTGGCCAGCACGGTTACCCTTGGCTAGGTCGCGTAGATAAATAGGGCCGGCAGGAACAGTGGCAGGGCGTATAAATCGGCAATACAGGCGGTATTACACCGTAGTATGGTTGAGGCCATCATCGTGGTTCTGACAGGAGTGGGTCACAGCTCGGGAAAGATAGGGACTGCGGGTTGAGAGTTGATGCAGGGCAGAGCCGAAGCTATGGGATTGCAGGTCGGAAAAGACCACCCAATAGACCGACCACCCAGCTTTGGGGGAATGGAAAGAGGATCCACAATTGGTGGACGGATGGAAGGATGATAAGCACTGCGACTCGAGAGAAACGTCATAGCATGCAAGCCAACGCCCACGGCCGGGAAATCGGTAGACGACGAGAATGAACGGAACATACCAGTTTATACAATTGTTGTCGCAAGACCAAGTACCCAAAACGAGAAAATAATAACCAAGGATCACTCTCTAATCCCCCGACGCGACAGCAGTATATAATACCGTTTCATGCGAATAGGACTAGGCGTCTAGGACGAAAGTCCGCTAGTTCGGGATGGCTGGAACTTAGATAAGATTTCGGGCGTGGCGTCTCAACAGGCGGGTGTAAGCTCGGACACGATAGCGAAAAGAGGAGTATTGGTAAAGCCTTATTTGGCGTTGGCGGGAAGTCAACAGAAACCAAAAAAAAGAGAAGAAGAAAAGGAAAAAGAAAATATCAACAGGGGCGTATGTTTGGCAAACGGAGGTTGGGTGTGAGCTTAGGTCGGTAGGTAAGCACGCGACAGAACTTGTTCAAGCCAATGAACAAATAGTAGTCTGGTACAGCGAAATGTGAGATATATAGGTAGTTTAATGGATACTGGTGGGATATTGAAGTTGACGAGTCAGGTCTGGTCCCAGGGGACTTGTATGTCGGGGTGGTCCCTCGCGCGGGTGGAAGGGTTGTTGCGAGAGTGATGGGAGAAGAGGTGGGAAGGCTGAAGAGAGAATTGAAATTCAAGACCTGCTTTTGAGTAGTCAAGGTATTGTACTGCAATGTAATAGAAAATAGAAGGCACGAAGCGACTTTAAGGATTGCGACTGGCTGGCTTTCCAGCAAGAGACAAAAGCGTACTAACTGGATACAAAGAAGGGGGAAGGGGCGGAAGAGGGTATTGGAATCAACTTTATGACATCGAGGGGAGGGGCGATCCGTGGAGATATTTAACTTATACCTACTGAACCGAGCTGGTTGCCTGCTTCGCACACGCAGCACTTCCTTTTCCCCTTAGCCATGCTTCATTGAACGGCTTCAACAAATAGAAAGTTGTTTCTGCTCCCTCCATCCGCGCACGCGCACGCGCACCTGGACAGAAATCGGGAACTAGAACTACCTAGGGTGACTAACTAACTTACACTACAACGATGCGGGGTTGGCTATACCATATCAATTTATATACATATCTATCCAGTCAACCGGTCCGTCGTCTGCTGCTTTACGTGGCCCGCTGTGGCTCAATCTTAATCTCGGATGTCTGTCTACCTGTTCGCCTTAACTTGTCAAACGCTCAACGGACAGAACCAGCAACCCAGCAATTCAATCCACTCAGGTCTCAACGTCGCGGTTCTTATCGTGTGGGTATGAAGTCAACAATGATGCAGTCGTTCGTTCCACTTTTTAAACCCCCTGATCCATCGAGGCGCTCAAAATGTCACAATATGTCAATTGCCGCGGTCGGGGTACATTTGGAACAGTTTCGGCATTCGCTGTTCGTGACGGACTATCCATCTATACATCATGCTCACACCAAACCGGTCTCTCCCTTGATTGCCACCACTTCAATGCCTTATGAGAGAGAGATATCAACTTTCTGATACCGCGATATCCCCGTTGTACCAAGCTACCAACCTACTCGGGTTAGCGTATTGCGGGGTAGAGTTCCATTTTACCTAGTGTAGAAGCCGTATGTACCGGATCTATGTACCTCCAACTAGTAGGTACCTACTGTATAAGTGGTATCGATAAAGTAGCTGTGTAAGTGTGAGCTACAACAAGATACCTACGCGTTGGCCCGCTGCACAACATTTAAACTTAACTACCTGATTATCATTCATGTCTGTGCTGATTCGGTTTATAACGGCTTTTATTCGATACGACTCTCTCGCGATACAATAGTACTATCAATATGGGCTGCGCTTGACCTAACCTAGGTTGATTGCTTGTGAGTTAGGTGACGTCAAACATACCTCATAAGCTAGCTCTAGGTACCTGTCAACCCCTGTTATTTTCTGTTTTTATACTGTGGTATATCCCGGGTACATATTTAGCATCAACTTGTAGACACTTATATAATACCATGAGTGATTCGACAGCATAGTAGCTCACGATAGTGCCAAGAAGCATTGAAGAAGAATAAAGTTAAGTCTGACTAGTCCAATCGACGAGATAACCGGTTCCTGGAACCTGCACAGGACATGAACCTTTCCCCGAGTCGACCGATGTCGCTACGCAATGCTTGAAAAAGGGTAAACCCCGATGGCTAGCCTGTGCCGGGTTTACAGTGATTACATTGTGGATCTTGTCATTGGTACATACATAAGACAAAGTGTTGAGGACCGATTCGGTGGACCTGGGGACTTGGCAGTAAGACATAGATGAATGTATAAAAAGGTACGGAACCCGACGCACTAACAAAACTAATCACGACTATCTACAACGTCCAAGCCGTATCCCGACGCCGTGTCACGCTTCCATGACCGTAAACTTCGACACTAAAGATATTCAGGAACACCACCATGGGATCAAAGCACAATATATCCGGAAACAGGCCCGGGAATGCACAGCATTTCTTCACAACTTCAACCTTAATTGAGGAGCTTACCCGGCGACCGGGGGGTCATTTTCCCCCCTTACGCAAACGAGGTTGTTCCCGCAGTTGTATTATAAGGCACGGGAATCTGAATTCCCTCATCTTTTTCCTTAAGAGCTTGAGAGGGTCTTCATGGGTGGCGTCCCAAGCCATGACACTAAGTCATCTGCCATAACTCCGAATAACAGTGAACTTTCTATCCACCTCTTTCCGGCCGGTTCTCTTGCTCTAAGAGTGTCAGGGGTTCCCACTCCTTCGGATCTCTCCATACCTGCCCCGTCCCCCAAATTACGGCGACGTACGTACATGACCCCCTAGGGCAGGACGTAAAAAGGTCTTCATCCAAATAAGCCGGGATTGCATCGGACTACAAATTGTTTCCTTCTGGCCTCCAATCCTGCACGTATCGGCTTAGCTCAACAGAAATAAGCTTTGAAGGATTGCGTGGCTTGGCATTCAAGATCTACGCGATAATAAGCTGATGAGCTAGGATACATGCAACGAAAGAGGAAATCTGAAAGATACCAACTTATGGAGCGCGTTCGGACCGACTTACTTTCTCGACACTGGCCACTTAACCTCTTGCCGAATCATGCAGGGCTTCAACCACCATCAAGTCCTTGAGTTAGCCCGATGACGGTCAGTAGTGGCTTTCGTAGGATTCTGATCTCAGTATGACTGTGCTAGTATTTCACATAGGGCTATGAACACTATAGCATGCGAAGTAAATCATAGAGAGTTAACAAGGGTTCATTCTTCTGCTATACATACCCATGAACAGCCAACGACAAAGCTAAGAGAGAATCGGTTACATACACATATGGAGACACGAAAACATAGTCAAGGTACCTTCAGGATTGTAGACACTATGTTTTAGCCGATTTTCTTCAAAAGTAACGCATAGCATTGAGCGACTCCCACAAGACACAGAATGAAATGAGATAGCGGCTCCTCCACTGTCAGACTACTTAGGACTTACTAATAACGTCCACTGTTTAATGCCACGGATGAAATTCTGACGGTCTACTTAGGTGAGGCTTCTATCTCCTCTTCTAAATACCCTTATTTTTCTATGTACTTATAGCCTCTGTATTCTAAAGCGACTATAAGAAGAAAGTCTAACTAGACATAGTACATATGTCACTCACACTCGTCTCTGTTTTGACACTTAGAAGGTGGACGGAAACAAAGTCAATCGCCCACCATCGGACACAATGACTGCCCCGTTAGCATATGCACCCGCTTTAGACGCGAGATACAATATTGCGCCGGCCATATCCTGTTCATTGCCCGTGCGCTCTAGGGGAACGGCGTTCTTGCCGATGCCGCCGCCTTCCCCCACGAGCGGTGCTGTCATATCGCTCGGATATACTAATAGTGTAACAAGTTGTCAGTGCCATCCGATACTAACATCTCATCTTCTTATATGCAGATATCTCTCTGCCTTACTCTCTCGATTCTACCCCTAACTTAGTCATCCCTATATGATACCTTGACCCTTCCAAACGACGAAGCCTAGGGAGAGAACTAAAAAGCGGAAACGAGCTATAAAATTGACTTACTGCCAGGACAAATCGCATTAGCCCTGATGCCCCACTGAGGCAGCGCAGTGCTGAGCTGCTTGACGAGGTGCATGCAGGCGGCCTTGCTCTGGCTGTAGGCCCAGCCCCCGGTATTCTTCTTATTGAAGCTGGCGATGGAGCTGACAGCGACGACCTGGGACGCCTGTTCGACGTTCTTCTTCGCGTTGCCGGCAGCGAGCAGCTTCAGGAACGTCATGGCCGTGAACCACATGGCGCTCACGTTGACGGCGAACGTCTCGGTGTACTCGGCGGGCGACGCGGCCAGGTTCGCGGCCACGAAGTCGTCGAGCGTCGTCTCCGGCGTCACCTTGGCCCCGAAGGGCCCCAGCACGCCCGAGTTGCACACGAGCAGGTTCGCGTGCCCGGCCTCGGCCTCGACCCGGGCCGCCGCCGCCCGCAGCGCCTCGATCGACGTCACGTCGCAGACCACCGGCACCACGACGGCGGGGTCGGTGGCCGAGGCGGCTTCCTCGAGCTTGGCGAGGCGCCGCCCGAGGATGTACACCTTGGCCGCGCCGTTGGCGACTAGCGCCTTGGTTATCATGAGCCCGATTCCTGGAGATTTCGGTTTGTCAGTGTGGCCTAAGGGAGTAGTGGGAACGCTTGCGGAACGGAGCTGGGTTGATTTCCCCCAGACGATGGTATCGTCTCGTTTACTCACCTGTGCCGCCGCCTGTCACGACCGCCACTAAGCCATTGACGTTGAAGAGGTTCCCTGCGCCCAGGGAGGTGAGGCTCGCTTCTGGGGATGCCATCACTCCTGTTTATACAGCCTGCGTAATAAGCAGCGATTTGATTACTGCAGATTGCTAGGTAAGATACGGATGAGCTTTTCTAGCAGATATCTGTCTTCAAATAAAGCCGTGATGAACTCAGCGGGAACGTATGATTCTTAGGTGATGTAACGAGCTACAGCAGCAGCGTGATCACGACATATAGTATCCTTCCTAGAGGATGAACGACATAAGAGCCCGGGACAATCAACAGGGAAAATATGCGGAAGCTCAGTCACGTCGGACCCTAGCATAATGCTCTGCGCATCCATCCGCCGTCCGATTGTCTGATATAGCCATCACCAATATAGGCCGAAACCAAGACCAAGAGATCACGCCTCGTAGGAACAGCATCTCTCTCGTTCTACATGCCCCACCATTGCATCAACCTTGAACCGGGCTCGTGATACTACGCTACCCCTCAGTGGATACTGATCGTATGTATGCAGTCCCATGAATGTCGATGGGTCGTCGTTCCCTGGCGAATAGGCTGCCTTCTACCGTCGTCTTAGTATTTGAGCTAGATACTAGGTAGGTATGTATTCTTGTCGCAAAAATGGGGGGCGAGTTGACGACCTATATTTGTAAGCCGCCTTGGTAGCTGTTTAATTATATACCTAGGTAGGTAAGGTGAAGGATACCAATGGTATAAAATACTGATTGTGCAATAACCTCATCTCATTATACGCATTTGTGTAGTAAGCCATAGGTATATATTCTGTTAATGCGATAATGTGGCCTAAGCTTTAGTTCCTATAATTTAATAGCTTGCATACTGTGATAAGATAAGATCCATCTCTTGGGCCCACCTTAAATTTTCATGACCGCGAAGCCCATCGCGATCGTCGCATTCTTACTAGCAATATCATTTATGCTATGAGCCTCCAGAAAATGCCAAAACGGAAACGTAGTGAACCTAATCTCGAAGAAAAACTGGCACAATGGCGCAAGGAGCTGTTCCGTGGCCTGAAGACGGCTAAGGGATTCGAGCGCCAGCGTCTAAGCAAGCGAATCCGCGAAGCAGACGCCGAGAAGGCCGCTCGACTGGAACGGGAGGTCGCCGTGCTGAAGGTTTGTTCTGCTCGTCATTCAAATAATCCAAGATGCCTAACACCTCAATTCCCCCCCTTTCCAGAGTCTCGACCTCCACCAGGCAGCGAACGTCCACCTCTGCTCCTCGCTCCTCAAGATCAAGGGCGTCGCCGAGTCCCCCAAGCTACCCGCCGACATCAAGGCAGTGCCCAAGCCGACGGGCCTGACCGAAGAGGAGAAATCTGCGTTGCACAATGTCACGAGCGCATTATGCAACCGCAAACAAGTCAAGGACATCATCGAGGAGGTCATTATGGGGACGTGCATCGCACTGAGGGTGCCGATGCCGGAGAAGAAGGGCAAGGGTAAGGGTAATGGGAAGAGCATGGACATTGGAAAAATTGAAGATGGAGATGGAGAAGATAATAAAGACAAGGCAAAGGAGAAAAGGAAGAAGAGCGATACCCGTTCTGGCAGGGCCGAGAAAGAGGAGCAGGCCGACGATAGAGATGTGGATATCGACGGCGCGAGAGAGCAGGATAATGAAAAAAAGGAGGATTCCGAATTAGACGAGTCTATGCTCCTCAAACGGCAACTCGAGGGCGACTACAACAACATAGAAAGCGCTGGGAAGGGCTCAGATGCGTCGGAAAGCGCAGAGTTCAACGGCTTCTCGGACAGCGAAGCCGAAGAACGCGCGTTTTCACAGTACGACGACTTCGTAGCGGGTTCCAGTTCGAGCGACGAAGAGGAAGACTCGGACGACGATGACGATGATAAGGGTGCTAGCGACAGTGACGACGGTTTCGTAGATAGTAGGACGAAATCGATCCGCAGGCTCGCGCCCGACGACATATCCGTCTCCCCGTCGGAAGACTCAGACCATTCGTCCGAGGAGTCGGAAGACTCCGAGTCCGCGGTCTCCCCGCCCCCCAAGAAAGCCAAGAGCAGAGCTACGGCAACAGCGGGACCGGTAAAGGTTGGCAGCTCGGCGTTCCTGCCGACGCTGATGGGGGGCTACATCTCGGGCTCCGAGTCGGCCTCGGACGTGGACGTGGCACCGGCGCGGAAGAACCGCCGGGGCCAGCGGGCGCGCCAGGCCATCTGGGAAAAGAAGTACGGTGACAAGGCGAAGCACCACGAGAAGGCCAGGAACAGCCGGGACTACGGATGGGACCTGAAAAGGGGTGCTGTGGGAGGGGGCGAGGACGAAGGGCCCGGCGGGCCTTGGAAGAAGGGGATCCGGAACCCGTTTGAGAAGCAGCAGCACGTCCATCCGCAGCGGCAGCAGCGCATGCAGCAGGCGCAGATTAGAGAGCAGCATCAGCATCCTCATCCGCAACAAGAACAACGGCAGGTTGTACAGGATAGACCGAAGCCCAAACCACCGGCGCCCTCGAGGGATGATACGGGACCTTTGCATCCCAGCTGGGCGGCGGCCAAGAAGGCCAAGGAGGAGAAGCAGAAAGTGGCCTTCCAGGGACGGAAGGTTACGTTTGACTAGAAGGGATATCGATAGGGACTTACTGGCTACCATTATTAAGATACCAAGTTCTTTTAATTTCCTTTTTACAACAAGCCAACCAACAACATAATTACTAAGAAGATAGAAGAGTGCACGGGAAATACGAAGTTCGTAAAGTGACAACTTGGTCAAATTATGATGGGAACTAGATATCTAACCTTATGTACCTAGATAGGTAGGCAAATATCATTTTATGAATCTGTCGTCCCTTGCGAAATAGAAATAGTAAAATCTGCGCATATGCATCATATCGATGATAGAAAATAAGTAAAGCTTCGCGTTTAGAAGACCGAGAACTTATGACCATTTCCTTTCCCCCCAAAAATTTTGAATTCTGCGCGATGATTGGAATTGATCCGGGAACGAGTGAGCGATATGAAGGCAAAGGGTATATAGGTAGATAGATACGAATGCAAATAGAATTTTGTGGTGTTTTCCGTGTAGGGGGCAAAGGCAAGACTAATGCAACGGATGGATAGAAGTAGACCCAACGCCTCAAAGTCTGTGGGGGGTGGAATAGATATGTAGCAGGCGTGTATTGTAGTAGTAGATAATACGAATCTGTGCCAAACCTGTCTGTAAATCCCCGTCCGAAAGCTTCAAGACTTCGCAGCCTGCAGTGTAATGCAGTAGATAGTATAGAACGTGATATGATTTATCCGTCCGTGCGCAGGTAGTATGATATGTAGAGATTCCAAATGAGTAGTTGAGCAGTGGTATAGAAGCTTCAACTAGCCTCATTTATTCTCAAGTCCCATTGCCTGCTCGTATGGGAGAATGTACTGAGGAAATACTCAACGCGGCAAAAAAAAAAATTGATAGGAGAGGTACGAAACTGCGAGAAATAGGAAATGTGATAAGCCATGACGAATACTTAGTAATT
This sequence comes from Biscogniauxia marginata, assembly GCA_022695795.1. NCBI lineage: Eukaryota > Fungi > Ascomycota > Sordariomycetes > Xylariales > Xylariaceae > Biscogniauxia > Biscogniauxia marginata. The sequence continues at coordinate 496,607 of MU404063.1, read as the reverse complement.
CCAAGGAGAAGATAGGAGAAATACGCATATAGTTCGCTAGAATCCGTGACCGTGTAGAATAGGAGACGAGACGATGAGTTTCCTGGATATGAAGAGATCGGATCCGAGATGTATGCTAGTTTGAGGATGAGGTTGAACCAGCCCTATGAGTCGGTCTCCGGAATCCTCGGTAATATACCACGGGATTTAAGAGTCAGGATGATGCGAGGGCGCTTGGGGTCAGGCCCGCCACTCTCGCTTCCGCTCATCGGGTCTCTGGGACGTTTACCGGAGGTATCTTCCTCGTGCTCATCTTCACCTTCATCTTTGACCTCTTCAGGCTCGTCTCTGCCCTCGTCGTACTCGTCTTCACTATCAGTTAGTGTCAGATCAATAACATTGGAAGAGCCTGTGCTTGATGTCACAGTCCTGGGGCCTCTGGTGGTGCTGCCGGCACTGATTGAGCCCTCTGTGACGAATAGGCCACTGCTACTGTCTCCTACACTTGCCGGTCCCCCTGAGACCGATTGGTCACTAGGCGCATTGCCGTCGCCATCGTCTACCGTGAGGTCAATATAGCCCGCTTGGGACGGGATGCTTGTCTGCTGAGTATATCCAGGGGGAGGATTCTGATCTTCGTCCGAGCCTGACGAACTCGAATGCTGCAATGATCTAGAATCCCCGGTAGAGTTAGCGTCGGGCATTTCTTCATCTTCACCTGTTCTTGCTTCTGCGACTCTATAGAGAGACAGAGAACCGCCAACGGGGGACGGAAAACCACTATTGGGATGTGAAGAGCCACTGATGGGTGGCGGAGAACTGTCGTCATCGTTAGAGTTCCCAGATGACCCCGTATCGCTAATGGTGCTAGCAGATGGACTTGTCTCAGAGCCACCTATAGGGTTGTTATATTCACCAACCGGTGTGTCATCGTAGAATCGCTCGATGAGGTGAAAGTCGCTTTCACTTGGCTTCCAGTTCTGAAGGGCAGTGAGACAGCTCAAGTTCTCAAGTTGAGATTGAAACGATAGCTGTGGTGGTTTTGGTAAAGTGACGACACTCGACAAGTCCTTGATGAAACTCCAGTCGCGGATTAACTCCCTTCTGCTGTTAGCTTCATAAAAACGAATCCATTTCAAGCCACGTAGCTGGTATAGGTAATCCATTCCGTGGACCGTTCTCATGCTGCGATATTTCCTATAGTTAGGTTGGTTGTCAGTGCGGCGGACCATTCTTTGGAAGACGTCGAGATCCTGTTCAGCGAATGAGGATTCATCTGCAAAGTCTTGGTAATAGTGCTTGTCCTCTTGCATTTCATATTTTCGTCTCATACGGCTTTTCGCGCACTCGGAAATATGAACTACCACTGTTCTCATACGCTTAGTCTTCATGAACCACGTAAGTGGGACGGTACGTCGTGAGACTTTAGAAGTCTCTTCAGAATTCTCTTTAGGCGGGGGGGATCGTTCCATTAATCGCTTAACCCGGGGCTGAAGGTTTCCGTGCCACATTAGCTCAATATTCACGGTCCTTTCTACTCGAGATTGCCCAATACCCTTGAAAAACAATCCAAGTTCTCCTAGAGAGCTAAAGGCAAACGTGTTAGCTCCGTAGAATATATGGACGCCAATATAGTACCAGCGTTTAGACACTAATAGTGGACTGAGTAGAGTGTTGGGTTCCGTCGCTTCTGGAATATAACACGGTCCCTTAAAGTGGAATCGATGGAGTAATAAGTTCATCCCTGGAGCGTTCTCGGGCGGAAAGTCTCGTGGGGGCTCAAAAGGATCGAGGCGGGAAATGCAGTGTATCAAGGTATCCTTAACGAGCATGTGCCGGAATATTCGACCTTGAATTTCGGGTGGTAGCTTTTCGAATTGGAATGGCGTTAGGACCCTATTCTGAGCTCCAGGATTGTCTCCCCCTGGAGCTTCTAATTTCTCTGGTTCCTCTGGATTCTTTGATGTGATCCTCAGATCTGGATGAGTCAGACCTATCCGCATACTCATATTTTCCTGTTTGCAGCACTCTCGGTAGATATCTTCCCATGTTTTGCCTGGCTGGTCATTGTTAAGCCAGTCTCGGAGTACAACGTACCAATGCTACGACAAACTGTTAGTTTGGATTAAAAAATGGGACACCGCGACTTACCTCAGGGGCAGGATTCCCATTCTTTAACCTGTCAACCTCGTCCGATAGGTTGTCAACTTCGCGAGATAGGTTACGGATCTGACGCCCTTGGGCTTTAGCTTCATCTTCAAGTCCTCGTATCACTTTTTTTTGAGAGTTGAACGCTTCTTTCAACCTGTCGCGTTCTTGTTGGACTTCCTCAGGCGACTCTGCAGGATTGGGATCACTATCTTCGCTGTCCCTTGAATTATCATTGTCCATTATGCCGGCCGACACTGACCGGTCGTCGCCATCGTCATCGTTATGATCAGACGCAATACTCATGGAGTCGAAGTTGTCCCCGCTACCATCCCCGTTGTCATCCCCACCGTCATCGCCTCTTCTATCATGGTCAGACGACATGTTGACAGATGAAGAATGGGTTGCATGAAGGTAGATTGCATATGATGTGGGTATGCAATACGAAAGCTAGGAAAGTTATCGACGATATAGAAGAAGGTAGAGCCCCTGCATGTAGTCAGGTTAGAAGTCTTATACGCAAGGACGATCGCCGATCGATCAGTAACAAGGCGTAGAGATAGGTGATGTGGGAGAGGGACGTTGGTGTCCCACGGGGGCTAAAGATATACTCAGGTCCACCATGCGAATATAATTTGAGATGAAAGGAACCTTAGAGTTCTCATCGGACGGAATAATTCTTGAATAGGTAGGTAGGTACCCAGGTGCCTAGATTAGAGAGTAGATTCCGGCAGTCATGGGAGGGTGCAATGGATCAAGGATAATAAAGCTCGAAGTAAGGCACGGTGACGAATCTGAGGAAGAGATGAGGTACATCGAGATGTTGTATTTTGGTGATTACAAAGGTAGGTATGATGTGGAAAGATGAGGTCGATCAGATTAAGTGCCTGCAGTTAGGTCATCGACGTACCTGAGAGCTCTATAGGAGAGAAGTAATGACGGGGATTTGTAGGTGGTGTATGTGCTCTGGCAAGAGCCGAGACATTTCAATGCTTCGTATTTTATAGTTGTTTGGGTTCGGACGATCCTTAGATATGTGAGGGTTAATAGGCGTAGCAGTGCAATGTAGAAGAAGGAATACCTCAATGGGGTAGAATGATGCGTAGGCACAATGATAGGAAGGCCTTAGGTAGGTAAGTATAATAGATACTAAGATGACGTGAAGTGTGGATTAGTTAAGAGGAGGTGGTCAAGGACGTATTGATACCTGCCTCGCGTTCAGCCCGTCAATGTGCAGCGTCCTTGCTGTGAATCCGCTGAATGAGTCTGGCGTGGATACACGTTCAGGTAAGTATGTGATGTATGAAGGTAGGTTGGAATTGATTAGTAGTTGGAAGATATGTCGTAGTATGTGTAGGAGAGAAGGGAAACGTCCTGTGATGGCTGCATGTGTGGAAGTTTCACGGGACGAACGAGGAGTTATATTGGCATATGTATACCTTACCCACCTACGGAGAGGACTGGAAGTTGCGAGATGAATAACGAGGGAACGTATTAAGAGTACTCTCAAAGAGTTCGTGATCACTTCTAGTAGGTAGATGGGTAGTGGTATACTAGAAGAAAATGAGATAGTTTAGGTCAATGAAATTGACCCGAGTGAGGTACCTACCTTGGATGAAGGGAAGTGTATGTACAATAAGTTTTAAGTAGAGAGAAAGACACACGCATACCTACATCTAGTTAAGTTTCTTCAACTACCTAGGCACCGTAGGCTAGGTAGGTAGCTATAGAAGACGTTTACGGATAACGTGAGTATTTCACAGTTTCTCACACTGATGTCTTATACTCAGAATTGCCGAATTGGGAACATTCAGCTGGCCCGTGCGTTAGACGTTCCGTAGTACGGAGTGATTACCTAATCGTGCTCCCCCAAAGTACCGAGCCCGCCTAACGGGAATTCCGAATTCCAAGCGGGCAGAGGCCGCGCAAACGAATTTCTTCCCTTTCAAATTATTCTAATCGCGCGCGCTCCGACCGAACTCTTTTCCTTAATTTTCCCCCCCACTGCTCGCAGAAGCTCCCATTTAGCACCATGGCGTCGAACGAACAGTCCTTGCCTTTCATATACCAGTTCGCCGCCGGTTAGGAATACTATTTACTCCCGATCATGATATTACTCTCGTCGACTAACAACAACAAATCACAGGCGCTATCGCGGGAGTCTCGGAGGCAAGTTCTCTAACCGGGTCGCGCAGGCGAACAAATACCTAGCTGACTACCGCGTGCTATGTGCAGATCTTGGTAATGTAATCTCGACCGACCACTGCCCACACTGCATCGCGTGCCCGCTGCTAATTCCCACCAGGTACCCGTTGGATGTTGTCAAGACCCGAGTGTGAGCGAACATGCGGACCGGATCTGGCACAACCACAAACTTACGTGCGATACAACAGACAACTCCAGACTGGCAAGGGAGGTGGCGAGGATGCTTATAATGGCATGGTAGATGCGTTCCGGAAAATCGTCCGCAATGAGGGGTTGGTCTGCAACCCGCCCTGGTTATGCGAAGGCTTACGCTGGGTTGTAGATTCTCGAGACTGTACCGGGGTATCAGCGCGCCTATCTTGATGGAAGCCCCGAAGCGTGCCACCAAGTTCGCCGCGAACGATGAATGGGGCAAGGTATACCGCAAGGCCTTTGGTGTTGACAAGATGAACCAGTCCCTGTCCATTCTGACAGGTGCCACTGCCGGTGCCACCGAATCCTTCGTCGTCGTGCCCTTCGAGCTGGTCAAGATCCGACTTCAAGACAAGGCATCGGCCGGAAAATACAGCGGCATGCTCGATGTTGTTGCCAAGACGATCAAGAACGAGGGTATTTTGGCTATGTACAACGGTCTCGAGAGTACTATGTGGCGCCATGTACTCTGGAACGCGGGTTACTTCGGCTGCATCTTCCAAGTTCGTGCCCTCCTACCGAAGGCAGAGACCAAGAAAGGTCAGATGATCAACGACCTGATCTCGGGTTCTGTTGGTGGGACTGTCGGCACTATCATCAACACGCCAATGGACGTCGTTAAATCACGAATCCAGAACAGCGTCAGGGTTGCCGGCCAAGCCCCCAAATACAACTGGGCCTGGGGAGCGTGCGCGACAGTGATGAAAGAGGAAGGTTTCGGTGCTTTGTACAAGGGTTTCTTGCCCAAGGTGCTGAGACTTGGTCCTGGCGGCGGTATTCTGTTGGGTAAGTCCTAAAATGCTTGTCGTGGTCCTCTATAACAAACTGCGGCTAAATCTCTATTGTAGTGGTCTTCACCGGCATGATGGATTTCTTCCGCACTCTGAGAGCATAAGATAGTTGATCCTGGCTTGGTTTGGGTTAGAATTCTCACATATTTCGGACACCTCAGCATTGGAGATGGGGATGTATATTGATTACAAAAATCGGTGTCTATAGAAAAAAAAGATGGATGCTTGGCTGGGGCATGCATTTGTATTCCAATGTTAGAACATTTTCCTAATTCTGTCACGGGCGGAGAGCACCTCACAGGTTCTCTGCGACGGCGAGTCTGACGACAGTTGAACTAGTGGCCGTCTAGTCGGAATCGAATCCTATTCGTGGTCTTCGTTGAGGCTGACCGTTGCTTGTCATCGAATGTGGGAGCTGAAAACCGGAGGGGCCTGTGGGGGATGTGCAAGTGCGTGCGGATTGAATGGAGCCAAGTCGTGGTAAACCTGGATGGAATATCTCCAGACTCCACATGACAGGCATGAGCTGTGGCCAATGAAGGATGCACTAAAAGGACCCTTGGGCGACCTAGGTAATTATCTAAGTTACCAGTACCATCTATCTACCTAGTACGTAAGATATCTTATTAGAATAAGGTAGGCACATGTAGTGTATGAATGGGTACTAAATACCTGTACCATCTTACTTTACTTGGGTAGAGTTGGTAGGTACCATAAAGATGTATCAAGTCTCTAATAGGAGGACATTTGGTATAGTCGAATCAATTATAAACTTTATCTACCATTGACGAGGAAGGCTTAGAGCGATACTACATACTATCCTGCAGATTTGCCATGTTCTGCCGGGATAAGCTGTGATTGGCTATAGCTGCATGCTTATCAGCTCTGATAAACCGGGTGTTAGTGGGTTAGTGGGTTAGTGGGCGTTCGCGGGGTTCGGGGACGCGCACAAACCACAGCTGATCATAGCTTCCATTAATTTACAGTATCATGAACACGCATTGATCTGGTCTAACCTACAGACTTACCAACTTGTACCTCCTAATTGCCGGCCATCCTCCCTTTATCTCTCAGACAACCTCCTCGCTCAGCACACCCGACACACCCGCGCATCAACGCTGATACTTTCACAATCAATTAAATCCCTTTGCGACGCTGACTGATCGACCTACCGACCTAAATAACCGAATCGATCCGACAGTAATTACCTCCGGGCCTTATCTCCTTGCCTTTGTGAATCTGTCGCTGTGACTCGAATCCGGAATCCCAAGAGCGAAATCTTCCACCCTTCTCCTCTGCATACTCGAACCCGAACAGACGATTTACCCACGTACATTGCGATCGCCTTGAAACCTCGTCAACGTCTTTGCTCTAGCCGGTTCGGGCTCCTCTCCGGGTCCCCCTTTTTCAGTCGAAGCGCTTCTAGTTGCCCTTTAAATAAGCCGTGGTCCCCCGAGATTCACAGCGAGGCGCAATTCGAAGTGCTTTGGACTACACTGTTCGACACACATGAGTCATCTACTCTGGAAATACTACTGGGAAAATGATGTCGACAAGTTCCGTCGACTCCTGGCTCCGGCCGGATATTCTCAGAATCCTTCCAAAACTTCGGCTGCGGCCGTAGGGAGCCCGGGAGCCTTTGGTAGTTCGCCACGGGCTGTCGCCAAGTCGCGCAAGATCGCCGGCTTCGGCGCGAATGCCGCCGGGTCGAAGAATACCGGTATCAGTTTGGGGAAAGCCGAAATCAACAGCCGCGACCACATGGGCCTGACAGTACTTCTCCGAGCTGCTTCTTCTACCTCGTCGAACGCCATCGCCTTCGTCGAAGCCCTTCTCGAGAATCCCGCCATCGATATCTACGCCGAGGATCTCGAAAGTGGTTGGAATGCGCTGCATAGGGCTTTATACAATGGAAACATCTCGATCGCCCGGTTGCTACTCGAAAAGGAGCGCAGAGACTTGACTGAGTCATTTGGAGGTACTGCCATTGCTAAGGTTGGGCGGCTGATTAAGACAAAGGACCGCGAAGGGAATAGTCCTTTTGATGTTTACAACGCTACTATTGCCCTCCGTAGTCTGAAGGTCTCGGAAGACCATGCGAACTCGGACCAAGGATCGGACATTGACGAGGGCGCTGGCGCCGATGAGCCTCGGTAAGCTTGAGCTCCGATGGTGCAGCCTATATCCGCTGCTAACATACGCTGTAGCCACCACACCAAAGCCGTTGGCCTCGGTGAAGAAGTATTCACCTTTGGGAGCAACAAGAATTTATCACTTGGCCTTGGTGATGAAGATGATCGACAGTTCCCGGAGCGCATTAACCTGAAACGGCCGAACCACTTGATCCAATACTTCTACGATCAATATCTGTATGACCAACAGCGCCATCCAAATATGGACGAATCGGTCCATCGCGACCAAGCTGGAATTCCTGCCTTGATTCAGAATCGCCCATTGATCATCCAAGATGTTGTTCTTTCCAAGCTTCATAGCGCAATCCTCACTACAGACCCTATGTCTAATCTTTACGTCTGTGGTGTTGGACGTGGTGGCCGTCTTGGCCTTGGCGACGAGAATACTCGGTTTGACTTTATGCCTGTCCAAGGTGGATTGTCTGACAAAAAAGTGATCCAGGTTGCTCTGGGTCAGAATCACTCCATGGCAGTGACTAGTGGCGGTGAGCTTTGGACATGGGGTTCGAACACGTTCTCCCAGCTTGGGTTTGCTTTGCCAGCGCCTCTCAAACCTGACGAGGATCCGATGAGTCCGACGCCTCGACAACTCTTTGGTCCCTTAAAGAAAGAGATTGTGCTCGGTGCTGCAGCCTCCTCGATTCATTCTGTTGCCCACACGGGCTCTTCATTGTTCTGCTGGGGCAAGAATGTTGGGCAACTCGCCTTGATGGATGCGGATTCTAGATCCCTAGAAGTACAAACTGTTCCGAGAAAGGTTGCCGCAACTTTACTCTCAAGTCACTCGTCGATCATCATGATATCAGCAATCGACAGAGCAACATCTTGCCTCTTCGAGGACCATACAGTCTGTGTGTTCACGAGCTATGGGTATAACATGATAAGATTCCCCTTTGCGGACGGATTCACGAACCCAGCCCTCCAACGATCTGGTCAATTCTCAATATCCTCTCCGTATGATCCCAGTCGTCGTGAAATACACCAGATTACATCGGGAGGGGATACTATCGTTGCCGTGACAGGCAGTGGTGACCTTTTCACGATGCAGCTTAATCATAGATCGGATGGCAATCAAGTCACTTCTTCGACAACAAATCCATCCAAGATTAAGGACGCGATTACTACACCACAATGCATTTGGAATTCCAATAAGGACGGAGTCAAGTCAGCTAGTGTTGGAGAACACGGCTCGGTCATGATCTCCACACTGTCGGGTGCTGTCTGGCGGCGTATCAAGCGTATAAAAGCAAAAGATACAAAAGCCAATGTATTATCCGACTTGAAACGAAAAGATTTCAAGTTCCAGCGTGTCCCATACATTACCGATGTCGTAGCCGTCAGGAGCTCCCCATTTGGCGCTTATGCTGCTATTCGAAAGGACTGCGACGTAACCCGCGATCAAATCGAGGTTAACGAACCCACCCTTTGGGATGATGTAGCCCCCCTATTACCACTTCGCGGCTTCAAGGCCCAAAACCCTAAAGCACGAGAGAACAAGGATACTTGGAAGTTCCACAATCCTGATATCCTCAAAGGACGAGTGGACCCACTAGCGTATGAAGTATTGACATCTACAGATCTTGAGGATGATCTGAACGCTCATCTCAAGAATTGGAGGTTCAAGAATGATACCCTTGGTATTGTGGTCCGAACAGCTTCTAACCCAGACCTTGCAATTCCCGTGCACTCGTGGGTTCTGTCAGCAAGGAGCCCATTGCTTCGTTCCGGCCTGCATTGTTTCAGGGAGACCGGAAACTACGATGTTCCGGAGCTACTAAGCATCAGAGAGGACATCAGAGGGGATAACGGCGAAGTTGTCGTGGAACTAGTTGGCAGTGTTGACATAATCACTTTGCTTAACCTTGTGGTTTATATGTATAGCGACAGGGTTATACCGGCTTGGAATTTCACGCGGCAATCCCCACCTCTGGCATATCGATATCGACAGATTCGTACGGAGCTTATGAAGCTAGCGACTCGACTTGGCATGGTTAAACTTGAAACTGCAGTTCGCATTCAGAGTTCGCCACCTCGCTCGATGAATGAGGATTTTAGGAAAGCGCTTGAGGATCCAACATTCTTTGACGACGGCGATGCGCTCCTAGAGCTTGGTGGCGACGAAATTCCCGTCCATAGCGTCATGCTATGTGAAAGATGTCCTTGGTTCCAAGGTCTCTTTAATGGCCGGTCTGGTGGGAAGTGGCTGGAGAGCCGTCGTCAGGCACAGGATGATTCGGACCGAGTCAATATCGACATGCAACACATGGATCCGGAAGCTTTCTATTACGTGCTTCAATACTTATATGCCGATGTTGGCGAAGACCTTTTCGACACTGTTATCGCTGACAGTATTGATGACTTCTCAGAGTTGGTTATCGAAGTTATGAATATTGCAAACGAGCTCATGCTAGATCGCCTATCGCAAATCTGCCAGAAAATCATCGGACGTTTTGGTAAGTTCTTATCCATAATCTTTAGCTACCTATACATGGCTAATCTGACTAGTAACCACTCGCAATATCTCTACTCTTCTAAATGTCATCAGCCCCTGCTCCATTACCGAGTTCAAGGACAAGGGACTTGAATATATCTGTCTCCAAATGGAGGCGATGCTGGAAAATTAGTAAGTTTGCCCAATTTGGTATCATTTAAAAGCCAGTATATCTTCGATTCCTGTCACTCATGATGATTATCATCTCCTTTGTTTCCCTATATAGAATTTCTCATATACAATTTTGCATCAGTAATTTGATTTCTGAAATATATGGTGGTATCTAGCTAACTTATGTGATAGCCTCCTTGATGATCTAGATGCAGATTTACTGTTTGACTTGGATGAAGTAGTGAGAGATAATCAGCTTGCTCGATGCCCCTTCGCACGAAGCGGACGAGCAGATATGCTACTTCACGAACAATACCCTGAGCTCTCAAAGGATATCGAAGAAGAGAGGCAGGTCCGAGTGAAAGAGATGGCTTACAAGATAGCACAAAAAGACGACGACAAGAAGCTTTCATCCTCCTTTAAGACCCGTTTTGGTAGTCTTGATGACCTCTCTGGTGTTTCGCTAACACCAGAGCGATCCAGACGGAAGTCCAAGGCGTTTCGCAACGAACCCTTTAGTCCTGTGCTTCAGCCAAAAGACTCCCACACGGATCTCATCTTCGATATGGACGAAGAGGAGTTGGGTGCGGCTGGTCCCATGTCTCCAAGTCCACAGCCAAGAGTGTTTAGTGAGCAAGGCGACCTAGATGTTCCGGCTCCCCTACCCAGATCTTGGCAAGACTCGAAGGGGAAATCCGTCGAAGATTCAGGAGCAGTCGTTTCAAATACTCCAACTCCGGTATCACGTTTGAATCTTCCGCCTGCTAGACCACCGACTGATCCTATCGAAAAATACGGTTCGCAGGGAGAGAATCCGTGGGGCTCTTCGGCTCTTCCCAGCTCTCGGTTGGATCTTCGTGAAATATTATCGGAGTCTAAACCAGCCCGATCAGCGTTATCTGCAGGGTTGGCAGCGGAGAAGAAAGATGCGATTGCACGATCTATACCGCACAAGATGTCTCAAAAGGAAAGGAAGAAGCAGTTGCATCAACAAGCAGAACAGTCTGCTCGACAAGAGTCTCAGTCCAATCAATTATCCCAGACCCCCTGGTCCAAAGTGGGCGAGAAAAAGGAGTCGCCTTGGCAAAAGACTAGTCCCATGGCTAGAACATCGATGAAGGACCTACTAAATGCCGGGCCTGCATCCTCGCCTGGGCCACCTAACCCAAAACCCCTTGTTGCGGCTGAGGCTTCATCAAGAGAATCGGTTCCGCGGCGGACGGCGTCGCCAGACACAAGATTTTCGGGTCAGAAGTCAAGTACTACGCCAAAGATTTCTACAACACCCACTCGCCAAGATTCTCAGCCTCTGGTTCCACACTCCAAGTCATACATCAAGCGACAGCCGAAGCTGGAACAGGATATGGGCCTCGGCTTAGCTGATATAATCGGTCAGCAGCAACAAGAACAACAGAGCGTTCTCCAGGCAGTCGCGAAACGCAGTTTACAGGAGATCCAGCAGGAGCAGGCTTTCCAGGAGTGGTGGGATCAGGAGAGCCGACGGATGCAGGAAGAAGAAGCACGACGGGTCGCACGCGAAGGAGGAAAGGAAAAGAAGAAGGATGGTGGGCGGCGCGGTCGAGGCGGTAAGCTGAAGGGAGGAGGGAATCGTGGTAGTACTGGCGGCGGCAGCAGCAGCAGCAATAACGCCGGAAATAGCAATGTCACGGAAGCAGGTACTGGTGGCAATCCAAGGGGGAGGGGACGCGGGAATAGAGGTGGGAGATCTTGATATCCGATAGACAAGACACCAAAATACGTGGTGGTCAAAAAAAAAAAGTAGAAAGAAGTCTCTCGGGAGCCCGGCGCATACAATACGGAGTTTTAGGGCGACTCATTATATGGTAACGGAGTACGTATCAGGGAGGGGGGGAACCGGATACTTAGGGTGGATTCAATCCCCTCCCCTTTTTAGACTGTTGGATTCATGTACATTTATGTAAATGTGTTGTGTTGTTTCGCAGAGGTCATGAGATTCGGTTTTGCGCACATTTGTATACGTAAATGCTATGTTTGCGTAGGTATACATACGCCACTCTAGAAAGAAAGCTGTATTATTTGTAACATATGGAAATTTGGAATATTGAGTATATCGTAATAGTTACAGGGTGAGTACGTGAGTATAGTTGTGCTCGGCTTCGTCTTCTGCTCTTACGGGATTCGGTTTCTAATAATAAGCGGAGTTGGTATGTGTTTAGTGTCAATATGGGCATTCGTAGGGTAATGCTTGTCGAGAGTGAAGGTAAAGTGGAGTGATGATTCAACGTCCAACGGAGACAAAAGACAAGGTATTACTAGGTAACTAGAGACAGTTCAGTCGCGATGGTGAAATTTGTTCTCTGGGAAACATGAAAGATAGGTACTTAATACATATATATATATATATATATAAACATGAAAAAAAACAAAGCCCTCAGTAATTCCTAGTTGCGCTTTGTTTGATATTAAGAGGCGGAGTGGGCAGGTCATCACTGGGCAGGGTATGTGAGCATTAAGCATGCAGCATTGGTATGTGTTATGGTTGGTTCTTTGGCCAGGTTTAGCATCAACATTCCCCCTTCCCCCTCTTTCTTTTGTTGAAATACAGGGTTATGGTATTATCCATTAGGTGGAGAATACCATTACCCTTGACACCTATTTTGGCATCTAAATTGTATAAATGTTGAAACGCACATCTCTCCTATTACTACTCACTACCTGGAAATCCGGTAGCCACAGTCTGTCCCATGTTATCCTCAGACTTCCCTGCGATCTTCTGCTCCTCACACACCAGCTTCCTCTTCAGCTTCCTCTCGGCGTCCTGCAGCGCTGCCCACAGCTGGAAATACTCCAGCAGCAACGTGTCCAGCTGTCCTCTCAGGCTACACCGCCCGATGTTGGAGTCGATCTGGGCTTCTTTTATCTCCCGAGCCCACTTCCCTATTCTGTGTCAGCGAAAAGCCGGGGGCGCAGTGAAGATGGCTGATTAGGTAATGAGAGGTTAACCATCTGGATGAACCAGGGAAGAGAGAAGAGGGGGGGGGGGGCTCACGACGGACGCCCATCATCTCTCTGAGAAAATCACAGTTGCCTCGGATTTCACTCCCGATTCGCATGTCCCGCCATTCGTAGGCTGCGTGGACCATGAGGAAGGCGGTGGCCGATTCGGCCCTGAGAATGTCCCTCTCTACCTCCTCGATGGTCTTTCGAAGTGTTTCGGTTACTTCAATGTCGGCTATTGGCAAGTGCCTACCGGGCTAGCAAGAGGAGACTTCATGGATACTAGAATCAAGAGGTTAACGTTGATTCCTTGAGCTATATCTAAACCTTGAGGGGATAGTAGAGGTTGGTCGACCTCTTCATGTTCCCCTGACACAGACGGCAGATATTTGCAAAGCTCGCCTGATCATTTCTTTTCAACGTATGATGACATCGATATTCGATGGCTTGCTGTTATATGCCGAGGATATGACTTGCAGAAATATATTTTGCTAGACAGAGAAAAAGTACAAAGGGCGAGAGAGCTGCAATGTAGTCACTAAATGGATCACCAGACGACCGAACACGGATTCTTAGTGTATCCTTTCTGCCTCGTTTTTTCCCGCTGCTATTAGATGTAACAGTAGGAAGCACACCTGACCTTCTAATAATCGCCACCTCAAAGCTGGTGTACTACCTTGGATAGTCCCATAAATATACCAGAAGAACCATTCTATCCCGCCCCAACATGTCAAGTTTCTCCGTCTTCCACCAAGTATTTTATTACCGAATAATATAGGGGAATTTGGTTTTTATTTACTAGGTGCAGGAATATTGCCGGTAGCATTGTTGGTGGCTACCCACATGCAGCCCTTGTCAATAAGCGAAAGGGCCTTACCAGACCTGTCTCTGGCTCCAGAGGATGCATAGTTATCACTTCTTAAACACCTAAGAAGTTTTAAGACGACCAGTTTTTGAGATATACTGCTGCTTTTACGAAAGAAAAAAAAAAGAAAAAAAAGGAAGGGCATTTCTAAAGTAAGTAGGAGAAGTAGGAGTGTATTGATAGCCACATGATGTTAATAGCTGTAGGACAAAGTTATCAGATCTAAGCAAACACGGAATCCTTAGTTTCAGATGAGTCAAATATTACGTGTTGGTCGTGAAGCCCTTCCTCTTGATTTAAAGCTTAGCCCCTAACTCTCAGACGGTCGTACATTCTCTTAGAGATGTGTGAGAACCCTCTGAACTTCCCCGACCGTTTATAAACTAACCACTGTAACTTGGAAGACTGGTATACTCGTCAACCGCTGCACCATCAAAAGCTCTAAGTATCATTAACCTAAGTCTTTGCCTGTTTGAACTACCCTGACCATATTCTGGATCAATACAGCAGTCAAATACTCTCATCGGCCTTCAAACTTCGTGGTAGCTACATTAAGGGGGGTCTCAAATTTCCTGTGCATTTAATGTGCAACAATGTTATGAATATCTGGGTCCACAGGCCTCGTCTTCGAGCAACTTTATTCTTCGTGGAGCTATTGCCCAACCCACAATGTACACAGGTAACCTTGATGGAGCAAAGAAAAGTATACACGTAATAAGGTTCTGGTTGAATGTGGGTGACTTCCCCCACAACCCCTTCTGATCTCTCCATAGATTGATCCTGCCGTGGGGAACCTGTGGGTAAGTCACGTTGCTTTGGCAGATTTCACCTCAGCTTAGATTTCAGACTGCACTCCATCTTAGCATAACCAACACACATACAATTACAATTCCTTTGGTTCTTTGTTTTGACTCAGCAGACCTATCAATACGGAGCTTAGCCCCTTCCCAGCATTGGATAGCCACTTAAATCTATTTATCTTCGTTCCAACTCCCATTTCGTTGCTATAGCCCCAACTCAAACCCAAAGGGGGTATAGCCCAGAGTATCAGGGCGTGTTTTATGAATCACTGACAGGCCATAACTGATAATGAATAGACCAGGGCAATGCTGCAGCAGACAACGCTGACCACAACGACCTAATCGATTTCTGGAGAAGAGAAGGACGTTGGCCGCGTCAATATTTCGAGCCTAACATCATGGAGCAAGCCTTTGCGCGAAGGAAGTACTTCCCCCTTCCCGGCCTCGGCGGACGTAAACGATTAAACTCGTCATCGGCTCCGTACACAACGCCGAGCGACCAGAGCCCACACGAGGAAAGAATTGCTCAGTATGGAGATCAACGTTATGTTGAAATACAGAGTTATGAGGTTGCTTGATTAGGTCGAAGCTTTCTGAAAAGAGTATGGGAGGACCTGTTCTTATATACATGACGGCTGCGGTGACCCTGTACCTGTACATAACAGCTACCCCCTTGACACCTATTTCAGCACCCGGGGGGTACGGATGGACCTGCCGCGACTAGGGCCTCGTCGTCGTCATTGCCTGGTGCGGAGGTCTCAGGCCGGGCCTTCTTGCCCTTGCCGCCTCTCTTTTTGGGAGGCATAGTGGAGACCTCGTGCTAAAAGGCGTAGAACGGGGCGGGGGTTACTGAATTTGAAGGGAATAGGGGCGATATATGCGAGTGGTGTATGTTTCGATTGTAATGAACATGAGTTGTTTGTGAGCTGGATACAGAGACTGGAGGTTGATTTAGTTTACCTCGATCGGTATAGGTTTGAAAAGTGAGGAGTTGAGAGGGGGATGAAAAGGGAGGGAGCGAACCTGAGATCGAGAAGGGGGTCCAGGGTTTATATACATAGGGGTAAGTAGGCGCTAGTCCTAATTAGTTACATGCCTTTTTCCCCCCTTATAAAAGACTTTCTCGTTCTTCGCTTTTTTTTTTTTTTCACGTGTATTCTTTTCACCTGCGCCAAATTGCACTATATAAGTTATTGAATAAACCCTGATAGCGACACGACACTGCCGTGGGACTAAAGGCCCAGCCGCTGAGACCTAGCCCGGTAAACTGCGGTCGCGGATCTGTACTTGTACGCCGATTGGCACCAACTATTCGCGTCGGCATGGCGGCTTCATCGATGTGCGAGAGATCGGAGGAGAGTCTGGGTCTGGTCACCTTGGTGACGCGGCAGGGCAAGCAGCTAATCTTCTGTGGTGAATGCGGTGACTTCATCTGCAACACGTCGTCTAGCTTGTCCAGCGATCTTCCGAATTGTTTTGAGGATGTCGAGGCTGGAGACGACACCGTCGAGAAGCTACGGGGCCTCGATCTCTTGACGACGGGCGAGGAAGAGCACAAGATTTAGTTCTAGAAGAACACACCTAACGTATAATACCTATACCTCTCGTTATTACCAGAGCTGGGCTTTTACCTACCGAAATTTACACAAGCTAGAAAATTGTATACCGTCACCTGGTTAGCGTTTATGGCTATTTCTCATCGAAACTACCCCAAATATTTACCCCCTATTTTCTGAAAGACGAACCGGAATCTACCTCCCACGGCCACACTTATGTATTTATATTGAAACCTTAAACTTCGGGGAGGTAATAACTTACATAATTACACTACTTAATTGTGATATTAATACTTTGAGTGTGTTATTTAGCAACTAGATAGTAACTTGTGCTTGTTGGTAGAGTGATTGTTACCTCGAGTTTATCGACATCTTCCATATAATTGTCAAAGCTCTCAGCCGGTATCCTCACTACAAAATCATTGCCCCTCCCCACCCCCCCTCCCAAAACACCTCGACGAATCCTGTAACTATTTGGCCATTGGTCTCCTTCTACTTCGGTCGAGCAGCCTCGAGATCGTCTAGTGCAGCAAAGAAAACTTTCTCGAACAAGTTTCAATGTCCAATGGCAGTTAAGGATGACGCAAAATTACTGATAGTTTGACCTTGATAATCGGAAACCCGCGAAGCCTTTTCTTTGGCGGGAGATATTAGTTGGCTACCTGTGTAATTCTTCTTTGCTTAATTCAATGAGCTCCGTAGCGTGGTCGGGACAACCAGGCTCACAGCCAGAACTAGACAAGTACGGTTTAACCTTCTCTGGTCTCAGCAAGGCAATTTCATCCTTAATATTTCCTTTATGATCACTACTTAAGGGTGGTATTACCATTTCTCCCGTTTAACTTTTGAATGTAGAGCTTATCTGTTAGCCTGTCATTAATATTAGTAGATGGGAAAGGAGCAAGCCCTTCCATGCTGAGCCGGAATATTCCATCTATAAATTTACGGCATTGTCTATTATAGAGATCGAGAGTTCTTAGAATAGCAAAGATATTTAAGTGAAGTAAAAGGAAGTGTTTGATTTTAATGTGATTTCATTAATGAGCTAGGTATTATTTAAATTAAATATATTTAAGGTTAGGTATTTAGCTGAGTATTTTTCTTTGATAATGGATGACTGTCCCCGAATCCCCGCATATGCTGTGATCATGGCATGCTACTTGTTGTCTCGCATTTATATGCTGCTACTATCAATGAAACTCAAGTGTCTGTTATAGTACTATTGAGCTCCGCTTCTATAAGGAGAATTCGTGTCGCTTTGTATTTAGGCAATCGACAAGTAACTCTTACATCTAGGCATGCTCGAGTCAAATGTGTTACTACCCATCATGGCCTCAACGCTTTTTTCAGGGGGTCAGCACCAATCTCCAAAAGCATTCTGACGCCCGCTTCAAACTCGGTGTCAATGGCAATGTGCAGAGGCGCCCTGCCCAGCTCGTCATAACTATTTATTATATCCTTGTCATTTGAGAAATGGTTTAGTAGGACCCTCAGCACACCCTCGCGACGCTTTAGTACGGCCCAATGTATAGCCGAGGGACGACACCGCTGGTCGGCATTTTGCACATCACCGACTAGTGCTCCGTGCTTGAGCAACAATCGCGTCGCCTCCTCGTGCCCCTCTATGACGGCATGCATGAGTGGCGTTAACCCGTCGCTGTCTTGCTCGTTGCAGTCACCATTATGCTCAAGGAGAAGACGGATGATGCGATCAGAGCCTCTCTGGGCGGCGATATGCAGAGGACTGAGCCACCCGCCCGGAGTCTTCACCAAGGAATTCGGTGATGGGCTCAGGGAATGTTCGTCGAGAGAATTGTACCCTGGAACAACGGGACTTGGACTGGTGTTTGTCATACTTGGAATACATCTGGGCGGCTGTTCGGCTTCGGGACTGCTTAGAGTACTGTCGACTGCAGTAGATGTGGCCGGCGATGAGAAGTGCGTTGAAAATATGGATACCTGGGAATCAGCATCGGATCTAACATTGAATTGGGGCAAGCTAGCGTCGTCGAGGAGAAGGCTGTCCGTGTTCGCTGAGTCCCAGATTCCGGTGGGACTCGTGATGCCGATAGTAATTGGTTCCGGAAACGGAAAAGGGGAAAATAACGGAGAAGCGTCATCGGGTGGTAAGGACTGTTGTGTTGAATCCGATGGTTCGTATAGATGGTCATAGACTTCAAGCCAGTTTACAGTCTTCTGCAATTTTCTCTTTTCTGGGGATGGTAGTGCTAGGTAGTTAGTGAGGAAGATCGATCGTGGGTCAGAAACGAGGTGACAGGGTGGCCTGCTCCTACTAACCCCTGAATCTGCGCTGTGCTTCGCGATTCTGTACACGTCGACGCTCGAGAACCTCGTGAGAACTAATGTCTCCCATTGCCGGAGTACTAGCCCGTGGTAAATTGGTGCATCGTAGAGTTGAAAATCTTCATTCGAGATAGATATTTGATATATACGTATAGACTAGACGGAAATCGGAATAAATCCAATGGGCCTGGCACTCTCGGTAAGATGCGACACCAACGGTAAAGGCGGCCGCAGATTCACTAGGCGTAACCCGGTCATTTTCCGCCAGCAAACGATCACATTCCCACGCTGCACTCGGGCTGGGATGAGCCAGCGGGACATACAAGAATGGTGAGAATTCCGCCGTCAGCTTCACCAGAACGGAGGATCGTCATTCGCACCGGGCTTAAATGTATCAGGGTGGCCCAGAAACGCAAGCCAAAAAGGCCGATGAATTCGCGCAACAAGCTTAATCCTTCATTTCATAATCTGACTGTCGGGCCTTGATGTTGTGCAATACCAAGTAGGATCGGTAACCAATGGAATGGTCACGAACAATGTCCATACGGATACCAAGATCAGCCGTGGTCTCATCATCGATGCGAGTAAGCCTGTTGGCAGAATCATTCAAGAGGGAGCCACTCAAAATCGCCAGAGGCTGTCTCGTCCGCATCTTAAAAACCCTATCTTATGCGCCTCAATCCCCTAAAGTCCTTTGCATCCAACAGAAGATCACGGGTTGCGATCCCACCCGCGCCTGGCCCAGACCTTGGGATGGTTCGACTTTGATAACCAATTTAGAACTTGTGCGTTAGCAGAGAGTCTGGCATCGCCATCTTGATCGACTACGGACAAACCAAATCGCAACATGGATCAGTAAATTCAAGGGTTTCAGATCTGGTAGCTGGTCCGAAGGCCGTTCCTCATCCTGGGCGGCATACCTAGGTATGCTGCTGTGTTGCTTGGGCTTACGCATAACGCAAGTGATAAGGATTGAACCCTTGTGTCATTTGCACCTATCGAGTATTGCATTTCTTGGCTTGTCGACATGCCCAAGTCCTTATTAGCATTTGGATCGATAGATAGGCTTCTCTAGCACTTGTCTCAGAGCCGTATCATTCAAGAATTCACAAATAAGAAGTAGTGTAAAGAGCAATTTCAATGAACATGGATAAGCACTAACGTCTTTAAACTCCGGGATGAGCCGATTGATCCATGCTGACCCTTGCCTTCCCGTCCTCCGGCGAATCCTGGATAGCCAACCACAACATGCGGAAGCCCTCGTTTGTAGACTGTGATAGAGCTACCCCAGGTAGTCTCCCGTACACATCAGAACTAATAACTCAAATACTGTATGACACTTTGACCACCATCAACTGCTATGGGGTTTACATGGTCCTTTTCAGGATTTGTTCCACAATATCTAGACCCGTCGCCTTCTTGAGCATTCCATCAAACAGCCCTACCGGCAGCATCGCCAAGACCCGCGACAAGAAGGCCGACTCGCCCCGCCAGATGACTGCCGGGAGGGATTTCTTGGATAGGTCTTGGACGACTGCCTCTGCCCACTGATCGGCCGGCAGACCACCGGCTTCGAAACCCTCCTGGCGCAGCGACTTCTCGACAGCCTCTCTCGCGGGCTCGTAGATGGACCCCTTGGGAAGCGTCGTGTTGCTCGACTCCTGCAGGTTCTTGATCAGATTCGTCTTGATGACACCGGTGCGGAGATCGACGACCCTGATCCCGAACGGCTGGAGCTCTAGCCGCATCGAGTCGGTCAGCATGGCGAGGGCGGCCTTGGACGAGTTGTAAATAGCCTGGAACGGCAACGTGAGGACGGCGCCTATGGATGTCTGATTGACGATGACGCCTTTGCTCTCCAGTAGCAGCGGCAGAAACGCCTGGGTGACGGCGATGTGCGACCACACATTTAGATCATATAGCTTCTTGGCCTCGGCGATATTGACGTCGACCACGGGCATGAGGAACTGATTGCCCGCATTGTTAACCAGCATGTCAAGTGCGGAAACCTTTTTGACACATTCTGCGATCGAAGTCTCGGATTGAACATCAAGCGGCAGTGTTTCTATGCCTAGCGACGCGAGTTCTTTCATCTTGGCGGGATTTCGAGCCGTCGCGTAGACGTGATAACCAGCCTTGTGGAAAGCGCGGGCGAGGGCGGCGCCCATGCCGCCGTCGGAGCAGCCCGTTATGAGGACGTTCCCCTTACTGACGACCATCTCTGCTAACAAAGTGCGCAGACTGGCGTGTTAAGGGGAGGAAGAAATTATTGAGCTCCAAAGGATATGAAGATAGTAACCTGATGCAGTGGGTGGGAGATAAAATGCAGGTGTAGTATCTCAGAAGATATACATCGAAAGAAAGCTATAAAGGTAGGTACCTAATCTATATCGGCTACCTACAGGTTGTTGTATCTTTCAAGTTGTTGTTTGTTGTATTTTGTTGTTCAGAGCCTGTGACCTTTAAGGGGCCATTATCTGAATTGCCGCATTGGGAAATGCTACAATGACTAAAGACATTGGCGCAGTTCGGACCAGCAAACCATCCGCCCGGGACAACTATTACGGGCACTTTTGTCTAGCGTGCTGCATTCGAACAACGAGGCGTATTTAATGCGTCCTGTCTTGCCCAGCTCCATCCTAGGTGGCACAGGAACTAGTAGACAACAGGACGAGCGGAAACTTGATTACTGTAGGATCGGACGCTTATGTGCGATAGCCCGGCAGCCCGGCTCGGCCTCCCTTGCGTTATGCAGTCTTTGTGTTACACAGTCTTGTGTCGAGCGCCCTCGAAATACAGCTTCAATCCCACTCCCCACCTCCACCTCGACTCTCCCCTGAACAACCGCCCATTGTATTAAATAATATTAAAATATTAAATGTGTTAAGTTAATGTTAGTTAATTCGTATTATTCAACCTTTATAAGTTCTGTTAAAAATAAGAAGTAAAGGATTTCTTTTGTCAAGCGATATATTATTTAGCTTTATCTCTTGAGGCATCGTAGTCGTCCTCTTATGCGCTATTGCTGTATGATTGGTTATATACGTAGGTATATTTTCATTGCACGTCAACGATTTCATTAGCATCCACTTCCGAACAATTACCAATCTCTATGTTGGATACTAGGCTCTACGTTCTGATGCGTACTCGTAGGCCGTGGCTCCCCCTAGCAGGCATAGGTATGATCATCTCACTATTCGCAACTATATCCCTCTCGCGAATCGTGTCATACAGCTCGAGGGTGCGTCCTTCTTGGCCATGATAAATTTCGTACCGGCTCAACAGAGTGGCCAGTATCATGCCCATTTCGCGACGGGCAAAGTTTTGGCTATGCAAACAGGTCAGCTGGCGTTTCGGCAGTTAGACATTCGAGGAGATAATCTCACCCAATGCAGTTCCGTGAGCCTCGAGAAAACGCAATGAAAGACCGACCGATCTTTGGATTGTCGAGCCATCTCTGGGGGCGAAACTCGTGGGGGGCCTCAAATATCTCAGGGTCCATGTGCGTGATGAAGGTGGTCATGCTCGCCGGAGTGCCTGCCGGTAGGATGTAAGTCGTGTCCCGCGTTTCGTCGCGATATATGATATCTTCATCAGGCGAGATTCGGGGCATCCGCGACATCACCCCGGGGTGGAGCCGCAGGCTTTCTTGAATCACGGCGTTGAAATAGACGAGATTCTCCACCTCGGCGTAGGACGGCACCGTGTCACTGTTAGGCATAACCGATATTATCTCGTCTCTTGCCTTCTTGTAGTCCTCTGGATGCGAAAGAAGTTCGAATAAAGTCGCACTCAGCGTGTAGGCTGGGTCCATGAAAGTCAACTCTTCGACACTCGTGTACTCGGATACTGACGACGTACCTGTTGTGCCCTCACCGGCCAGGCCAATAAGCTGCGCGTCATTGGCCATCCTAGCATCCGTTTTCTCACTATCCGGCAGAGTGCTACTCAAGATACCCTCAAATATTGTACTCTTTATTTCGTTGGGATCCGGCGATTTCCTGATTTTACGAACTCTATTAATCCACCACTATAGCGAGTAATTAGTAACCTGACATGGAAGCAATACATACCAAAAAGCGGAAAAGATACGCTGCCTTTACACGTACCGATTGCTTCTCTGACATGGCAGAAAGACTTGGAATGAATAAGCTCAAAACCCACGTCGGCGTGCTGTTCACCAGTCTCATAACCATGGGAAAGTGCCCGAAGACGTGAGTGAGTTTGAAGTATTTATCTGTCGAAGAGAAATATTCGGCTCCCCAATCTTCGTCGTCAAGAAAGTGAAAACAGTCCCCAAAAGCGTACGTGGTGATGACATCGCTCGCGTATGCTTTGAAAACTGTGTGCATATTTAGGACCTTGCCGTCCCTCCCAGCCAGCTTGTGCCATCGACCAAGCATCCGCTCTAGCTTCTCCTTGATGCTAGGCTCAACTCTCCGTATGCTAGCAATCGAGAAGAAGGCATTGATGCTGTTTCGACGCATGCGATGTTTGTGGTGGTCTATCGTGGCAACTATCGAGTTTGGGGCTTTGAAGGGATTATCAGGTCAGTTTTAATATCCGGAAATTCACGTAACTATGTGTTGTTTCACCCACTTCCAGTTCTATACCCGACAACGTGTGGCTTGTCTGTCTTCCTGCCTGTGGTAGGGTATAGTGTATCAATGAAGTCTGGGTCGTTGAAATGGACCTCGTCCGGGTTGATGCGTATGATTGGCCCTGTCCCCCTACATTAGTAGCCGTAGCACTCAATACACGGGAAGCCTGTAGGTATGTATACCGTATTCTCTGTGCATATCCTTTATCCGCTTGAAGTATTGACCACCCAGGATTATTTCATAATAGATATCATACCAATATGACATTGCTACATTGTGGTCATATGTCAGTTTTCTCTACAAACTGCCCTCGCCGAAAACCTCGTCTAGATTATCTCACCAGCGAGCTTTGGACCAGGGATCTTCGCCAGAGGGTGTAAGGTGACTTGGATTCAAGGATCAGCGAGTGAAACAAAATCGATACGAGGGAGAGTATATTGTGGCCTTTGAATACACACCTCTATATAACCCAACACAGACTCCCCAGGTTGCATATCCTATAGCCAGCAATCCAATTACTTGGCGAAGCCAGTAGAGTGGCTCGTAGCCTTGCTCACTTGGTCCTGAGAGGAGCCAGCCTTGCAAATCCATTACGCAGGGCAGCATTATTTTGTTAGATTTCCAACTTTTAAAATGTATCTGAATACACCCAAGTCATAAACTCATCTACTCACAACAACTGTATGAGCAAAGCGATAAGACTGGAGCCTCGAGCTGAACCTACTAGGTAAGTATCTGAGCCACAAAATGAGTAAAACTGTCCTAGACATTGCCCCCCGAAGAAATGCATAGATTTAGAACGAATACAGAACATCCGGCCTTTCCGACATATTGAACGTAGAATCCTGAAACATGTGCTTGTTACCCAATATCAAGTCAGGCTTACAGTGGCGCATAAGCTTTATGGATACATGCTCTGCATCGCTTACCCAGCTGTGCTTCCTTCCATACACCCAGTATTTCCGAGCTACAATACCGCGCAAAGACACCTTGAGTATACTGTCAAGATCTATGGCCAAGACCTTGTACAGTACAGCCCCCATTGCAACCATACTCGTGTGATTTGACAACATCACCCCTGAAACGCCCACGCCTGACTCCCCAATGCCGTGAACAGAATATGTTTTACTTTCCTAGGTACGACTCACTAAAGCTATTCTTTGTAGGATAATCTCGTCGTCTAGCGTTAGGCAGACCTGGATGGAAATAGCTCGTAGGATTCGTAGCTGAATAGAGTGGCTTTCAACGAGTGATCCAACACATATTCTCATCCAGAATTGTGGAATAGGGTTCTCAAGAGTTCGCAATAAATATCAACGTACGGTCTACAATTCCGTGATTTCACAGTGAAACCAGCTTTCAACATCGCCAGGTTGCTCTCGTCTATCTTATTCCATGACCATGCATGCATCTAGGTATCACCAGCTTTGCATAATTGCAGCCTGTTACACTGCATCGTGCTTGACTGTACCCTTACCGCCATATGGTAATAGTTCAACTTCCTGTCGCTACTTGCCGGGAGATATTGGGTGGCCCACGGATGAGCATTGGGATCGCCTAAATAGTACAACTGGAGGCAGGCTTGTTCGTGGGACTCCATTGGCAGAGCCTTGCTATTCGCCGGTCATCGATCTCAGCAGTGACGCATGCACCAGCATCCAGCATGGTTGGGTATCATCCCAGTCTTAGTCAGTGACGCTTGAGATCTCATTGCAGCTCTCTGCTTCCCCCATGCCAAGGATAGGGCTTACATACAATGTAGTTACGAGGACCCCGTTAACGTGATGGCTCCATATTGGCTCAATAACTCCTGTAGCCCCTTTTCCCTGTCGAATGGCGGCTGCACTCTGGGGAACATGGCAGTCTATGCTCTGGATGTTGACAACGCAGACACCGTGGCAGCCGGTTTAAAATTTGCCCAAGAAAACAATATCAGGCTCTCGATCAAGAATACCGGGCACGATTACATAGGAAGATCAAACGGTCGGGGATCTTTGGCACTATGGACCCACAATCTGAAGGACATGACTTTCCTCAACTACAGCAGCCCTCATTACACAGGACCGGCTTTGAGAGCTGGTGCGGGTGTCCAGTTCTTCGAAGCTTACGCTGCAGCTGCTGACCACGGGCTTCGCGTACTAGGAGGATATTGCCCGACCGTCGGGATGGTCGGCGGCTACGTCCAGGGTGGAGGTCATGGACCTCTGGCAGCAAGCTATGGGATGGCCGCGGACAACACCTTGGAATTCGAGGTCGTGACTGTGGATGGTAGACATCTCACCGCTTCGCCAACCGAGAACTCGGACTTGTACTGGGCCCTCAGCGGTGGTGGAGCCGGCAATTACGCGGTCGTCCTTTCGTTGACGACTAAGGCACATATTGATGGCCCAACAGCTGGTGCATCACTGGCATTCGCCAACACAGATCCGACTACATATTGGGCCGGCGTGGCTGCGTTCCAGACTCATCTCCTTGCGCTTGATGAAATCCCCGGGTTTTCAACGTCCTGGGGTTTTGATAACCGAGCCTTTTCTCTCGACATGGCTACATTGCCAGGAGGCACCCAGCCCGACATTGAGGCCGCATTGAACCCATTCATCCAAGATCTGGAGAATATCGGCGTGCCATTGCTGAGCTACAATACCACAGTACATCAGAACTTTTATAATCACTTCCAGCAATACACATTCCCTCCGGAAGTATACGCCACTAACAGTACCATTGGCGGGCGATTGATTCAGCGCTCGGCTGTTCGCGACAATTTGTCGGAATTGGTAGATGCCTTCCGCGAGATTGCAGAGAATGCAGACTACCCAGATAACCGAGTCAGCGGGATCTCGCTTAATGTTACCCAGAAACACATGTCCAATGCTGTCCTACCAGCCTGGAGGGACGCCCTGTACACCATGAATGTTGGCCTCGGATACAATCCCGATGTATCTTCAGAGGAGCTACAAGTGATACAAGAACAGGTCAACGAGTGGCAAGCCCTCTTCAATCCCCTAACACCAGGTGGTGGTGGATACATGAACGAGGCTACCTTTGACAACCCCAGTTGGAAAGAGGACTACTTCGGACAGAACTACGACAGACTGCTAGAAATAAAAAAGAAGTATGACCCGGAGTTTGCTCTATGGCAGCATACATCGGTGGGTGCCGACGCTTACTGGGAGGTTGCCGGCGATGGGAGACTCTGTCGGGTAAACTGACTACGTACCTGGGTATCTGTGTAGGCCTTCTTTTCTATTACTTATGTAGCTATAGATGCTATTAGATTTCTCTAGGATATAAACTAATGGTATAGATGATATTAGCAGAAGCTAGTTTTGTTGTATAATAAACATGTTCTTATATTTTTCATTGTGTACTCTCATCGTCTCACACGACATACGATTCAAACAATGAATTGATAGGCTATCGTCAGTTGATCATCATGCACAAGAGATAAGCACACATGCGACTACGAGGCGCCTTGCATAATTTGATGCAAGATGGCAGCCAGGGGGGTATATTGGGAGCTTCTACACAAAATAAGGAAACATTTTGTGCCGCTTCACCCCCAGCTTAAAATACGGTTAACAACAACACTAAAATGGGAAAAGAGAAATTATTACATGACACCTGGAATTTTATAATAACCACATAACATGTAATAAACCAAGCTGTTTTATATTCTTCGATTTTAAACCTTATAAATATTAATAGATTTATTTAAATCAATTAAGAAACTAGGTCCCTGGTAAGTAATTAACAAAACTTTTTTTAATTGAATTTCTTACCTTAAGTGTGAATCACAGGTTAGATTATTATCGTGCTCTCAAGTATGAGCGCGTGATAAATTAAGCTCAATGGTGCTGGTTTTAGACGTGGAAGAGAATTCATGTAAACGAGCGCTCTTGTTCGCACTTAATGGGTTCAGTTTATCTTGTGGCTAAGAGCCAACGTAAAAAACTCCACCATAGCCTCTCGAAGAGCTGCAGATCCCTCTCCGCTAAGAATAGACATGTGCCCCTTCCCGATAGCCCAGTAGAGCCTCTTTGGAGTGTTAAGACTTTCGAATACGGCCCTCTGCTCTGCCGCAGGTGATATGTCATCGAGCTCAGGAATCACCATCATGGTGGGCATTGCCTCTAGCATCTCCTCGAGCAGCTCCTTTGGACGAAACAGGGCCATCTTATAATACGTCTGGAGGGTGATACGATCCCGAAAGTTTGGATGCCCACGCTCGGCGGCCGTTTTCATTAGGACATACGCTTCTTTGCCGCCTGCTCCTCCCGAGCCGGCGTATCCAGCCGGGTTCTCGCCTTTGCTGTTAAAGGGCGGAAGGACAAATGGCTCGTTGCCCCTCAATTGCGATTGGCGATCCTTCATGAGCTGCGCAAAGACCGTAGCTCTCTTGTCGGCCCTGATGAAGCTGAAAATTGGACAAACCATCAGTACCCCAGCAACGCGCCTGTCGATCGCTGCTGCAACTCCACTGACGGTTGCCCCCAAAGACATACCCCAGAGCAGTATCCGGTTGGGGTCCACGCTGTGAAGAGTCTTTGCAAAGCTTACTACATCTGTAGAAATTATAAGAGTTTACCCTTCCCACTGGGATGCTATTGAGATCTCCGACTTACCTGATATATCCTCTACCATCTTCAGTGGGTCGATCTGATTCCTCGGCAGACCACCACTGCCCCCGACAGCTCTCGAGTCGTAAAGAAGCACATTGTAGCCCGCAGAATGAAAATGCTCAGCTGTTTCCCCTAAACTCATCTCTTTCACACAGTTCAACTGAGATCCATAGTGAGCTCAAGTTCCAAAACGCTAAGCAACGTGAATGGGCTTACCCCATGTGTCATGACAATCGCAGGGGCTGGACCCTCCGCTTCGTAAAACCAAGCTTCCAATGTAACGCCATCAAGAGTCTTGATATTGACGAGTTGTTGGGACCGTATAGAGCCCATTATCGCGGAGATGCGTGACGCCAGTTTAGTGACTGGGGAAGGATATGGATGATAGCAGGTAGGCACGAAGACTTTACTGTAAACTCAGTTGAGGTTATTGGTAATGCTTGTGGGGTTTGCGACGCCATAGGGGCGTGATTCTTGACACACAAGACATGAAACTGGTTGCTTACCGCAGTATAACCCAGCTGCCGATCCGGAAGTCTGGAAGGGGACGTGCCCGGGGCTAGTATTACACGGGGGCCATTTCAGCTTCCAGAGATGGATAAGATTAGGTTGCGCGTATAATCGTAAGCTTAGCCTGCAACTATGACTGCTAAGATTAGGTGATGTGCATACCGTAAGCGTAGATGCGGAAATATGCAATGATGACAGGAAATTCCCCAGGCCATTACCTGCGGTCAGCTTTGCCTCACCAGTTAGCGCGGGCTGGGGTGCACCACTGCTTCCTGGAAAGAGCCTGAAATTGAAGCCATCATTAGTTGGGATGTAGTAGCGGTCAGTGGTTCGTGATAGTCTACCTATGTGGCATTATTGCTTTGGAGCCTCAGGACGATTTGCATCATGATGACCAACACGTGGAATCCTACACTCCAGTCACGGGCTAGAATGGAGTATGTAAGAAGCAAGGTCAACACATGGTTATATGAGTTCCACAGGCGTGAGATGATTTGCTTCCTTGATCATTCGAAATAAACACCAGACCTCCTTTTAGGTCTCACGTTAAGACATATCATTTTCAACGGCCATGGCTAAATCAAATCGCTACCGGCAGGAGCCCGTGGCCATCGTGGGCTTCGCTTGCAGATTGCCCGGCGGCAATATGTCCCCTCAGAAACTTTGGGATTTCTTGGAGCGAGGCGACGTCGCGTCCAGTGCCGTTCCAGAGACGAGGTTCAGTCTAGAAGGCCACTTTGACGGATCTCTTAAGCCAAAGACGATGCGTCAGCCCGGTGGGATGTTTATCGATAACATTGATCCCGCTGACTTTGATGCCGGATTTTTTGAAGTCGGCGGGACTGAGGCTACGGCAATGGATCCAAACCAGCGCCAGATGCTTGAGGTCCTATTTGAGAGTCTCGAAAATGCGGGTATAACACTCGAGAACCTTGATAACCAACCGGTTGGTTGTTTCGTCGGGTCGTATGCGGCCGACTACGCCGATATGCAGAACCGAGATCCTGAAGACCGTCCAGCAAACAATGCCTTGGGCGTTGGAAGGGCGATTCTTGCCAACCGGCTGAGCCACTTCCTAAACATCAAGGGCCCCAGTGTCACGCTTGATACAGCTTGCTCTAGCAGTCTTCAGGGTCTTGACCTTGCTTGTCGTTACCTACAGTCGGGGGAAATCAATACTGCCATTGTTGCTGCGAGCAATTTGTACATGAGCCCTGAGCATCTCATTGACACCGGGAACATTGGCAATGCACATTCGGTAGACTCCTCACGCCCCCATTTTCCTGCGTATATCTTCGTGGAAGGAATAAGCTGACCCTCATGCCATTATGCGTAGCCAACTGCGCTATGCCATACGTTCGATGTAGCTGCCGATGGATACGTGAAAGCCGAGGCAGTTAGCACACTCATTGTCAAGCGTCTAGAAGACGCCACTAGAGATCGTGATCCCATCCGTGCCATCATCCTCGGCACCGCATCCACCAGCAATGGTCGAACGGCGGGAATTGCTAGCCCTAGCGCTGAATCGCAGGCCTTGGCTATTCAAGCAGCGTATTCAAATGCAGGCATTACGGACCTCAACCAGACGACTTACCTTGAGGTACGTCTGGCAACCTTCGGACTGACATTTAAGCCTGCCCTCTCTGACGTCTGTACAGTGTCATGGAACAGGAACACAGGCCGGTGACCCTACGGAAGTAAGAGGGGTTGGTTCCGTATTCGCAGCTACGCGTCCGCCGGATAAGCCGCTGCTCATCGGTTCGGTAATTCTCCGTCCTGTTTGGTTCTTCCAAGCCACGGATAACAGCTGACGATTGATGCGCGGTAGGTAAAAAGTAACATCGGCCATTCAGAACCGGCGGCTGGTAACTCGGGACTTCTGAAGACTATTCTATCCATGGAGAACAGATTCATCCCAGGAACGCCGACATTCATCAATCCTAGCCCCAAAAGTAGGTGTCTTAATTGAGAATGTCTACTGAACCGGCCGATGTTTTAGTCAACTGCTGACGGTGCCTCATAGTCAACTTCGTTGGAAACAAGGTCAAGGCTTTCAGGACTGGTATTCCGTGGCCTGAGGATTCTCCCCGCAGAGCCAGCATCAATTCATTCGGGTATGGAGGGTCGAATGCCCACGTCATCATCGAGCACCCAGACACAGCTGCGCGTGTCAACCACGTGTCTTCGTACATCTCGGCTGACGATGGGTTTGCGATTGCCGCGGATGATGCTCCGAGGCCGTCCGTTCTGGTGCTCTCCGCGAACGACGCCGGTTCACTGCGCGCCGGCATCAATTCGTTAAGCGATCACTTGATCAGTCCGCGTGTGCAGGTCAGCCTCTCCGATCTCGCCTACACGCTGTCGGAGCGACGGACGAAACTCTGGCACCGGGCCTTCATCACAACTCGTAACACGGAGCTCGGTGAGAGAGCCGAGGAGTGGGTTGTGTCCAAGAAAAGCTCGCAGACGCCCACTATTGGTTTTGTCTTTACTGGACAGGGGGCACAATGGTCCCAGATGGGTAAGGATCTGCTGCTCTTCTTTCCACGGACACGGGAAATCCTTCAAGAGTAAGTCAGTCAAAACAATCAAGCGCCGAGATGAGGAGCCAAATGAGCTCCCCGTCTCTCCGCACCAAAACAAAAATGAGGAAAACGGTTCTAACATGAAGCCGTGTTGCACAGGCTCGATGATGTTTTGCACAATCTGAGCCATCCTCCATCGTGGTCTCTGATTAGCGAGCTATCGGAACCGCGAACCTCCGAACATCTACGGCAGCCGGAATTCTCGCAGCCTCTTGTGACGGCACTACAGCTGTGTATCGTTGCTGTGCTCGAGAAATGGGGTATTAGACCTAGCAGCGTTGTCGGACATTCCTCTGGCGAGATTGCTGCTGCTTACGCGGCTGGACTGATTGACCGTGCCAGTGCAATCACGGCCGCTTACTATCGCGGTAAGGCTGCCGTCATCCGCAAGAGCGAGGTCGACAGCAATGTAGGCATGTTAGCAGTGGGCCTCAGTGCCGATGAGACTTCTGGTTTCCTCCAAAAGTACGCGAGCCAGGCGTGGATCGCATGTTTTAACAGCCCAAGCAGCGTGACTGTTTCAGGGAAGCTCGACGCTCTCGAGGCATTGCGCGAGGAGATAGCGGCTGCTGGTCATTTCGCTAGGCGCTTGCAAGTCGACATGGCCTATCACTCGGAGTTAATGCATGCCGTTGGCGACGAATATGAGAGCCTTCTTCTTGCATCAGGCAAAGGCTTTCACCAGCCTGATCTAAAGTCGCCCGGGGAAATCAACATGTTCTCATCGGTAACGGCATCAAAGCAGTCGACAGCGATTACCGCTGCCTATTGGAAGCAGAACATGGTGTCTGCCGTCCGTTTTGATGGTGCGCTGAGCGCTATGATGTTGGATAATTCCACAGCCCCTAATTTCCTGATCGAGATCGGTCCCTCGGGAGCTCTCTCAGGCCCCGTCTCACAGGTGCTGAAATCTATCGCACCTACAGCTGGCGCTGAGGTCTCATATTGCTCTGCTTGGTCTAGAGGAGTGAATTCAGGAAATTCTTTATTTGACGTTGCAGGTCGTCTTTGGGCCACAGGACACCCTGTTGACCTGGCCGTTGTCAACGAGTACGACGCTACGGAACGTTCTATCATCGATCTTCCCAACTATTGTTGGAACCACAGCACCAAGTACTGGCATGAGAATGCTTCGAGTAAGGACTGGCGATTTAGAAAATATGTCGTTCACGACCTACTGGGTAGCAAGATTCTAGGAACCTCGTGGCATGCGCCGACTTGGCGATCACGGCTCAATGTGGCCGACGTCCCCTTCCTTTTGGACCATCGGATGGGTAAGTTTTATTTTAGTTTTGCTTTCCTTTTTTTCCTAGGCTTTTTCTTTCTTCAATACCTTCCGTGATTTACTCCTGCTTTCTCTTATGTGGAAGATAGCTGGTCTCCATGTCTATCAAGAGTTATGCGTGCTCATTTGACATTTGCTCTTTCATAGGTGGCAATGCGATCATGCCTGGGGCGGGCTTCGTGACCATGGCACTGGAGGCCATGTACCAGAAACACTGTGCTCTTCTTCAATCTGAAGGGGACCGTGCGAACATCGCACGGAATGACCTATGCTACCGGTTTAGGAACGTCCGCTTCAGCAGAGCCCTGGTTCTCGAGGAAGGGAAAGACGTTATGATTATATCCACGCTGGCTGCGGTCCCAGGAAGCAAGGACTGGCATGAATTTCGAATCTCAACAACGGAAGGCGAAGTCGTATCAGATCATTGCTCTGGTCTCGTTCGTATCCAGGACCCCATTGAAGAGGGAGTTGAAGGAGACGATGCCCTACCACTGGCATCACCACAAGCGCCCAAGCTATGGTACAAGCGGCAGAAGGAGATAGGCATGGAATTCGGCCCGGCCTTCCAGAGACTAATCGAAATCGAGGCCGTGACTGGGGAGCGAGCCTGTCGCACTTCGGTCTCGCTGGAACCACCTGAGGGAAAATACGATCCCCAGTCATATTATCCAATCCATCCTGCAGCCTTAGATGGCTGCTTACAGACTCCTGTGCCCTCCAACGCTTGTGGCGACCGTACAAACGTAAAAAGCGTCATGATTCCCGTTCTTATCGACGATTTTATCATTAACAAGGTCGATTCTCGCTTGAAGAGAGGTCGGTCAAAGGCAACCTCGGTGTACTCTGGCCGAGGTCGGTTAGACCTGGAAAAGAGCTGGACCGCAAACACCAGTGTGTATGACGCCGAAAGCGGCCAACTCGTGATGCGAATCACTGGGATGAACTATGCGAGACTTGACGTAGCTCCGAAGCCTGATCCGCATACATTTCACTCTGTTGTCTGGAAACAAGACATTGACTTTCTCACGCAAGACCAAGTGATGGGCCTGACTCCAGATAACGGCTCCAGCAGACTTGACACTATACTCGATCTGATTGCACACAAGAAGCCAGCGCTTGAGATTCTGGAAATCGACTTGGACGGCGAGGATACTTCGTGCATTTGGTTTGGCAAAGGCGACTCGTGCACCAGAGCCGCTTATTCGCGATACGACTTCGCCTCACCTAACGCTAAGAGCCTTGTTCATTTCGAGACGCTATACAAAGACAAGGGCAACGTCTCCTTCCATCAACTTGGGTCTGAGAATGCACTCCTCCACCTACCTACCGGTGTGCGTTATGACCTAGCCATCGTCAAGACTCCGGATGCAATGAGCGCAACTGGTAGAAGCAGATCAATCGATGCTCTGAAGCCGCTCTTG
This sequence comes from Biscogniauxia marginata, assembly GCA_022695795.1. Classification (NCBI taxonomy): domain Eukaryota; kingdom Fungi; phylum Ascomycota; class Sordariomycetes; order Xylariales; family Xylariaceae; genus Biscogniauxia; species Biscogniauxia marginata. The sequence continues at coordinate 462,973 of MU404063.1, read as the reverse complement.
GCCAATGGTGCATTCATGCTCATAGTGAATGTTGAGAGCGAGACGAATATTTCTCGTGCTGGAACCGAGTCTCCCGGTAGCTTTGATAGCAGTTTTCAACTTGCCTCGACTCCTTCCCAGTCTCCACCAGTCCTGGTTGACGGTCCTTCGGGATCTGTTGGATCGGCAGCGTGGGACGACGAAGCTGCCAAAGCATCTCGGAGCCCCTTACAGATCCAAGATTTTATGTTCAACATCACGATCGCCCCAATGGACAATGATCCCTTCGCTTATCTATCAAAGCTGGGGGGTGTTACTCCCACCGAGCACACCTCTAAGTCCTATAATCATCTCATTGTGGCACATTTATCCTCTTCGTCACCAAGAATGATTTTTCCATCTCTGCAAGCCACATTGAAGGCTTCGGGTTGGAGCATTACACACCAGTCATACCCCTTCCCGAAACCATCCAAGAGATCGGTAATCCTCGTACTGGATGAGCTATGGAAGCCGGTGTTGACACAGGTCGATAACGAACAATGGGAAGCTATAAAAATGCTGATCGGCTCGGGTAACCCACTCCTCTGGGTCACTAAAGGTGCTCAGGGCGAGGTAACTAATCCAGACAGTGCGATGGTTCACGGCCTTTTCCGAGTAGCTAGACAGGAAGATCCCACGGTCAATCTCACCACATTAGATGTTCAGTCTAGTACAAGCCAGGCGACGACGTGGGTGATTGAGAAAGTGCTCTGGCTCCTGAGACAACATTCCTTCGTCGAGAACGAGTATATGGAGCGCGAGGGAATGCTTCACATTGCACGGATCATGCCGGATAATGCCATCAACGATTTCCGCCACGCTGAGGATAAAGGACTTGAGCCCGTCGTACGAGGGTTGCACAGTACAGAGGTGCAAGTTAAGCTGCGAGCCGAACGCTTAGGCACACTCCAGAGCCTGATGTGGTGCGAGACGAAACCCGACGAAGTGCCGGATGTTGGTGCCGGAAACATCGAGGTCGAGGTGATGGCTGTCGGTGTCAATTTTAAGGATGTGGCCATCACTATGGGTATCGTTCCCGATAATGAGTACGAAATCGGATTTGAATGCGCCGGCGTGGTCAGAAAACTCGGTCTGGGAGTTGATAAGTTCAAGGTCGGGGATCGGGTCTGTATGCTGAAAGCCGGAAGCTATGCGAACCGAATTCGGGTTTCTGCCGACCGATGCCACGCGATTCCAGCCTTGATGACCTTCGAGGAAGCAGCAACAATTCCATCCGTATACCTATGCTCCCTCTACGCTATGTATCACCTTGGGGGTCTTAAGGAGGGCCAGGTAAGTCAAACATATTTCCCCGCCTCCTAATAAGTAGTATCCGACTTTGGATTTCACGAGAGTATAGCTCTGACAGACTAACAGTCCGTTCTCATACATTCGGCGACGGGTGGTGTTGGAATTGCTTGTATCGAACTGGCTTTACACAAGAAGGCAGAGGTAGGCCGCCACCATCTAAGCCCACCGACTTGATGATCTTGTAACCTTGACTAAGACGCACACCTGTATAGATCTTCGTCACAGTTGGCACCGAGGAAAAGCGCCAGTTCCTCGAGAGCAACTACGACATTCCCCGAAGTCACATGTTTTCATCGCGCAACACGAAGTTCGCACCGGAGATTATGAAGGCCACAGGAGGTCGAGGCGTTAACGTCATCATCAATTCATTGGTTGGAGAACTCCTCGATGCCTCGTGGCGAATCATGGCCGACGGAGGCAATATGGTGGAGATTGGGAAGAGGGATATTGTCGACCGTAATACCCTGTCAATGGAGCCATTCGACCGAAATTGTTCCTTCAGGGCGGTTGATATGTCTTATACAAGGGATATTAACGACAAATTAGTTGCCAGGTTTGTTAACCCCCCTTAGCTTGCTCTCAAAGCTCATGCGTTGCTGTTCTAATCCCGTATATCAGTCTCTTTGATGAGCTCTTCGTCCTGATCGACGGTGGCCATATCAAACCGATTCATCCCATCACCACATTTGGATTCGACCACGTGGTCGATGCCTTGTCGTACATTCGAAGTGGACGCCATCTTGGAAAAATTGTCATATCTAATGCCGAGCAAGATGTCCAGGTACCCATTCGGCCCGCATTACGGAGTCTTCGCCTCAACCCCGATGTTTCGTATCTCATCGTTGGGGGTTTGAAAGGGGCCTGTGGGACTTTGACTATCCATATGGCCCAGCTCGGTGCTCGACATATTATCATTAACAACAGGAGTGGCATTAGTGACGAGGCGTCGGCCAGAATCGTGGCCAGCTGTAAATTCTACGGCTGCGAGGTCAGTGAGGCTAAAGGCGACGTTGGCAATATAGACTACGTTCGAGGGATGTTCAAGTCCGCTAGTCCCAGGATCGCAGGCATCATTCAAGGTGCTATGGTGCTAAGGGTAAGTTGTGGCACTTGTCCTACCTAGATACCTATTGCAGGATGTTTTCTAACATGCGGAAATCTAGGATAAGCCATTCGAGACGATGACGCTCGATGACTATCATGTGGCCATTCGCGCCAAGGTTGAAGGGACCAAGAATCTCCACCAGGCATCCAAAGAGATCCAAAGGGAACCTCTCGACTTCTTCACCATGCTTTCGAGCACCTCCGGCGTCGTTGGAAACAAGGGCCAGGCCAACTACGCGGCAGCTAACACGTTCCTCGACGCCTTTGCTAGCTACCGCCACTCATTAGGCTTGCGCGCCAACACGGTCGACTTAGGGCTGATCGAGGACGTCGGATACGTGGCCGAGCAGGGTTCCGTCCTCGAAGTCCGCTTCGATAAGCGGCAGTGGACTCCGATTAACGAAGAAATGATGCGAAAGATCTTGACCTACTCCATCTTGCAACAGGATGACAGCGCGCCGCTGAACGCCCGCAGCCGCGCCGAGATGATCACAGGCATTGGCTACCCACTGCCGAATGAAGTCTTGGAGCTAGCTGGCGACCCACGCTTCGGCTACCTATTCAACAGCCGTGCAGGTAACAATAATCAGATGGGCAAACAGCTGGATGGCGACGATGGTGGTGACCAGGCTGAACAGGCGACCAGACGGTTCCTCCTCGGGCTAAAGTCAGGCGCCGACGTACCGAGCCTTAACGTGGCTTGTGTGGAGGTTATATCCGCGCAGGCTGTCAAGATCCTTCGGCTCGAGGCGGATCCCGAAGCCGGCAGGCCGCTGGTCGCCTACGGGCTGGACTCGCTCTCGGCCGTCGAGCTGCGCAACTGGATCCGCATGAAGATTGGGGCAGAGCTTACCACGCTGGACATCACCAATGCGAGCTCACTTATATCTCTCTGTGAGAAGATAGTCTCGATCATACCGCGGCCAGATGCTGCGGGCAATGGCATATAGGTTGAAGATTAGCACAAATATATCGGGAAGTGATCTCCTTCAGTGCTGGCTGGGATGCAAGTTGTCCTGTGAAATGTAGGTTACGTACCACTATCACCTTGTAGGTCCTGGCGCTTTGCTCTCGCACTCTAGATGGCTCGCTCTTTCAACGGAGCTGTTGGGGTCATTCGTGTCGGTATTCCCGATTGGGAGGGCTTATGAGATGATCAGTGCAAGCCTCCAAAACGTGTATTGAATGGCCAAGCATCGCATGACGAGAGATGCTGGCGAGACTTTTGGGGCTTTGTTGGTAATAAATCCATTGACTATCCAAATACGCCAAGTAAGAAGAAGCCATGCAATCAAACTGACGATTCATTGTTTATCAATTAGGGTGGTTTGCGGTAAAGGTCTTAAAGGGGATACAAACCTGGCGACTCGCTCGTTCCTTGATAGTTTGATCGCTATTACTATATAACACGACCACTTTAGAGTGTTCGTTCTATAATCCTAGCAGTCCTCGCTAGTTGGTACAGCTAGACGTCAATGTTAAAAGACAGTTTATCACTGAAGGTTCTAAGAGAACTGTACTACTAGATCTTGAATTACGGACTTTTTATCCCGACAATGTTGAAACTCCATGACTATGGCCTACTCACATCTGGAAGCCAACTAGTACTGCCCAAGGGCGGGGGAATTCTGCAATTAGTTTCTTAAGGACAAGGGAATTGTTCCTGGGATTTTGGAGTATAGAAAATACCGAGGTCTCTTAACGAGCCATTTCCTTTTAGAAAGTAACACGAGAAGGGATCGCTACCCCTATGCCGACAACTACGAAACGATAACTCGTCGAAGCGGGGAAACGAAGCACAGATGTGATTGATGAATCCATTATTGCAGATCTCTTGACCCCAGCTTGTGCTTGTTCAGCTAAGCCTGCCAATCGAAGTTAAGCCCTGATGTCCCAGAAGCGATCAGTGCATCTCATCCTATCATGTCGCGAGACTCCTTCGCCGTGTCTCGCGGGGATTCAGGGGCCCCTGTTTTCCCCAACGTCATTGACCTAGACAGGGGCATTGTCTTCGAACATCGTTCTCCACCATCTCCACATGCACATGTTGTGACCTCGGGCGGGTTGGGTTAAAATGCATGTGGTATCTGACTGAGATGGATGCCATTTTGGTGTCGTTTTTCTCTACCGAAGCTACTTTGCTCGGCGACCTATGATCATCTATAGCTGTATATCAATGTCGACAGCGACTTCAAACACCTAGTTCGCCTCAAAATCACCAGAGCTGTCAGACCAAACTTGTTCAATCATACGATGTATGCCGGAACCGTGCTGTTATTGCTGTCTTCCACTAGCAGCTTGATCTCTGCCGCTGCTGGACCTGAGCCCGTAAAGGTGGCGCGTGGGGTGACACCACGCCAGACCTCCGACAATTTTCTCTCTGCCTTCTTCCGAATAGCAAACCAGTTCGATGTCAGCGCCTGCATTCCGGGTGCTTTTCCGTTGATAACAACGCTTCCCAAGATTCCGTCGGCACTCTTCGGCACACCGGTCATCAATCAGGCGCTGAGCCAGACGACACTGGCCCTGTCAGATGTTTGTAGCTTCTCGATCACGGGCGAGGTCGGTGATACGTACACCTCTTTCTTGCCATCGTGGTATAGCTGGTACCATGCCCAATCGTCTGCTATCGCCAAGATTATCACCGCTTGCCCATCTGCCTCTACACTCATCAGCACCGTAGAGGCATACGAGAGCTGTGCACAAGTGCCTAAGACAGTATCTGGTAGTGATACGACTGAGGGATCAGGTAGCTCGGAGACGGGATCTGCTTCTGCCACCGAGGCATCCTCAGCGATATCCATCCAGACCGACACGATTGTCGGAGGTGACGACACGACATCTGCTCTGTCTATTCAGACGGATACTGTTATTGGTGGTGATGACACCACAAGCCTTGGCCCTTCCTCCGCCCCCACGGAAAGCGCAACAGCAACAGGGACGCCCGAGGCTCCGTCTACCACGGTTCCAGATGATAGTGCGCCACGTGAGACGGGCTTCATGCTCTCTGCTGCTGCTGCTGCTGGATTCGTCGGTATCATTGCTGCGCTATAACCGGGCTCCAAGATCATCAGGTTTAGCTAAGGATATGAGTATTTTATTTGATTTCGTGAAGCTACTTCTGCTGTCAATGGGGAACGAACTTTTGCGGAAATATAAGATGATAGCGATTGGGATATGGGCCTGAAAGGCTTGTAGAGAGTGTGTAGAGAAATGGTGACAGAAAATTGATAATAACTAAAATGCAATACACTATCATCTGCTAAACGTTTCGCAATATTTGTATGTTTATACCCTAAAGTCTATACCGAGATGTTGGCACGTTTTTCGGGCTGCTCGTAAAATATAAGCAGAATAATACTCTTGCTAAGATATGAGGTCTATAGATGGTAAAGGCTCACGAAACTAATAATTAAACAGACCCTTAGTGATAAGATTAGTTTATATCTATGGACTATACGTATCTTGGACAACGCACAAAGCCTCAAGCACTAGATTCAACGCAGCAAGGCAATGGTTACGCCCTTGTTAGTACTTGAATCGAAAACAGTTAGGACCGGCTACCGCCGAACCATCTAACATTACTCCTTACTGATCACTTTGTAATGACCTCTCCTGCTGCCGATAGAGCGTGTACCCCGCACAATATTTGACATAGTTCGAGTTCGGCAAGTTTATTATTTGACCAAAATCCATTGCTTTACAATACCTATAAGGATCTTATCCTCTGACGATGTAGGTTGTTTGGTTTTCTCCCCCAGCCCAAAAGACAGTCGTGAGTACTGAAGACGCCTATGAAGCTAGTCTAGACGCCAAAAAAAAAAGGGGCAGCATAAATAAGGACTAAAATGCCTGGTTTGATTCAAGAAATACCATTTAAGACTATCGAGGTTAAAGAGCTGCATCCCACATTTGCGGCCGAGGTTACGGGTGTCAATTTTCAAGATGTGTCGGAGGAGCAGTTCTCGGAAATTCTAGCCGCCATGGCGAAGGTATGTCTCAAGAAAATGTGGTAACCCCTACGCTCTCTCGGGTGCAGAAGAAGCGAAGCTCCTTAGAGCCATCTTAACTATTTCGTAGTACGGTGTCTGCGTGTTCCGAAATACCGGCCTCGATGACGCAGCGCACGTCAGCTTCTCGCGTCGCTTCGGCGAGCTCGACAACATCCGACGGTTCGTGACGGGCGGGCGCAAGCCACGGTACACGTTCTACGAGCTCTTTGATGCGGGTAACATCGATGCCGACGGGGCGGTGCTAGACCCGGACAGCCCACGCGCCCACAGTAATCGCGGAAACGGGCTCTTCCACGCGGACTCGTCGTTCAACCCGCGGCGCGCGTCCTTCTCGCTGCTGCGCGCCTGCGAGCTGCCCCCTCCCAGCAACGGCGGGAACACCGAGTTCGCCGACTCGCGAGCCGCCTTCGACGACCTGCCGCCCGGCCTTAAGCACGAGCTGCAGACGTGCGGGTACGTGGGCGCGCACTCGATGGCGCACTCGCGGAAGCTCGGGTCGCCGGCGTTCTTCGCGGGCTTGGACACGGGCGACATGACGTTTTACCGGCACGCGGTCGTGCAGCGGCACGAGCCGAGCGGGCGCATGAATCTGTACGTCGGGGCGCACATGCACCACGTCGAGGATGCGGACGGCCGGGAGGTGCCGGGCTCGTGGGACCTGGTGCGGGATCTGAACGCGCACGCGACGCAGGACAAGTACGTCGTGGGCGTTCCGTGGGAGAATGTTGGCGACATGATCATCTGGGACAACCGGTGTGTGCTGCACCGCGCGGGTGGGGGCGCGTTCGAGGGTAAGTACAAGCGCGACCTGAGGAGGACGACGGTCCACGACGATAGCCCGACGGCGTGGGGATGTAATCCTAAGGATTCGGCGTGGCCGGGGTTTAGCAGTGAGGTAAAGTCGAAGGGCATTGCATGAAAGCTATCATCATGGAATTTGAACATTTGGGTGATAAAGGGGGGTGGCGGTGGTAGGTAATGAAACGCATTGAAAAGGGGTATTACAAATACGACTTAGTCAGAAGGTCGAAGTATCATCTTTCAATCGTTTTTATAACGCGTAGAGATATGTGAATATATTTGATATGTTTCTAAATGATTCATAAACGTTGAACTATATACAAAAGAAACTTTTAGCATGGTATGAGTCTACCTGTGTCGGGAAGTATGAATGCCCTCACTTATTAAAAAGATTTAACTACCTACTCAGTCGCATATTTTATAAGCACTGAAAGTAGTAACCACTCCAGTACGTGCAAGCGTGCGTCAATATACATGCAGCCGGCCCCATTCACCCTACATTCTACTGCGGGTAATGGCCCTGTTCCCCCGAGTTTGTCGACGTCAAGGTCGGCGCTGCGGTTGTAGATATTTGGACAGCCGAGGTGATTATTGCCTTTGTGGTCGGTTTTACAGTGACACTAGCCTCCATCGTTATCGAAGACGTCGGACTGGTGGTCGTCATGCTGCTTCACGAGGCCGCTATTGGAGTTGTTCCGGTAGCTCCGCTGCTGATAGCCCCTGAAGCATACAAGACTCCGCGGCCATTCGTTCCAACGTAGACTTGCCCCGCGGTGTTCCCACTGCCGGCAAGCTTGCAGCTATTAATTGCACCAAATCCCTGGCTGCCTTGGATATCAGTCCAGGAAGCGCCACTGTCCGCACTTCCGTAGAGCTTCGCTCCAGCCGACCCCGTGCCGAATGCGTAAATATTCCAGGAACTGCCGGATCCTAGCCCAAGAGCAATCTGGTGGGTGTCGGTTAATGCGGTTGATACTTGAGTGAAAGAAGATCCGTAGTTCGTAGACTGGAATATGCCAATATCGGTCGACACCCAAACCTCACCCGCGTTATTTGGGTGGGCTGCAATGTCACGAACTGTGGTAGCACTGCCTAGAGATCCAGCCTTTGCGAAAGAAGTTCCCGTGTCAGTACTCATGTAGAAGTCCGTAGCAGAACCAGCGTAGAAGACCGTATTGTTCTGCTTGTCAGATGCGATCACGGCCCCTGATGGGACGCTAGACACGGCGGAGAAGGAGCTCTGGTACTGAGAGCGCTGGACCCCGTTCGCTGAAGTCGACCAGAGCACCGTATCTGCGTCGGCTGAGTAAGCAACGGTGCCGCCAGCCATACTCGTGTCTGCCCCAGAGTAGACATTCCAGCTTACACCACCGTCGCTTGAAACGGCAACTTGCTGTGTACCTGCCGAGTTGCCTATACGAACGACGTTCTTGACAGAGGCTCCGGCGTAGTCAACACTTGTCGAAGACGAGAAGATAGGAGTAATCCAGGGGGTATCCGGCGATGTTTGAAGACTCTCCGCAGATGGGAAGGTGAAACCACTATCGTCACCTACTGCAGCAAGCAACTCACTCCCGGATGGTGACGAAGCTAGGTCTAAAACGGCAAACTCTTCTATGCCGTCTGCAAGTGACTGTATAGCGATATTACGGGTTGTGTCCCATTTTGTCAAGTCGTGACCTCCAAACACCGTCAGGCCTGTAGAATATAGCCAATGGTCGCTGTCTAGGGGGTCGATCACGAGGCATTCAATCATCCAACCCAAGTTCTTTGTGTCGGTATCTAGGAATCCTGGCGTGATCCATGGCGCTTTCGGTGTCTTTCCCAAACAGTAATCAGTAGTCGGAATTTCACACGACGGGAACGGGTACTCACAGATTGGCTGTAGTAGAGATTCATATCAGGATAACTAGAAAATTCCCAAAGACGTGACCAGGTAGCGCCAGAGTCGTTAGAGCGGAACAGTTGCGCATCTGGCCACCACGAGTTCAAGCTTGCGACAACGAGGGTCCCGGGATTGAGCATGTCAACTCCCAGCCCTCCGAAACCGTAATAAAGATCGCTTCCTGAAACAGGGGTGATATTTTCCCAAGTTCCAGTAGAAATATCGTACCGATATACAGCCCCTAGCGTACCATCATAGGGTCCAGTTCCACTGGTTCCAAATGTGAGTTAAAAACGACCCTTCTTAGCAAATAAAATGGGGTGTAAACGCATGTCGCGGGACCATAGTGCAATGAAGTGGTCCTGATAAGGAAATTCCAGCTCTCGGGACAGGACGAAAAGGGAGGAAGTGAACTCTTGAAATACATACTCGCTATAGGTAAGATATAATGCTTTCTCTTCCGGCTGGAGCACTCCCTTGTGAGGGAAGTATGTTCCAGGTTGCCCTGCTACAGCACTCCACGTCGCTCCAGCATCCTCACTAACGTAAACGCTCGCGGTAATGTTGTCGGCGGTGCCAACGAATATTCTGCTTGTCGCACCGCCAGTTGTCCCGCTAGTAGAGTCAAAAGTGACAAATGTGAGCCCCTGGAGGTCATTGTTATAGTTATTGGCGTCGTTGGGGTCAGGGGCGAAGGTGCCGACGGCCGTGAACGAGGACACGTTCGTGAAGGTCGCACCGCCGTCGGTGCTCTTCCACAGACCCTTGCCACTACGGGCTCCAAAATACAAGATCTGGGAGTTCGCGGGATCAACGGCTAGCCGTTCACCGGTACCACGACCCGGCATGTTACCCCCGACTTTGAAGGGCAGGTCGGCGAACGACCAAGTCGCGCCCTTGTCGCTACTGCGAATAATGGCACCATTGCTGGGATCCCTGTAAACCGTTAGGTGCCGTCTCGTGGAGACCAAAAGAGCAAATAGCGTACCAGCTATTGGTGTACATGCCTACGGCAGCGTACACCTTATTTTCATCTTGCGGGTCAAGAGCCAATGCGTCGACGCCCCAATTATGCCAATTGTCGTTGTCGGTGATACCGTCAGTCATGGCCGTCCAGGAGTCATCATCTGCGTTTAGCCGGTAGAGGCCACCGATATCAGTGCGGGCGTAGGCGACGCCTTTAACAGTGGGATGGAAGACGATGCCGGAAACGAAACCACCACCGCCGCCGATCTTGGCGTTCTTCCAGGTGAAGGCGGCCTTGATAGGTGCCGCGGCCGCTAAAATCAGCGGGATGGAAGCGAGGAACTTCATTGCCAAGAGCGACTGTGTACTCGTCACGATGAAGCTTTAAGAGTTCATCTGAATGTCGGGTCGCCGATCATCGTCCTGGGGGGGTGTAGTCATTTATATTCATCTTACTACACATCTGTATATAGTCATGCATTGTCACGCGAGTTATAGCATGATGTTGCATTTCCAAGACTTCCGTGTCCCATTTTACTAGGCAATTCCCAGCGGTCCTCAAGGCCTAGAGTCTGGCCCGTTCGAACCGTGCTCGAGCACTCTCAAGTTTTGGGCGCGGAGATTGAGTTTGACAGGAAAGGATCATGGTGGAGAGCGTCGCCCCCTGACGATTTTCCCGCGAATAAAACAGAGTCGATGCTCTCCGTTGATCCCGATCAGGTAGGGAGGATCAACCTCCGATGGCAAGGATCGCCAAATGTTCGATCTGTCTGGGACACAAGACGACGTTCACCACCTAGCCGATGCTTTCATAATCAACGACTTCCACCAATATCGAAAACCAGAGATATTTCCCTGCTCCAGAATCAAACATTAAGTTGAGCTCCGTCGAGTCCGGAATATTTATACGTGCATCCAATCTTATTTGGCATCACGAGGTGAAAACGAATAATAAATCAATCGCTTTTTAGTATTAGCTACCTTGGTACCTACTTATTGTGTAAATGTCATTTCATATAAAGTTCCCATGTCAAGGTATTTAGCTGTGCGAATGATTCCAACTACCTACCATTCTAGATTTCCTTCTTTCCTCACCTTTGGTATTCTCGTCAATAGACTAGGAAATCAAGCACTGCCTCTGATCCTACCGTGCTGCCGCGACAAGTACAAACATGGGTGGTAATAAAGACACGTCAATATATTGTGCCCAATTATGGTGCGAATTATAAATTTCTAGAACAATAGCTCCCGAGACGTGATGATACAAAGGAAAAATCATGTTTAACACGATATCTACTATCGTGATGATTCCATGAGGACCCAGCAAGAACAGGAACGAGTTTTCCTTCGTCAGTCGTTTATATGACGGAAAACCCGATTCAGTTATACGTATGCTCATTCTCAGTAGGATTTCCAAGTATCTTCATAGGCCAATAGGTGGTATGTAGATGGGAAGTATCTTGTGGCAGCGCTTGGAAGGCTGAAGCACCTATCTGCTTGATGGAAGGTGAATCTTTACGTGGGAGGTCACAATGCCGATGCTAAATCGAAAGACCTCATCTCCTAGGCGCCCAGTCTGCTAGCTAATAAGTCTGTCAACGAAAGAAAATATTCGGATGGGTACATATTAAACCAAGATCATCACATATCCGCGTCATTCGGCCAACGCGTATCCATGGTGGACAGGACTCAGTTTTAGTAAGCGCAAATTCGAGATACCGAATAAGCTGCTTAAACACGGAGAACCTTATGACTTCCATGAGATTTCAGTTGTTCGTTATGGGTATTTGTATACTATCAGCTCTACATAACTAAAAGAATGGAGCCATCTGGGGGCATCAAGCCCTCATTATATAGATAAAGAGTGACAAACTTGCTGACTATTTCAGGCAACTTACCGATGAATTCATGTAAGGTACTAGAAGGTCCAATGCGGTTGCTGTGACAAGGGCTGCTGGGCTTGGAACTGAGATTCGATTTCAACTAATAAAATTATTTGGTCTCAAGGGACTTAAGAGTGTAACTTCAATCCCGATCTCGTCCAGGAATCTGCTGCCTATGTACACACGTTCTGCTGCATGAGGCAGTTATCATCCTATGTTGTTACCACTGCATCTTGCACTCGTATCTATCCCCAATAGCCTTCAATCTCGTGACCGACTAGCCTTGGCAGCGCTTACAGGTGTTAATCCGTGTGACAATTGCGACGTATTTGCTGTGGCGTATACTGGAGTATTCTGACGAGGCCTCATGCCCACCCCTGAATCAGTCGCGTCCGCGAAAAAGCAAGCCCTTAGCGTGACGTGACGATGCATTGCTCGGCCCGAATCTCTAGCGCCCTAGCTGTGAACCGATCCTCAATCCGTATGTAGTCCACTCGGGTGGCCGTGGCTATATGCCTTGGCGACCCTGTTAGTACACCGTAACACCGACGGCGAGTGACGCAAGCAGGTCCACGCACGGATAAGATACTATACACCTACGCTTCTGCCTATATCTTCATGACTCATGGAGCACTGCCATCGATGTGGGCTTCGACACCAACTAGGTAATGGCCGAATCCATAAGAAGCTCAAGTCCAACCTTAGCGGATTCATCTTTTCCTCAAAGTCTCTTTACTACCTCTGCTTTTCCCCTAGTCTATAAAATGGCCCACCAACTTTCTGGAGAGCGTACGCCTCTCACTCCTGATGAGGAGAAGGTCATGCTGGAGAACGAGAGTCGTGCTCAGCTGACCGAAGAGCAGCGAGCCATGTTTGACGCTTGGGTAGGGGCCAAGGAACCGACCGTGTCTGAAGCAAAGCATTGGATTGCAAAGAATACCAGCCTCGACTTTAACACCTTCTCGTTCACTTATTTGAACCTGTTGATCAAACAAGCTGTGTGGAAATCGCACGCGGAGGCAACCAAGGTAAGATATCGAGTGGACCTTTGAGGCAGATCCAGTCGCTGATTTTTCTCTATGGGCTCTCAAAAAATTAGTAGTGAGACGACCGGGATTCGGTCTACCCCTCGGCCACATGCCTGGCAAAGGAGAGCGGTTCCCTGTGTTGTTCCTGGGCGGCGATGAGTATAAACAGTGGAAGGCCGCTACGTTGCTCATCCGTGAGCGCTGCATGCTCATGCTCGTCAACGAACTGTCTGAGAAGCCGGAGTGGTGGCGCAAAGTGAAGGATGACGAGATTACCGCTAGGTGGAAGAAGGAAGCCTTGGAGATGAAGTGGGCATCGTACCTTCGGTATGCCGACTTCACCCCTGCCATGGCCGACGCGGTAAGTCTGACTTTATCAACGCATTACTGGCAGCACTAGCAGCTAACAAGTAACCAGTGCATTGCCGAACTGAGAAAGAAGGCGTATCTGTATGAAAATACAGGCCTCATGCCCGTGTATGACTATTCCGCTGCCGTCATCAAGTCTGATAGCATCCTGACCCCCGAGCTGGCCAAATCCCTCCAAGACGCCATCAAGACACTCGAGGATGTCCCTCAAGAGCTCAAGGACTGGCATCCTAACAGCAACGAGCAGGTCCTGGACCTCGTTCACCCGTCCCTCTGGCCCTTGACCTACGGCCGTTCCAGGGTTCTTCAAGACCGCACCATCGGCGTCGAAGATGCCCTTGCCCACTGCGGCATGGGCACCAAGCTGCGCTCACCGGCGAAGTCAGAGACCAACTATTTCATTAATAACGTCTGGAACCCCATGGGCGTCAGCGTGCTGAGTAACAAGTTCCAGTGGCTGCCCTGTGACGTGAACCTGGACCCTTCCACTGGAAAGGTGAAGATCTCAAGCTACATCAACAACCTCCACCCCGAGGAGCACGCCCACCTCTACCCCATCATCGAGCAGTTTATTGAGAAGTCGCTACCGGCGTGGGACGTCCTCTACAGCTGGGATAAATACTTCGCGGTACAGCGCCTCAAGACGGCGGAGGTCGGTAAGCGCGAGTGCTCCTGCCCCGAGATATGCGGTAACGTCGGCGCGTGCAAACCGCAGGCACGTCCCCTTGCTGAGGGAGAAATACCGAGAACGAGAAAAAACCCGGCGCGGAAAAAGCTAGATAAGGCCTGGTTCGAGGCCACGCATGGCCTGAAGCTGCCCAACGCCGACCCTGAGGCGAAAGAGTACGTCAAGATCGGCGCCTCCGACGTGAAGAGCAAGGGCTTCTTCGACGAGAAGCAGCAAATCCAGGTCATCGTTAAGCTGGCCAACATCCACCTCACACCTGAGAAGCCGTCCTACGACGGCGGCTCGTGGCATACCGAGGGCCAGCTGAACGAACACATTGTCAGCACGGCGCTCTACTACTACGACAGCGACAACATCACCGACTGTACGCTCGACTTCCGTACCTGCGCCAACAAGGAGGAACTTAGCGCGGAGCTCAATTATGAGCAATATGACCATGACAGCATCAGCCGGACCTTCGCCATTCAATCCCGTGGCAGTACGATCCAGGACATTGGCTCCGTGCTCACCAAGGCCGGCCGGGCGCTCTTCTTCCCTAACCTCCTCCAGCACCACGTTTCCCCCTTCAAGCTAGCCGACCCGACGAGACCGGGCCACAGGAAGATCCTTGCGCTGTTTCTCGTCGACCCAGCCATCCCCATCACGAGCACCTCGAACGTGCCGCCGCAGCAGAAGCACTGGTGGACCTCATGCACAGGGCTGAACTCGGGGAGGGGCACACTGCCGCCCGAGGTCGTCGAGATGGTGACTGATAACGTAGAGTGGCCTATCGGTTGGGAGGAGGCCAAGAAGCTGAGGCTGGAGCTGATGAGTGAGAGGACGTGGTTCAAACAGCAGGAGGAAGTACAGTTTGAGAAGTTGGAATGGGACTTTTGTGAGCACTGATTGGTTTCCGGGGCTTACTCTTGGTGTATCACTTACGGATAGAATTTGGAAGTAATATTGGAAATTACTCGGAAGCTGCCCAAGTCAATCCAGTAAAAGAGATAGCTCGATTCGATCCCAACGCAATGCGTCTTCACTTCACTTCACGTCGCGCCAAGATAGCATGTTTAATCATGAACTTTTCGTCTATTTTTAGTCCTCGGCTTGGAGACACGATGCCGCCCCTAAAGCTTTGCCTTCTTGATCTGTGCCGTTTCAACACAAGGCATTCATAACCCATGTCGATTTGTATCCGGAGGAAAAGAAAATAACAAAGCGGATTTTAACAAATAGAATAAATAAAATTACACGTTAGACCCTTTTACCAACATTCCGGCTCATCTTCTTCTTACCCCTTACGATAGCTATGATGACGTCTATGACTACGACGCCGATAACTTGCTTTATTCCTCCTGCAGATGTCCCTGGGTATTAAGTCCGTTGCAGGTGCCGCCGGGCACTCAAATCTGGCATAGATATGGCTACCTAGTTAAAATGGCCTCTACAATCTGTACGTGGTGCTGGTTACGAATTCATTCGCCTTGCTTGAGAAGGCCCACGTCTCTGCTAGATTAATTTAACACCAAGGCGCAACCCTATTATATGCGATCGTTTGCCGAGGTGCAGTTCTCTTGAAAGAGTCAAGAGAGCGTACATAGCTTCAACTCCGAGGCTATCTCCACATCCTTACGAGAGTGGCTGTTCTTGAACCCCGTCATAGCCTCTGTGAGATCCATGACAGTATCACCAAGTCTGCTAAACATACTAGCCAGGCGTACCTAAAGCTCCAAATCGAGTTACAAAGTGGGTCCTCGAAAGAAGCCTGTGATTAGAGGACGTGAGAGGGTCACATGTAGCGAATAGAGGAATCAGAACACGGTATACTCGACCCCGACACGGGAATTTCAGCTCCCCGAACCGAACGGTGAATGCGCTTCCCTCTGTCATCCATTCTTCATATGCCATTATGTGGCATTCACTTCTTCTAGATGTGCGCGCAAGATCAACTAGGCTCTCGAAAAATATACCTACTTCCTCCTTTGTCTCAGAGACAGTACCCACTCGCCAGCGACGCGGCTACATATCCAGCTCCAACGATCGTCCGTTTTTGAATTCCCTCCATCAAACAGTCGATCTTCTTCCTCGGTAGGTTGAGTTTGTCTGGTGCTGATCTTGCACGCGCACGCTGGGGCGTGGCGTCCGGCTCTGGATTCGGAGAAGATGTTGGCGATGAGGGGGTCGATATGACTATTTTCGATGGTGTGATATAATCCGGATCCCGGCCATACTTATTATGAGACATACCCGTCCAACGTCTCTGTATCTGGTAGATAGGACTATCAAAGGGTGGTTCCTCGGTATTCGCTCCGCGTATCTCTAGTCCACTAACTTGCCGTTCTCGGACCTCTTCAATAGGTTTAAGCCGGCTCTCCGCCTCACCCTCTGTCTCTTTCTCGTGGCTGTGGTCAAGGGAATCGCCTTGTCTCAACTCACGCCATAGGAGATATCCAATTTGATCACTAAGAACCGGCGCGTTGAAAAGTCGCCGGCACTGCTTCACGCCGCATCTCTGGTCTTCCTCATTCCCAATCATTTTGATATTCTCAAGAGTTAAGTCGCAACTTATCCGGATCTGGTCGAGATGCCCTTCGAAATGACAGTTGAGGAAATCCTTGAGGAACACCTCACCGTCGTGTATAGACTTACGGCGACGGAACTCGCACTCTCGAATCAGCTGCTCTGTTGCCTGTCGTTCTTCTTCGACCTGCTCGGGAGATTTATTGGGCGCCTTTTTGATATACTTCTTGATTTCTCTCTCATCTCTCTCGAGCTCCCTTGTCCTCTCGTCCTTCTTTGGTAACGGGTTTATTTCGGCGCCCATTAGGGACAGCCGAAATGAAGGCGTAGTCATCATCATGAAGGAAGACGATGTTTGGACCAGTGATTTGTAGTTGTAGTTGAAATGTCGGAGCCAAGTCGAAAAAGTTAGATCACACGTGATGTTTGTTGTCGTGTTGTCATGAATGCTTGGCGCAAACCGGATTTCTAGTCGGGTTTGCCCATCAGTAATATTCGCAAGGTTCTTGATTTGGTGGAATTTCAAAGATTTACGCTTCTCTTCAATAGAAATATCGGCAGCTGGCACGAGGGTTTCCTCAACCGTTGGAGGTTGGAGACGATAGTCGCCTAGGGCATAATATGAAAACTGGAAAAAGAAGAATAGAAATTTACAAAAAAAGAAAAAGAAAAAGAAAGAAGAAGAAGACTTACTATGGGGAAGATGCAAAAATCCAAAGGAGGCAATTGTTTGCTAGAGATGCTTTTTTGAACTTAGCTAGACACTTTCATAGAACTGTCTGGCTTTTTAATTGGCATGTTAGAATCTTTGAGGCTGAAAAGGTAAGTCGTGGTGTTAACTAAATAATAGAAGTGTCTAGGTAAGCTCTTGGCTTCTGACTGTGGCTTGGGATACGGCCGATGCGATACCGATACGTACGACAATGTAGGATAATATTTGAATAAGACAATAAAGTTAATTATAAGCAGCTTCAATGATATCTATAGTGTCAAGTTTGCTTTTCATCCAATGCGAGGTCTAAGCTTCAGTATCTTTACAGAGACCGTGCCCCATCATTATTGTTTGAAACTAGAATACGGGCGGTCTACCCTCGAGTAGATTCACGGGTAGTTCGCCAGAAGACCCTCACGAGCTTGAACTTACATGAAAGAGTGGAATAGACTTGCGGTACGTCAAACCTAATTGCTCAAGCCACGTTCCTCCTCATCCCTAGACATCAACGGTTGAGCTTTGTAAACAGCTGAGCATACGGCCGTACATCACTCCGCATACCTCCGCGGGAGTTCCAAGAAAACTTGTCTGCATTGGGCCTCCATAAGTGGCCTTCCTCTGGGAACATTCGATAAGATTTCCTGAGGTCCACGTAAATGAGACCAATGCCGAGTCTACAGAGGACTGCCGAATCCACGTCAACCAAGAGACCTGTAGAAGCTCCCATTCAAATTTACGGTCAGAATGGAGACCCTGTAACCAAGTATACATGTACTGGTATCAGGAAAACAACTTTTTAATACACATTTGTCTCAAGTGAACTATTAAAAGCGGTATGGTGGAACAATCCATGTTTTCAGGCAAGAAGCTAAGCGATACGATAGGACAAAGAGCTACACCGATGAAAGTTCATGTCAAGAATGTTGTCTTAAACCCCTTTGGAATATCTAATGGGATTCCTTACCGCTTGAGCTACGAGCGGTGTCGAGATCTGACACCTGGATGGCTTCCACTTGGTTTTTATGCACGCTACGCGGGTCCTAAGACATTATACGACACTTTTCTAGCTTCACGCCAGCTAATATCAAAAAGCATCATAGCCGACAACTGTAGCCTGTCAGATGGTCTAAGTATACCGCATTCTAGAAATTAGCTGTCGGAATATGGGGCCATGTTCTTATACGATCCATGGTCTCTTATATATATATAGACATAGGCTTCACTCATCTACCTACACTCACATTAGACTAATACTCTTGATCCTATCCTCATATATTCGTCTCATCGCAACATTCGCAAGTCCACCTCCTATTATAATATAACATCTGGTACCATTAATCAACTCCCGCTGCCCAGGACTTTATTCGTCAATGATTATTTTTGATCAAGACTCGGCACTTCGTTATTTATTCAATGTATTATATGAACCAGGGACTTCAACTATACATTTGAAGATTACCAAGTTTAGTTCGCTATAGATAATATATAGCTTCTCATACTAGTCGCCACAATACAAATATTTTATAGACCACGGTTGCAAGTAAATTATGCGTCTTCGTGCCACTTTTCAGAAGTGGTACTTGCTCTCAGATATTAATATGTGACATAGGATCACTATCTTCTCTATCATTAGCCAAAAATGTCTTTAATTCTATTATTTTCTACACTATCTGTGTAATAATCTATGAAGGATATTGCCTAGCCTCAATCATTTCATAAGCAGGATAATAATTCTAGCGAATGGTACAATCTAGTGTCCATCCTAAGCCCTTTAGACCCCATTTTGAGAACACAGACGACTATCATTATGGGCTTCTTTTAGTTCAACTACATATAATGTTGAAATTTTATATACACTGCAAATTGTATAACGTGTGGCATTTTCACAACCTTTCTCTTGGCTCTGTTACAGTGGCCCGACGTTCAAGAGCCCTTTGCTGGTGGTACTTTTATGTTAGGAGCAAATCAAGGATCGAGCCTACTTGCTCTTGGGTTCAAGAGATGGGGGGGAGAGATATCTTACAGGAGAATAGTGCGTAATCTAACTCTTCTAGCCCATATCCCTGTCTTTGTACGGTACGAAGGGCGGAATCCTAAGCCTAATGAAACACTACGGCAGTTGGTATGATATTCTCCAACTCAATATGATTCTAAAGGGCGCTGTATCCATATAAGTGTCAAAACACTCAAAATAGCTATTTACGTTCAAACAGCTCACCCTCCTTAGTTAATAACACTCAACCTAAATCGGTTGTAGGGGCCCCATTGGGAGACGCCCCATTGACTACATACATACAACACACACCCAACCATTTTAGCTTAGTTAACTTCACCATCACAATCACAAAAACACACACACTGGCACACAGAGAGCACATTCTTCTGCTTCGGAATAGACTCATTTCGTCTTCCTTGAAGTCCGTGCTTGGTGTTTCGTGCTTCGTGTGGATACTATACTGTTTACTTCACAAATCCATGCATATAACAGAATTAACCCCGCCTAAAGAGTGCTTCAATGATTCATTGAAACATAAAGCGATGCCATGTATCCTTATTGAAAGTTAAGATATATATGTAAGATATCATGGCAATAACTGAGTCCAGATGGCCTCTAAATCTATAACTTGTCATCATGTCTTAAGGGTTAAGTGTCATGGAATATCCTGTATATACGTCCAATCGGCAATTGGAAATCAGCGATAACGAGCCAAGGATCTCACATACGGTTTTAATCCATGTGCGCCTATTTCACCAGCACGCCTCCGTTCGTGCTCACGCAGGTCCCAGTAGTATTGGAATCTTTCATCAGGTAGATATACGCTTCAGCAACCTCCTCGGGCGAGCCAATTTTGCCCAATAGAGAGTTCTTAGCCATCGTCTCGACTCTCGCGGTGCGCTGCTCGCCAGCCCCCAGCAAACCGGTGTCGGTGGCTCCGGGGCTGACCAGGTTGACGCGGACGGGTGCGAGATCCAGCGCGAGACCGCGAGTCGTCCCGTAGAGGCTAGACCCCCACGCAGAGACGACGGGCGCGCCCTTGGCCGGCTTCTCCGCGAGGACGCCGCTGGTGAATGTGATAGACGAAGTATAGGTCTTCTTCACGTATCGCAGCGCTAGTTTTGCGATGAGAAAGGGCACTACGTATGGGAACTGGACGGTGGAACGTAGGTACTCCACTGACACTTCGGTCAACGGCCTAATATCCAGGGCCGTAGCCGTATAGACGATGTGGTCAAGCAGGGCACCTCTAGCGACTGTCACGTCAGCGAAGAGCTGCTCGAGATTCGATTCTACGTCGTCTTGATTGACGTCGCAGATATATCCCGCGATTTTGGCGTGTGGGACGGCGCTCTGTATCTCAGTGATCGTGTTCTGAATTCGAGTCGGATTCGAAGAGGCAATAGAGACATTTACGCCATCTGCAGCGGCCAGTTTAGCCACGGCGGCACCAATACCGGAAGACCCCCCGATAACCAAGATGTTGTGATCACGGATAGAAGGCATAATTAATGACAGAGAAAAAGAATAGCTCAATACGACAAAAGCAGGGTTATGTTGGAACCATATATCAACAAGGCAGATTACTCGTTCACCTACACTGTCTTTATTACCTTGTCGACCACTGGCTACGATGAAACCATTGACATTTAATAACAACTGAGCAAAGTCCGATTAATCCGGAATCCCCGGGTGTTAACTCAAACGTGCATCTTGCTGCGATACATCGCTGAAGGATTTCCCTGGCTCGGAGTCTATTTGTCACCAAGTCCGTAAGCAATTGGTCAATTCCGTCTGTCGTATCTCCCGAATCGGACATTGGCCAAGTCGAGGCGCCTTAACGCCGGGCGTGGCTTTGAATGGCTTATCCCGAGTGAGACGGTGATGTGGTATAACTCGCCGTAACGGTTGTTTCGCTCTTCTAACTTCGGGATTACTTTAAGTACCCATTCATCTTCGTGGGTATCCAAGTCTTGTATATCTACGAAGCCAATCCTATATGGCCGTTAGCATGTTTACTATATCCGCAAAGCATCCAACTTAGTTCACTATCTCCTGGGCACGGAGATAGCGGCCCTATAAGTTACGGCCCGGTAATTCCATTAGGATTAGACTGTTTTAGTTATTCCGTCAACGGGGTAGGGGGGCAGCTATGGCAGTAGAAAGAAACCTATAATTATTTATCCCAGTCTGTGAGTTGAAATAGGAGACTAAGTAACTTCCTAGATGTATTAATTTATATTCGCAAATGTGTAAGTTCCCACATTTCAGCATCAGCTAATTACCGGGCTCGCTATAGCGACAGGAGGAGCCTCATCTGTTAAGATAGGACGAAGATATGAGGATAGGATAAAGTCTAAGTATTAGTCCGAGGCGAGTGTAAATATGTGGGCGAAACCCAAATGTATATGCCGGAGGCCATAGTAGGACTGTATAGCAGGGACATACCCCCCATATTTCAGAACCACCCACTGACCGCAATGTGTCGGGTGAATCTAGACCTCAAGTAGGGTCGTAATAGAAGACTCCTCGGGCTTACAGAGACTTATACATAACTGCATATACTCCTCAATCCTTCGTCTCAGCTCTTCTTCTCTCATACCCCCCGGGCTATCCTCTGTTTGGTCACAGAATTCGGTCTTCGCCCCATCGCTCGCTGATAGCTTCCTCCCGAGCTATAGCATTGGGCAACACGGACAAGATGCCTAAGTACTCCCTAGGAATCTGGCATGTGCCGTTACCGGGTGGATAGACGCCTGTAAGGAGATTTTGCTGCAGTTTACTGGTGTTCTCATTGACGTTGTGTTCACTATTTCTCCCGCACCGCTTCTATGCTTAGAATTACACGGTTGCTCTTCACGAGGAGATTCCATTTTTAAGATTCCACGGCTATTTATCATTTCCTGACCCTTTCACCTTACTATTTCATCGGTAATCAATAATATTATTTATATAGCATGAAACAATATGTTAAATTTGGAAAATCTTTATCCTCGTCATTCCCGTCATCAATTGTATACTCAGTTACGCCATAATTCTCTCAAACTCTGGTTGTTTAGTCCTGTGATCCTTCTATGCTTTGATTGAAGATATTGTACATAATTACATCGCTATATTAGTTACTCCTGTTGATATATGAAACGCTGTCTTTAAATTGGGTTCGTACTGTGCCAAACTTTTGAATAAATTTGAAAAGTGTTCCTCCTTCGGATTGTCGGGTACTAATTGCCATTGCTGCATGGAAATCGCATATCTCTCCGAAACCATGAAAGTTCAAGTAACTAGATGGCTAGTCCAGTTGCAATGTCCAGCCGGGAAAGTAGGGCTTCAATATCGGTATTCGATCAAAAGAGTCATGGTTTATGGTCCCCTTTCATAAGTTATTAGACCTAGACAGCTGCTCGATCTCCCGGGAGTACTTACTGCCTCATTGTCACCTCCTCTTATGCTCATGACAAGCATAGACTGCTGTAGGAATCGCCGTTGCCTGTAGCTCCTATGGAACTTTTTACCATTGATGTCCGAGAATTAATAACTCGTGCATCACGGTGGATCGGGTGGCTTTGGAGCTGTTAAGTGCACAGGTGAAGGTGGGTCGGGCTCAGTTGAGACCACAATCTTGGGGGAGCTCTCATGCCTAGTAACAATAGAGGGTCCGGTGGTAACATATGCGTTGCTTCGGGTAGGATAATGGTGAGCATAATGGTGAACAGGCAGGGGCACCTCAAGTGTATCTCGCCGTGGTCTCCCCTGGCTCCCACCTGAGCTGGCAGATGGGGACGGTACTGGATCAGGTGGTTTAAAAGATGGCTCTCCTGAAGGTAACGTGTTGGCACGGGCCTTCGTGAGCGCCGCAGATGGTGACTGAGAACGTGGGATATGATGCGACAAGCTGGATACCAGTTTGGCGCTCGCCGAGGTGTCATTGATGGCAAGCACCGATATGACGCTTGCGGCGTCGCTAGCCGATCCTGAAGGCCGCCCGCGGAGTATGGGCGTAGCATTACCATCTGCATCACGAGGCGGGTCGTACGTTTTTTTGATCCGTGAAAGCATGTCGTTTCGCTGTCTCTCCCCAGGGATCTCCGGGAAATCAACCGCTCTTCCACGTCTGAATTCAGAGTCGTCAAACCGATCGGCAGCCGCGCTGCCCAGATAGTTGCTGATGCGAGTTAATGCCCTCGCTACCTTGCGCCTGTTGCCCAAGTCGGTATGCTTATGGTCTGGGGAAGACTGGCTGATTCTAGACGAGGTGCTGAATAACGCTCCACTAGCACTGCTGGGCGATTCGTGACGTGCTCCTGGCCACTCTCCCGAGCTTCGTGATAGACTTCCGTCGTCTCTTTGGAGACTTATGCCTCTGATACTTGTAGGGTAGTGGTGCTGCGTAGAGCTCTCTGACCTTGCCCGCTCCCTAGCGAAAAGCAGGTAAAGCGAGCCTAGTGCAGCAAGTGCTGTGCCAATAATGGGACCCCATTGGCCTACGAATTAAACGAAATTAGTCAGATATCAGTGATGAAAGATCTAGACGATAACCTTACCAATACTCGTTATGGGTTCGGTCTGATACGAGACCTGTTTACTAAACAAGTTCTCCTCGCCGATGATGAGTATAGCGAGTACTGCTGCGCTAAATACGGGAATCTCAATAGTACTCAGGAACATCCGTATAACGTTGTTCACACTTCGCATTTCACCGGTAGTTGCGCCATTTGTGCCTTCGATCAGCTCGTTCGTTTTCTCATCCTCAGATGAGAATCTCATCTTCCAGTTGATTTCCAAAATCTTGTTCCAAGTAAAGATCAGTGAGAGAATGGCAGGGATGCAGCAAGCAGCTGCTAGAAGTGTAGCGGCGTTGAAGGTCAGTTTGCTTGGTGCGGGTACAACGAATATTTCATTAGTGGCCCCCTGTCTCAGGGGAGAGGAGGGTCCCTCTGCGGTAGAGCACGTGAGTCCACAACTTGTTTCTCCGTATGGGAATTTCCCCTGATCAAATACAATGGGATTCCCGTTATCGCCCCTGCATTGCACCGGGTTGCTTCGGTAAAACTCAACCGTTAAACTTAACAGCCCTTTACGACGACGTAAGCGTAGAACGATCCGTGTGCGATAGTGATTGCTACTTACCAGCAAGAATGACACCGGTCCATAAGAAGATAATGTTTCTCCCGGGATCAAAGAAGTAGGTTCGAGACAATCTTACGGTTACGGGAGCAGCCAGAATACCTATGGCGCATATCTGGAAGGCGCCGTAAATATCCATATCGACAGCACCGTCGACATGGACAGCGGCGAGAACGATGCCGTGTAGAGCGGCAACGACGGGCAGAAGAAGAGCAGCAGCGAGACAAGGGTTCCTCAGCCATTCTGCCTTGCGCGCAATAACACATGCTGCTACGAGGACATAATACCTATATTTATTTTGTATATATTAGATATTGATTAGACAAGGATTACAGATTCAGCCGATGCCTCCTGGCGAAAAGCTTAGGTATACTTATAATAGGTAGGCTACGCTTATAATATGGGGATGGAAGTTCACGATGTGGATTTGGTGGGGAAGCTTACAGGACCCTGGAACCCGTTCCATATTGGCCGGAAACGGGCCACGCGCAGACGACCTGTAACGAATGGCCAATGGCGGAATTTGTATCTGTAGAGTTGGCGATATTATCGCGATCTATAAGAGCACTCAGTAGCGACGTCGAGAGTGCTGGCATAAGGAGAGGTGGAAATTGCCTATGATCCTAGGCAGGCGAAGAGGTGGGACTCAGCAGGGAATGGAATGTGAAAGTAGGTGCTCTACTGCATATGCATGCGTGTAAGTCAGAGCAGACACGAACCGCTGGTTCTTGTGGGGATAACAGCGCTGTATATATAAAGACGGAAAGTCTTCGGTCGTCCTACCGAACGCCTCATTGCTTTTCTCTGACGGAAATGGAAAGAGAAAGGGAAAAGGAAAGAAAACCAAGGCGGCAATTTGAAGAGAATGTAAATGGAAAGCTATAGGTTAGCTTAAGTTGAGATAGGTTAGGATAGTGTTATAAGCTTATAGGGTACCTGTGGGTAGGCCAGGAGGAACATCAGCAGTCGGGGGGTGGTTGTCAGTGGACAGGACAGATTGGACAAATCTTTAGCTGGGAAGTCCTAAGCAAGAGAGGTATGCAAGCCCGTGTCTCTTTCAATACGTAACTAGGTAAGGTCCCTAAATCCAACGCCTGCGTACCTAGGTAGGTATTCCGTAGTACAAAAGCATCGGCCGTTCCCCACTTCATGGAAGTCAGCCCTTGATGTTTCTGAAGTCTTGTGGCTGGCATATACCGATGCCTGTTTAGGTGTCTCGGTATGAAGATGAGTGTCAGCTGAACCTCGACGTAGTGGCTGAGCAAGCTTATATGACGGGCAGTTGCTGACTACGGTTAGATACCTAGGTACTTTACCCCCTAATCGTTCAAGTTAGGCGAGATATCTTGCTGGGGTACATGCACTCTTTCGGATTCCGATTTAATATCTTGCATAATCACTGATGCCATGCATCGTACTTCATATACATAACTAGACTTTATAATGTTATAGTTATGTTATATACAATCCAACATTTCAATGTCTTGTAAGTACATATGTAGACAGGTAGATCTATATAAAAGTGGGATTTGTCTTCGTATGGGGTACCTAGCAATTGTAGATCGGCCCACTTTGTTTAGTAGGTAGTACCAAGATTACGGTTATGGTTATGGGCCATAGCCCCCCCCCCCTCGCAAATCAGTCCTAGCCTCCTTACTGCCCAATCATTATTCACCCAATCAAGCAAGCCTTGATTTCGACCGATTCGCCCCTCTCGCTTACTTTCCAGTCACCTCCTACTTATTATTATTATTCTCTGGTGTCTCTGCTATTAACCAGCCTTGCCCAGCTTTGCCCAGCTCCTTGGTTTCGATTTCTTTTTTCCAATCACAAACATGCAAGATCCCACAAGCCACGAGGCATGCGCTCTGTTGGCTGCTCGAATATTTCTTCAGTGATTTAAGCTTGTGTTGCTAACTCATCCGTAAACCAACTCACCCACTTCGCTCGCCTGATCCTCTGATTTTTCGTTCCACGAAGTCATCACAAGACAGGCTCTGGAGAAAAAAAAAATTTATTTATCACTCGCGCTCTCTTTATATCTCGCCCTGCCTTCTAGAACTTATCATCGATGCCATATTCTCTACTCCGCCGTCCTATCTTGATCTTGATGGGATATCAACAGAGGTAGAGTGCCTTGTCTTTTGAGAGGAGTTCAACTGCTGCTCGCGAATTCCTTTTCGTCATGTCAGAAGAAAATCTTCATATCGACCTTGACACCTCACTCATCAGGGAATGGCGATCGATTGTCACTCTCATTGTTTTCGTTCTTGCTAGTGAGTACCGAGTCTGTCCATGAGGGCAGCCTGTGCCCTTTGCCATTAACCGTTTTGCTGTTTTATAGATATTATCGTACTATTCCCCTTTCATATCCCGGTATATGTCCCTCGGCAGCTTCACAATGCTTTCTTGGATGCTCTGGCCAGCTTGCGGATAATACCCCCAAGAAAACAACATTCGCGTCATGGATCAGGCGACGAAGACGACGATAATGGCAAGATCAAGCCTTTTGTGTGCCTGCGGTTCCCCGTGAATTTCATCACGGGTCCTTTGATAGCAGATCTATTCCTGCTTGCCATCCTAGCTATTGGCCGACAGGAAGTACACGATGGTATCGTCGGAGCCAACAACATTGCCCCGTATGATATCATGATATTCTTCCTCACTCTAGCGTACATCGCCATCTCGATCGATGCTTCTGGCTTAATTCGGTTTTTGGCGTTCAAGGTGCTTCAGAAGGGAGGCAAAGTCGGCCACCGGCTCTTTTTCTACCTGTATGCCTTCTTCTTCGCGCTGGGGAGCTTCATCGGGAATGATCCTATCATCCTGTCCGGCACGGCTTTCCTCGCCTACATGACCCGTGTATCAAGCAACATCATCCATCCCAGGGCCTGGATCCACACCCAGTTCGCCGTCGCCAACATTGCTTCCGCTATCCTCGTCTCCTCCAACCCCACGAATCTCGTGCTTGCTGGTGCCTTCAGAATCAGGTTTATTGACTACACGGCCAACATGATCGTTCCCGTTATTTTCACCGCCATCTTTCTCTTCCCCTTATTGTTATACATCATCTTTGCTAATGAATCCCTCATCCCCTTCTCTATCAAGATGCATGAACTCCCTGAGGAGGCAAAGGCTAGGAAGCCTGTAAATCCTAACATCCCTCACGCTAGAGGAAATGCGGAAGAAGAGGAAAGAATGCTCGAAAATAGTGAACAAGGAAAGCTTCTCTCGCTTGAAGAAATAATGAACCCCTTCTTGGACAAGAAGGGCGCCGCATTCGGAGCCGTTATTATGACAGCAACTCTGGTCACACTCCTAGCCATTAACGCCGCTGCACAACACAATGGCGAAACTCCCGTAGCATATGTCACTGCACCTGCTGCCGTTGTCATGTTTATTTGGGATGTTGCGTTTGGGTGGTACCATAGGCATGAGACGCGCGATATTGCTCGCAGAGGTCGGAGAGAGGTTGAGCAAGCTCGAGCGGAACGTGCAAAGAGAGAAGAGGAAGCAAGGCTAGCATCGCTAGAGAAGAAGGAAGGTGATGGTGCAGCAGATGACGAAGCTACTATACGAAAGTTCAGCTCAACCGAAGAACAAGAACTGAAGGAGATCAATGGTAGTGGCAAGAAAAGGATCGAAAATGGTTTATTCATCACGGATTCAGATGACGAAACCACAAAGGGGGCCGATGTTACAGATCCAAGATTGCACCCTTCAAACCATCGCCTACCGCCTACGTTACTCGTGTCCGAAGATGGCGATGTTCCGTCACCTGTATCAGTCTTGCCGCCTGAATCCTCGGCGTTGATGCTATTCCCAGCAGATGACCAACCGCGAAACAGTCGACCCTCGGGCAACACTACCAGCGCCCTAGAGAACCAGGCAGCTCATCCTGTGACCGTGACTTATCCGTCCCGAGTGTTATCAGACACGGGACTTCACAGAGACATTAACGAGAAGAAGCAGAAGGCACATGATCAAGAAACTGGCCCCGACAATAATATTCCGCAAATGGGAGCGCATCAACCAGAGACAGGTAAACCAACCGTCGTATCTCTCGTGGGAGAATACTATAGATGGCTACAGGAGACATTCCCTACCGCGACAGCGGTGATGGCGCATCTGCCTTTTGCTCTTGTTCCGTTTGCATTTTGCATGTTTATTCTCGTCCAGGGGTTAGTCACGAAGGGCTGGGTGCCTGTATTCGCTTACGGGTGGGACCACTGGGTGGAGAAGACAGGAACCGTAGGGAGTATCGGCGGCATGGGTTTCCTCTCCGTGATCTTATGCAATGTAAGCTCATATGTTTTGATACAAAATCTTACGGCTATTGTTCAACTCGATCTCCTGACAATACTAACCTCCGTGACTAGTTCGCCGGCACAAACATCGGCACCACCATCCTGCTTTCTCGTGTTATACAGGCTTGGCAGCAGATTCATTACAACAATGGGACTGACATATCGGACCGGATGTTCTGGGGAACTGTATACAGCATGGCGCTCGGCGTCAACTACGGCGCGTTCAGTGCCGCTTTCAGCGCGTCGTTGGCCGGTCTCCTGTGGCGAGACATTCTGTCCAGGAAGCATATCCACGTCCGTGGCCTTGAATTCGCGCGCGTCAACCTCCCCATCATCGCGATCACTATGACGGTGGGCTGTACTGTCTTGGTCGGTGAGGTGTACATTATGAGGCATGAGGGTCCATACAGCTTATGAGGGAACGACCGTTGATGATTATCGACATTTATAGAGGCGTCTTTGATTTCTTAGATTGGTATGGACCCCTAAAAAGAAAAGGTTTCTTAACTTGAGCATGTCCAAGACGAAAGGTCCGGTGGAGAACCGGCTCCATGTTGATTTGGCTACGCCATTTCTTTTAGATCTACAACGAAGGAGGGATGATGAACAGGGTACCTAGGTTAGGTCACTCGACAAGTTAAGTCGAGAAAACATGACGTTTACGAGGTATGAGGCAACGATGAACTTCTATTAAGCCACAATTAAATAAAGGTTAGCCGCACTATTAATCCAAAAAAAAAAAAGAAAGAAGAAAAAAGGTAGAGGAACGGCAATAGTACACAATTATTACGTCGCCAAGCTGTTACTTGCAAGTCAAGTGCCCACCGCCGTTAATACTGTTTGATTTTGTGACTTGTCATATCTGATCACGCTGGGCCTAGCAATATCTTAGTTTCGAGGATGCGTTGGAATGTCCAAATTTGAAAACCCTTTTCTACTATAAACTGCATCCCCAGGGTGTACTCCTCCAGCTATTAGGTGTAAGCGAGAGGGGGGTTTTTTTTTTCCCTGGGCGAGTTAGTTGTAATAACCGACGCCCTTTTCTATGATGGTATAGTCAATTCATGTCTTCTCAGTTTAATATTACAGACCTTTCCCCCCTCCCCTTTTCCGATGAACTAGCGCCGTGGTAGGTTTGCGTGTCTACAAAAGTTGGAAATTTGAAACTAGCAGGATTTTTTAGTACGTACCTACTCAAGTACGCTTTCAACTTTGTAAAGCTGCAGATTTCATTGAACATGATGACAACTCTAATATAACAAAGATCTCTTGGGAAGAGGGGGTACGTCATAAAGCGAACGTGTTAGATTTTACTGAGAAATTATAACCGTGCATAGATACAGGTTAACATGGTACGTCGGCGCCACAAGTTTTAGATCGTCAATAATAATCTTGTGTGTGCCTCGATAGGTCTCGTAATAATTTAATGAGTGGTAAAATGCCGGTGATCTATGAGAAATCCAGAATCGTATCTCCGGCCTTATAATTCGTTTATGCCTTCATAATTATGCCTTTGTAGATATTTCCCGTAGATAAGTATATCGGACTATTTCTCGTCGTCCAAAGACCAAAAATATGCCTCTCGTGAATTCCACAGTATAATGGCGAAAAGTTAATGGTACATTGTAGACTGGCTATAAAGAGTGTCTTGAGTATGTGAAGTGACAAGTTTAATCAAGCCCGGACTCCTGCGAGTCGAGGTTCGTGGGCCGGTGATGAAGGGCTTAGGTGCTGACGGATCTCGGTGTGTTCTGAGAGCAGGATACTTCGATGTCTCAGGGCAGCTGAATGCGGTCACCGTAGGCAGCAGGGCGGACGAGGAAGTGAACTGAAGTACGGCGTGGGAAGAGTGAGAAGATAGCGATAGCGAGTTGGAGAAACCTGTGTTTTTGCGCGAAACTCATTAGCCCAGTGAATCTTTTTTGTATTTCTTATTTTATTTTCACATTTGATGAAAGGGGAGGGACGTTATCGAGACACTTACATAACGATGCCGCTCAACACAGCAATTCCATCACAATTGCCCGAGCGCGCCCACCAATAGTTCAAGCGGAAATCCAACAAGAACAGGAGCAGATTAATAGTAACTAGGACGATCGCCAGGACGAAGTCGATGATGAGCTTGCCGGACAGCCGGCTCTTCCCGCCGCCGTCGCTGCCGCCGAAGAGGACGAGCTCCCGGGCGCCCACGACCATGACGATCTGCGGCAGTCTCGAAGGACGCGCGTTGTTCCCGCCGCCACCGCTGCAGAGCGGCGCGTAGATATGGGGAAATGCGGCGAGGAGGTTCCAGCCGAAGACCGTCCAGCTCACGATGTTGATGAAGACACTGAACGGCTCGTACGGATTCGATTCCAGCTGGAGGATGCTGTTGGCGAAGGCGAGGATGCTGATGAGGACCCGGGTGATCACGTTCAGTGTGATGGTATAGGGCTTGCCGGCGAATCCGTCGTCGTCGCCGCTGCTGCCCTCGTAGTCATTGTCACTGTCGGGCTGAGCGGGTAGTGGTGATGGTGGTGAATGGACCATGCTGGGATTGAGAGGCCGGGTTGAATCCGTAGGCTCGCGATTCTTCATGTCTGCACTCATGGTAATGGATAGCTTGGAGATGCAACTTGTTATATTCAATTATATGGAAGGGGAGGGGGAAGAGATAGTATAAATGGATATTATAGAGAATCTCTCGGGAGGGAGACACGAAAACTTATATCTCCTTGTTGAACAATAACGCTACTAGTACTAGGTAAAAAGTGCCCCTAATAGGAATTCTGATTGGTAAGAATTTTAACTGCTCATATTAGTAGATATTTAAGTGCATTTTAGAGCCACCGGCGGGCTTTTATTTCGTTGCCTAGTCGGATCATCATGTCCAGGTGTCAGAGGACAGGCGTATGGTGCTTAGTATAAATGGGTTGGGCGCCACGAGATCGTCAGAGATGCCATCAGTTGATAGGTCCGAACTTTTCAGCCTGTGCCGCTTTGGTGCTGAAGGCCAGGGCTGTGTACGGGGCAGATGGGTTGGCTGAGCCACTTCCAACAAGGCGAAAACTGCTAGTTGTAACACTAATAAACGGTTTAGAGTAAGACTGAATCCTTCTTGGAATAATAAGACATAGCCGGAATTCCGTTAAGTAGGTAATTATTCCGACTCTCGTATGATGATGCATTATGGCAATGGGCCAAAGGTTTAATTCTACCTACGTAATCCCCAAACAATATCCTGAGTCGGCATTATATCTAGAGTCAAATTTATTTGAATTGAGTAGAATGATGAAACTCTGACTATCCTGCTGCCCGAGGTATTATAGATCAAATCATACGTGGGGATATACTGAAACTAGGAAATATACAATCACTAATAAAGACGATATGCCCGGGTATAATGGTATTTGTATGAAGAGCTGCTTGTTGAAAGTGTCCTATATGAGACTTTTCAATAAATTTTGAGTTCAAACCGCACATCCAATAGGCCTGGCCTTGACATTGTTGCCCTGTCAAAATAACTAGAGCCAGAAGGGATGACCTCGGAGAGGGAGGAATGTTATGTATAATCTTTCATGTCATATTTCAAACTATTAAATTTATCCATAACATAGGTAGGTTGGAGAGTAGAAAACGAAGGCCTAACTGCTTCCTGTCTCCCACGATGAACGAAAGGCATAGTTATTGATCAGTACCCTATATCTAACACTCTAGACTTGTCCTTATACATATTCTATTACATCTGTCAAGCACATCGTGTTTTGACTATAGTTGCATCTAAATCGTCATGGGCCGATGGTAGCGTGTATGTATGATGGAAATAGGGCATTTACATAGGTAACTATTACTAGGAATATCAGCTTGAGACCAGACGATGCATTCATCGTTATTTGACAACCAACAAACACATAAAAGCGACAGGTGCTACATATATGGACTTTGATGTGAATGGAAATGTATAGGTAGTAGTCATTTTATACAACAATCTGAATTAACCAAATTATAACAAAGGTCACCTGGGATAGTTGTTAGATACCTACCTCATAAGCAACCCCATTGAAAAGACATACAAAAGTAAATACCAGACAGCTTCGCTAGTTAGTGGTCATAAAACCATGAGTTTGTGGCATTCAGCGGCAGACATTACCATCTGTAAGTGCTCTAAAATGCTCTGAAGTGCTTAAGCAGGCGTTGATAGGGGGAACCGATGAATGCCTTGCGTAGTTTCTCAACCTTCTACTTATTTTTAGCCAAACTCGAAAGGATGTGCTGTCCACTATGATTCCCAGGTCCGATTTTCTTAGACTGGACAAAGTGATCTTTTAGTGAACGAACAGCTGTAAGTTTTTGTGATTTAGGTAGGTACTTATCGAAAGGTACTGTTGTAGTGGATGAAGCAAAACCAAAAAGAAACGAACGCGGGTTGTAATTCTGGTGGTCCAGGGAATCTGGTGTACGTCCGTAGCTACTGAAAATTTGCATTTAAACCCTGGGTGCATTAACCACCCCCACAGTACTCTGTGTAACTATAGAGCACAGACCATCCCATGCGTGCAAAAAAGAAAGGCGGTGAGGAATAATATTCAGCAATGCAGCGGCAGAAAAAAAAGATGCATCAATAGGGGGGTCCTGTAAGTACGTACCTCTTCCTTATCTCTATCGCAATCCACAATTTTTTTCTCTTTTGGCGATGGCCGTCAACCTTTTTTTTTCCCTCTAGCATCTCTACTCTAGGCGACTCGAATCGGTTTGCGCAGACGCGATTCCTCCTTCACAAGCCTCTGGGGTGATGATCAGGGAATCCAAATTGCCTTCTACAAATTCTACATCCTCCCACGGACCCCCCGCCTGGTTGTTCAGCAACAACTCAGCCAGCAAGTCTACCAATCCCTCCACTCAATCGCAAGCGAACGACACGCGGCCACCGACAATGGCCAATAAGGACAAGAAAGACAAGAAGGGAAAGAAAGCGGTCAAGCAAGCAGCTGCCGCCCCGTCTCCTGCTAGTCAAGCACCTCCTGCTCATCTCATGGACCTCGTCGAGTCCTTCCTGTCCGACCAGGGCTTTGACAATGCCCATCGCGAGTTTCAGAAGCACCGAGCCAAGAAGGGCTGGAAGGCTCAAAACACCGCGAAGAGCAAGGACAAGCAGCATCACTCTCTCGTCAGCGTCTTCCAGACCTGGGAGACATTTTCTAGCAAGGACGCCACGCCGAGCACTGCCAACAAGTCCACTCTCAAGAAGATCACCAAAGTCAGCAGCAGCAGCAGCAGCAGCGACGATAGCTCAGATAGCTCAGATAGCTCTGACAGCGAGGATATCGCAATGGCCGATGCGCCGGTAGCTGATGCGACCAGCTCCGACTCGTCGGATAGCTCTAGCTCCAGCTCCAGCTCCAGCGACAGTGACAGTGACAGCAGCAGCGATAGTGAGGCAGAGGCCGCTACCGTCCCTGCGCCTAGTGCTTCCGTCAGCAAGACAGCTACGAAAGTCAACCCGTTGAAGCGGAAGGCTGAGTCTGACAGTGAGAGCTCATCTTCCGAGTCCGATTCTGATGAAGACATGTCCGACTCTAGCTCCGAGGACGAGAAACCGCAGGCAAAGAAGGCCAAGACTAGCGATAGCTCAGATGACAGCTCGTCGTCAGCGTCATCGTCCGAATCCTCTTCCGACGAAAGTTCTGATGATGAAGAGGAAGCCAAGCCCGCTGAACCCAAGCCCTCAAAGAAATTGCAATCCGGCGGTGACAGTTCTTCCTCTAGTTCCTCGTCCGAATCGTCCTCCTCCGAATCTGAGTCGGAATCCGAGAACGAGGTAGAAGTCGCTGCCAACGTGCCGCTGCCCGATTCCAGCTCTTCGTCTTCCAGTGAATCCGATTCCGAATCTGAAAACGGGAAGTCTAAGGACAAGGCCGCGAGCGGTACAGGATCAGATACCTCTGCGACCCTACAGAAGCCTTCTCCTGAGTTCGCCCCTCTCCCCCCTGATCCAAGCACTGTAAAGACCAGCAATCGCGGTAAGAATGGAGTGAAGGGTACCAAAACCCAGAACGAACCATTTTCTCGCATTCGCAAGGATGTAGTCGTGGACCCGAAGTTTTCTTCAAATGCCTACATCTCCCATGCGTATGGCGACAAGGCTCACCAGGATCTCATCATCACCAAAGGCAAGGGTTTCACTAAGGAGAAGAACAAGAAGAAGCGTGGAAGCTACAAGGGCGGTGCCTTGGACGTCAATACAAGCCGAAGTGTGAAGTTCGACGACTAGAAGAAATCGAACAAAGCTTAATTGGCCCAGCACTCTTCTCGAACCCTTACTAAATACCTAAAAAAAGGGAAAGCCTGTCTCAGCCAAATTCCAAAAAACTATCGCAAGAGACAAGGCCGCTGCCAACAAGTCTAGTTAGAATCTCAACTAGGTAGCCAGGCGGGTCAGTGTGAAGTTTGAACAAACCTATCCTAACCACACGATTATCCCGTTGGCATTCGGCATACTGTTCGGCGGCATTCCCCACGACCTTTACCTTACCATGAGTAATGTTTGGAGAAGATGTATGTTTTTTCTGGTTTCTACCTCAGGATTGATATCAATTCTAGTGACTCCGACTGTTACAGGCTTCATTGGGATAATACACCTCATTGCGGGCGAGAAGCCTTACAGTGTCTGTTCATGGTAATACGCGCGGCTGAAAGCTTTCTCTCCAAGGCTATATCTCGATTTCTACGTTGACGGAATGAGATTTCCCCCCCTCTGCGGTTCACTTCTGGTCAAGTCGCTCCTCGGCCTTTCGTCAAGGACCTCTGCGGAGAGAAACCCCTTGTCGAGTAAATAAATAAATAAATAGGTAGTAGATACCTTAGAATTTGTGTATGCATATAATTAATAAGCCCACCGGATGGGTTCTAGACTCTATACAATTCCTTCCCCCGAGTGGCCAATTCGTTGATGTGAAGGTACATCAGCTAGTTGGCCAAAGGATCTACACGGCATATTACCTATATACCCAGCCACCCTCAGTAGAGCATCTCCTTCCCTTTCTCATCTCTCTTCCCTTACAAGTCATATTCGACCTACCTAAGGACGGATAGGTAAGATAGGTGCGACCTGTCACCTGCTCATTGGGTACCGTAGAACCTGAGGGAGTATCGTATCGTCTCTCCCTACTTCCCGGTGAACCAGTTAAGACTCTTCACCGCTAATGTGAACCGTTCATTGGGAGGATAAGATTCCGTAGCCGCAGATCTACCTTACTTTACTTTACCTTATCTTACCTACGAAACAATCTATCATAAGGGCTCGAAACAACAAGGTGTTGTTTTTCTAGCCCCCCCCCAGCCTCCCCTCACCCACCTTCGTCCTTTCCGGGAATCTCTGCCGTATCGTCGACGAGATGGAAAATGCCTAGGTTGGACATGAACATAGAAGGAAGGACCCTATAGGCACGTATATAGCGTCGTCGATATCGCATACAAGTATATTCGACGGGACCAGAATAGGTACCTAATGTCCAGATTACACCGACAAAAGGAGTACCTACTCCTTCGCGTGTGGGGTAATAGGGGGGAGGAGGGAGAAGAAGAGAGGGGCGTCCAACATGTCGGGAGTGAGCGAAACGCAAAGAAGTGGAAAAACCACCAACATTACCTTAAGCCTAGTTCCCCGTCATGCCGTCGTTGCCCAAAGCAATTGAGCTATCGCTAACTCTGTTTCAATCCTAGCTAGAAAGACATCTAGCTGCGTTGCTAATCTTGTTTGACAGGCCGAATCCAAGCTGGGAAGAAGTCCTAGAAGTGGAGCGGAGCGCCGTTAGTATGTATGTGCCGCGGCACTGCATGTCAATGCGCTCGCTCTCCATCCCCCCTTTTCACTCCCTTGCTTTCTGCGTTTCTCCGTGATGCTATGACTCGTCGGGGGGGAAAAAATGATATAGCTCATCGGGGAAGTGTGGCTGTGGATGCTGAAAAGCCATGGCGACCGATTAGACGGCGTGGAGATCCGAAAGGAAAAAATGTCCGTGTGTCGAAGCGGATCTCGATACCCACATGACTGCTCACATATAATGCCCGATCGCCACGAGGACCACGTGGAGATTGGGATGTTGAACCACTCCACTCCATATATTATGTATGAGGGCCCAAGGCGGACTCGAATCGTTGTTCTGGAGAGCGGTGAAGTTCTCTCTCTCTCCTGTCCCGCGGCGGCCCCGATAATGCGATATTGAAATATGCCTGATCTTTCCACAAGGCAATCTTAACGTGGGTACTAAGATACAAGGTATTTTGCGAATTCGAGCGAGCATGGCGGTGCTTCCACGTATCGTATATTCTGACGAGTCAGGCCGTGGTGAGTCGAGCTAAATGACTACCGCGGGACGTAGGAAGCCTACGTATCGTCCACTCGAGCAGATCTGTTGTAAATCTTTAGGACAAGACAATGACCACGAGTCAGCGTACCCCGTCTGGTGTTGTCGAGAAGAGGGAGGAGCGAGTGGCGCAGAGTCGCCAGAGTTCCGGATAACTATCCGGCGTAGTGATTTAGCTCGTCGAGATGTGGAGTTTGATCGGGTACCGTGGCTGGGAGGTTGCGAACCATCTCCTTTAGAGTATAGTCTAAATACAGATGACAACTGCAACTAACCCTTAACCCGCCGGCGAACACCTTGGTGATAGCAGCATATATGTGACCTAGTTGCGATGCAGACGTAGTGATTGGTTATTCAAGTTCCGACCACAATAGAACGACCGTGTTTCGCGGCTGAGATGTGTCAAGGTTCGTGGTACTGGCCCATAGCTTCAAGGAGATACTCTAATCACCCAGGAGAGAAAAGAATCCACAAGTACTTGTTGCGATATTCGAGTGACTTCGTAATCCGCCCGATGCTAAGCCATCGTTAAATCTGCTGGTGCAAGCGTAGAACTATCGTCGTTGGGTTATATTGGCGGATTCGAGGTTGAGTGCCTACTCACTCGTCAGACCAGAGCTAATCCTGTTACTCTCACATTCCGCCCTCCATCAAACTATCGTATCTAGTATCGATTCCGTGGTTGGCACCGTCGTAAGTTTACCACACCTAGCCCCCTCATGGACAGCAGAGGCTGGTATTCAGATAGTTTCTTCCTCATTTCAAATAAGCTCAGGCCAAACCTCCGCCACGTGGCTGTCGCACCATCGCCTAGTCCATCGCCATGGTTAATGGAAAAGAGCGTATGGATTTGGTTTGCAATCGCATAATGGCGCTAGGAGGTTGAGACCCCTGCGGGTGGTCCTTTGTCGTGGCACAGACTCGGGAGAAAGTTATTTCTCGTGATGCTCCATCGAGTCAAAGTATCAGCGAGTTTAGGTTTGATTCCTGTTAGCGCTATTTGTATCTCGCTATGCTCTTTTCTCATAGTTATGATGGATGTTTCATTTCATATGACGGTGAAGAAAGTCCGGTTCGTACTGGTGTAAGTAGTCCGTTCTAGGATGGGGTGGCCGATGGTAGTCTAGCGAGATACTGAAGAGGATGTATTGTATGCTGAAGATGCCGAAGAGATGGTTACAGCCAAGTACTCAAATGTGCGTACGGCAGCTGACCTTGTCTCCCCCCAAGCTTTGTTGTTTGGTTCTTCTTCTTCTTTTCTTCTTTTTTTTCTTTTTACACTTAATGATGATGCTATCGCCTCTTGGAGGCCCCCTCGCTTGCGCCTCGCGACTCAGTCTGCAAGCGGAAATGTTTCAAAGCACTAGCAAACAATATGTAATGGTGATTAGGTTAAAACGTTGATTGATCATAGGACCGTACGTAAAACATGTCAAGTGCCGATGGCTCGTAAGTTGGCCGTCTTGGTCTGCGTATGTATGTATGTGTGTATGTATGTACATCCATACTACCAACCAGCGAGGATGCACGGGCAGGGCCACGTCAGGATTCAATGACTCCCGTGTACTTTATTGCGTGTATTTTCAGGCGTAGCATCGAGTGAATGACATTATCCAGGGATATGTGGAACCAACAGTGAGCTTTTCGAAACCAGGCACATCGATGGCGAGCGAAAACGGCCTCTATTTTGGCCGGGAATGCTGAGTAGTAGGTTACATGTAGGTAGCAGTTAATTCCCAGGTGTTGAAGAATTGTCTGTTATGCAGGGCACGGTAAGGCTGATTTATTATTAGCGCCACATGGATCAATCTAGCCTATAATATATGTACATACTGATATAAGCATATACTAGGTATATCGCTTAGGTATCCATGAGGTCGCTATGGACATGGGCCCCGCCCCCGCTACCTACATAGTATACCTACAGTTACCTATGTACATGCAGCTGTAACTAGGTACATAAGGTACAGTACCAGGTAAAAGGTCTGGCGGGACCTTCCACTGGGGGATCCACAGGTAGGTATGTACCTAACCACCCATGTTTCCACGTCGCTTCGGTTCCCGGCGTTTACAAACTACATACATACCTACCTAGACCACTACCGTAGACCAGCCTTGTTGAAGGTTCCAAGGCTGCATACATGTAGGTGTCTTTCAACTTGGCCCGCTCGTAGCGCCAACGCTACTTCACTCCACTCCATTTACTAAAATAAAGAACATGAAATGACCGTCACCAAGGGAGCCAACTTAGCAAGTCGCTAAAGAAAGTACATACCTCCCTTAAATAGGTACCATTCAATAATCCCGACCAGGATAGACCCTTCTTTAATAGCCGCGCTTATCCAGCCCTCGTCATATCTGAGGGCCACACAGAAGAGCATAGCCCATTCTCCGTTCATCATCACAACCTAGCACTCATGGGTGGTTGCTGGAGCAGACTTGATAAAGAGCTTGATTCCGACCAATATGAGAAGGGCGTCAGATCACCTTTACGCTCACATATCCGTAGACATATTCTGCAACATCATTGGGTCAGGATGTCTAGCAAAGCAGAGCAGCAATCGAAGCATCGCCTTGGCTTCCAAGGTGCCATAGTGAACCATGCGAACAGCGACACCACCGCCAACGAGATGGTCCTACAGACCAAGACGGATACCTTTAAGTTCTTTGGCCAACAGCCACCCCTGGCAGGTGCCGATGGACGAGAACATCGTCGTTTCGTCGGCGACCACTTCTCCAGGAACGTCGACTTGATCGACAACACTGATCTATTTCTGATCGCGCAGCAGATGCCCAAGGGCGCGCACTTACATATTCACTTTAATTCCACCCTCCTGCCCAAGTTTCTCTTAGACCATGCCAAGGAAATGGAGAACATGTACATCTGGAGCGATCGCCAATTAGTATCTAGGGACAACTTAGCGAACTGCAAGATCGAATTTAGTCTCCGCCATTTCGACACTCTCTGGGGGGGGACAGAGAAGGCCGACGGGCTCAAGCTCAAGAAGTCTAAGCACGGTAGAATAACTGCGCATGACGAGCACGGTCCCAACCTTTTCAGTAACGACTACAAGAGCGGCACAGAAATGCGATATCAGTATTTCCGCCAGCAATGGGAATCACACAGGCCTTTAGAACACGTGGATTGCGACGACTGGCTTACTAGCAAGCTCGTATTCAGCAAAGAAGAGGTCGATGCCATTTATCAGCCGCTAAACTACGCGAGAGCGGAGGAGAGCAAAGAAAAAGTTGAGGCGGCCGAGTCAGGATGGCCAGAAGACATCCAGAAGAGATACCAGGAAAGTGAGTTTTACGACATACGCAAACGGGCTGCAAAGTAAGTTACCATGTAAATCTACAGAGGCAACCATACTGACTCTGCTGATCAGCGCCTGGGATAAGTTTAATGGCCGCACTAAAATGATGAAGGGGTTATTCAACTACGAAACAGCCTTCAGAGCATACACTAGAAAGTGTCTAGAAGAATTTGTCCGAGACAACGTACAATATGCAGAGATTCGGCCGAATTTCATGCCTAGCAATCAAATTCTCCAGGACAATGGGCAGAAAAGTAATATCGACAATCGTCGCACTATGGAGATTATTATCGAGGAATATGAACGTTTCATGGTAGACATAGGGGACATGACGGAAGACCGTCGGATTAAGGAGAACCGAAAATTGCACCAGGACGGGAGTGCCATCCTCGATGAAATAACCGGACTCCCTTTGGGTAATGGCCACAGGCCCTCCTTCGGTGGTCTCAAGGTTATTTACTGCACTCCTCGGTCTTTTTCGAAAGCGCAAGTTCAAGAGGCTTTAGAACAATGCATCGAGTTCAAGAAAGAGTGGCCCCAATACATTGCCGGCTTTGACCTGGTAGGTGAGGAGGCCTACGACAAGAAGTATCCCTTAAAGTACTTCGAAGAGGAATTCAACTCTTTCAAAGCAAGATGCGAAGAGGAGAATGTCGATATCCCGTTCTTGTTCCATTGCGGCGAGACCCCGGACGACATTGAAGACAACCTAGACTGGGCGCTAGAATACGGGTCCCGACGCATTGGTCATGGTTATGCCTTGCCTCACAAGAAAGACATCATGGAGAAGATGAAGATAAACAATGTTTGTGTGGAGACATGTCCGATATCCAACATGATACTGGGACTTGCGGAAACAATGACGGAGCATAACATATACGAATTACTTGACAACGATGTGCACTGCGCGGTGAGCAGTGACAACGGTACTCTTTTCCGGTATACTCCCAGTCAGCCTATATGCCTGTATTTATTTATTCTAACTCTTCTTGCCAGGTCTACCCTCTCGCATGATTTCTTTGAGGTCATGGTTGGCCATAACAAGATAAATCTCTATGGATGGGAACAGCTAGCTCGGTGGAGCATAGATCATGCCTGTCTAGACCAGGCCGAACGCGAGCGAGTGCTAGCCGAGTGGCAGACGCGGTGGAGGGAATTCGTCGCGGCCATTAAGAACAGCGACACCGGGAGAGACTCGAGCGTCAAAGAAATACCCGCGAAGGCTCTGCGGATGGTGCAGTTAGAAAAGGCGCGGCAGAAAGCTGAGGAACGGCAGAGGCAAGAGAAAACGCCGGCTTAAGACACTGCATAACCCTGAGGTTTCGCTAATGATTTTCTCCTCTTTTTTCTCTCTCTTATCTTTTTGGAATTTTGTACGTTTGTTGACTCACCTAGATTCCTGGTGTTGGGCAAACGAGGCTGCGGAGCGTTTCGTCGGGTTGCATGATATACCCAAATACAACACACACGGGCAGATAAGGCGGACGGATAGGCGGACTCGTGTGGCCATTTGTTGATTTATTTCTTTTCTTTTCCTCTCTCCCTTCTTCTTTGGAGTTCAGGTTAATTATTAGGCAGTTAGACACACGTACCTCACGAATTCTCTCTTCCCTTATCATTTTCATTTTATTCTATTCTATACACTATTTTCTTTCACTCTCTGCGCTTATGAAAACCGTTGTTTTCTTCCATTCTGAATCGCCTGGTATTGCTACTTAGCCTGCAGGTGATTTGTTCGAGTTGTCTTCCTCCGCCTACGAGATTCCTGTAGATGCAAGGCAGAGAGCGCAGCAATTAATGATGAAATAGTTACAAATGCTGTCTAGGGACCCCTGCCACATGCATATTGGTATTGGTGTTATACTGTACGGTTTATAAATCCGCGCACACATTCGAGGCTCCCTTGCAGAGTCTGGCGAATACTGAGCTGCAGGTAGGTTATCATCTAAGCCACCTGGCCACCCTCTCTCTTTCCGACGATCGAGCAGATCAAGTTGATATGATGGAGCCGAATTGGAGGTTGTTTGCATGAGCTGAAAACATGCACATATCTCGTCTAGCGGTCAAAGAGGTTGTGACACGAGGCGCAGACAAAAGGAAAGAAAATGATCGAAACAACGAGGAAGTCGAGTCAAGTCAAGTCGCACAAAGGCAGATTTGTTTCTATTCTCAACAGAACATGGAGTCGACTTTGTTGGCTGGGTGGTGTTGGATTACCGTGGCACAAGCTCTCCCCCTCCTCCCTCCCTCTCTCTCTTTCATATATTGAGTCTCTCACGGGGAAGCATTTAGTAGGTACACACGTTGGGTATTCATGTTGAGGTCACTGCTGATCTACACTAACAGTTCTTAGTGGGGACTCGTTTCAGTGGACTTGGCTTGAGCTCCAGTGGGTCTGATAGGCTGATTAGCGTAATTAGGTACCTACCTACCCCGCTAAACCTAGTACCGTAGGAGGTACCTACCTAAGCTCAGTGATGTGCGGCCCGTCGCGGCTCATTCATCATGAGGTCGGATCAACCCTTGTTCTCGACTCCGCCCCCAATTTTTAAGATTCAAACACAGACCGGCCGCACGTCGTAAACGTGAACCGTTCTTTTTCCTCCCCCGGCTTGCCTTGGCCATCTCTGCCCCCAACCTATATTTTTCTTCGTATTATTCACAACCGCTGTTGCTTTTTGCTTTGCTTCTATATACCTCTTTTTGAACCCTCATTGCATCGTACTTCCGACACTCGAATTCTCTGCCAATTAATCGTCTGGTAGTCTCCCGACCCCGACGAGGCTGCGGGAGACCCAAAATAGCTTCAAACCCAATTCCTCTCGACTCAAACTCTACCGCTCTCTCGGTGCTAGGCATCACTCATGGCCGACGCCGACTCGGACAATCTGTCACCGACGAGGCCTCTTTATTGGTTTGCGTCCGATGTTCCAGGGAGCGAGGGCCCCCACGGCTGGCGTCTCGACGTCGTTACTCTACTCGCCGTCATTGGCGAGTCCTCGATAGCAGAGCATGCTCAGACCATCACCGCGAGCATATTATGCCTCTTCCCACGTATCATTCCCGCGCCGCAGGCTCTTCTCAAGCCCTCCCGTCCTACACGTCTCCCCGAAGTTACCGCCA
The DNA here is from genome assembly GCA_022695795.1 of Biscogniauxia marginata. Lineage (NCBI taxonomy): Eukaryota > Fungi > Ascomycota > Sordariomycetes > Xylariales > Xylariaceae > Biscogniauxia > Biscogniauxia marginata. The sequence goes on along the minus strand of MU404063.1, from coordinate 419,481 downwards.
AAATGGCCGGTGTCTACAGCGGTGTCGTTCTCGATACCGTAGGCTTCTTCGCCAACATCATCCACCCCCTCGACGAGTTGCCACCATTCGCCTTCAAGATTATGGAGATCAAACATACAGACCTCAATAATGCGGGCGGAATGGAAGTGCCCCAGCCCGTCACAAATGGTGCGGGTATTTTTCCAAGAATTCTCCGAACTAGGAGAACGAATTCCGCTCTATCGCCAACACGCTCGGTCCGTTTGCCAGGGCCGTCACTAGATCCCAATGACAAGAGTGGACCAGACAGCCCGACGGGCACCGCAAGATTCAGCCCGAGTGCCGATGTTGAGGCCGGTCCCCAACCACCAACGCAGGGTATAACGAGGCGGGCGACAATGCGGGAGAAAGTACAGGACTTCGTGGCCAACCCGACGCTCGCTAATACGTCGAAGCGCCCGGCTATCCCCGCCACGTTATACTCACCCATCCACATCCTCGAGATCTTTTCTGTGATACTCACCTTTTCTATCATCGGATTTGCGGCTTACTACAAGGATGGGACCGCCATCCTCGCCGTTTCTCTAGTTTCTCTGGCCAGCTCTGTCGTGGGCTGGGCCTCCTGGTGGCGGCCTATCCTTATGAACCGCAGCCACACCAATAAGGTACCTGAAGGCGATGTTATAATCCGCACCCGTGAAGGCGGATTCTTGCTCGTTAGGTGCACCGAAGAGGTCGCTCGGGAGTTGTATTCTGGTACTGAAGAGTGCGAATATCGTGTCAGTGGACAGGCCTATCGGGTGCTCATGGGAATCGGCACCTTTTTCCTCATGGTGTCCGTCATTCTGCTTGGCAATTGCAAGTGGCTTACCCAGATCTTTATTGGTGGGAGTTATATCACCCTCAATGGTCTCTACTGGACTATGGGACTGATTCCCAAGCACCACTTCTGGGACTTGAGCCGGTATAAATACACCGATGTCACACCGATTGAATCTCTGGACGCAGACAAGACCACGGACGAAACCGATCCGCGTGAGGGCGTCAAGAGCTTCACGCGTACGTTATGGTTCGCAATCCGGGCGACGAAGAGAACGGCCTGGGTCGAAAGGAGCGGCGCCGCCCCCAGCACGCCGCAATGGCGCCTGTGGCTCAGTGAAGCCGAGAACGCCGCCAAGCAGGGTAACACCAATTGGCCCGCCGTTGCCCGCAAGGACGTTATCATGAGGATGACCGAAGACGAGATCATGAATGCTAACGCTACGGCTAAGAACCGCCACGGCCATGATAGTAAACTGCCAGAAATCGACGAGGCCGGGCAGGCGGTACCCGCTGTCGAGGTTCAGCCCCGGGATAGACGTCCTCCTGACACAAGTTTCTAGGCGATCGCATCTTTGCTACGTATATTTCGAACTCGGAGCTTTATTTTTGGGGGTAACAAAACATGAAATGTGTCTTTTTTGAGCGAGCGAATCTGGTTTGGTTATTTGATGCCGGCCCTAGACACTGATGTCGAAGGGGCAGGCAGACGGACGAACTCTATGAGCCCCCAGGATATTGGTTATGATTAGCATGATGATACCTATTTCTTTTCTATTCCATTTTTCCTCGAATCTTTTCTACTCCCTTGCAGTATCTGTATTTCTATCATCGTCATCATTCAAGTCTCGAATCTTTTGCATTATCGGGTTCTGAGATTTGGACAAAATTGGGAGTTTTCTTGCATCCTTTGGATTAATGAGGATATTCAAGGCTAGTGTTAGGTGGAACCTAGTTTCTTGTTACAGGGAATCATTATATGTCCTTTTCCCACGAAGGGAGGGCTCACTACATAGCGAGGAGTTTGGGGTATCAATAACAACAGCATATAGGACAAACAGACGGGGTCTTGAGGCTAGACTAGACTGGACTGAATTGGACTGAATTGGGCGTATCTAGAATGGGATTAAGGACCCAGGAACTAATAGACTAGCCCTGCTATCAGGATATGAATTCAGTGTTCCCCTCCCCCTTTAGGTGACTGTCCTTTTCCCCAGAGCGATTCGACACATGCAGGGCCATGCCCTCGAGCATGTCACCTCGATGCCGCACAAGGACTAACTAGTAATTTCGGGACAACTTCTTTATAAGGGAACTACCATAGTCGTAAGACATTAGGACTTTGAAGACTTTGACGGGAAGTAGATTCACCTGCTTAGTAAGCAAGGAGACAGTTTCGGTGGCTAGTTTGTGTATTTATCTATCTATCTGCCCCTATATATTAAGTACTGGTATTAGTATTGTAATGCTAACTGATCCAGGATTCAATCCCGACTCGGCCTAAGTAATTGTACTCGGTTAGTTACCACGTACGTACCCATTTACTCTCAGCCTAGGTAGGCCGACGAAGAAGCTAGGGAGATCCCTAGACGGACCGGACAGATTGGTACCACGAAAGCGTCAGGTATCGAGAGGGAACCAAGAGCAAACTCGTCCATACCTCCCCGCGTTTTCCTGGGTGTTCTTACTTGTTCTTTTACCCCGTGACTCGGGAATCTAGGGAAACAAGGTTGGTTGGTTGGTTGGTTGGTTGAAGATTACATCACATGTACAGATACCTTATAGGTGCCACATACGAAGTTAACATGCGTTGAGTATCCCACATGTTTGCGGACCTCGGTTTCTGCCCCGCTCAGCCTTGTTTGGGGAGAGAGAGGCAGTGTATTTATTTTATTTTACTTTTTTTCAATAATACGGTACCGCTCGTAAAGTACCTAGTCCCGTTACCTAACGTACATTTTTGCCGGCATAACCTTGGAAGGTAAACGGCTTGTTTGAAAATCAATTCCAAAGAGAGGTGCGTTTTTTACCACGCGTATGGGTTGCGTGTGCGTGCGTATGTGTTTGACAACTGTCGAAGTTTATCCCTGGAAGCCCTGTATCCTAGAAAGGGATAGGGAAAAAAAAATTATATTTGCTTGTTTATATACTTTATGCTAGTAACCTAGCACATGGCCACGTCTCGGTTTTTTTTCCGGCTGACTTGTCCGGGGGAGGGACTAAACGTCACGTTCTATGAAGAAACAAAGAAAGATAGCGGGCGGGCGGTGTTGACGGTATTGAGTGAGTGGCTTTGATATATATGTACGTACGCAAGCCATCCCTGACTTTGCCTTTGCGTCGTGTTGTTCGTGTAGGACGCGGGAAGGCTGTGGGGGATCATGAGGCGCGAACGCCCGAATCGCAGGTGTAGGTAGCCTGGAATAACGGATATTAAATCTAGGTAGGATCATCAAATGTATGCTCACGTGATACCTCTCTGGAAGGCGTAGTGTGGTCATGATACAATCCGCGGCCTGAGTCGTTGCATGTCTTATCTCCTCCCGGAAGTGCGCAGTATTGGATTATTCCTTTTACTCATTTGCCCCCCCCTTTCCCCAACCCTTTTCCCTAACCTTTCCTTATCCCCTTTCTATCTATCCACTCTTATCTCTATAGAAAATACCTCTACCCAACATTAAAATCGGTTGCTCATCCGGGCCTAGCTGGGATTGATCGAACTTATCCGGTTTCTCGTAATAAATTCATATCTAGCCTGTTCAGCCGGGATCTCAAGCAACTGCAGTCAACTCAGGAAGCGAAATCACGCTCGTAAAAAGCATCTAAGGATCCCAGGGACGCCATACAGGCATTCCTAGATTGTTGGGTAATTTCAAATACTAACTGTAATCGGTGAGTATTCGATTCTTGAATGCTTACATACATAAAAACTTCCATCACCTTCTTAACTTCAATAATTCTTAACTCCTTCTCAACAGGGTGATTTTTGATGTAAAAAGGATTGTTTTCAAATGTTATATAGCTCTATCAATTAAGCCATTGGTTTGGTCAAAATGAGTTCTATTCTTTGCTAATTCGGAAAGTATTTTCCTAGTTTTCTTGGTATTTGTATAACCTGAACAAGGAGAAAACATGTGAGAGAGAACCCCCATATCTTGAGCCTATAGGAATCGATACGATTTATCTGATGAATTTCCCATCTTGTGATTATATATAGTATGCAAAACGGTCAGGTTGACAGGTCCTTTCCGCAGCAGCGCAGTGTTTCATAGCAATCTATGACATGAAATGGGCATATTGAAATACCGGACTAGATACTAATAGCTACTCCCTTGCAAGAGTGTTTGGGGCAAGTGTACTAGGAGTAAATACAGCAGGGCACAACGAAATGATACACTAGCTATTAAGCCTCTCTTATCCAATAGTACCTAGATATCTAAGAGAATGAATCAAGACCACGCACACCTAGATATGTTTCATGCATCGGACAAGTGATTTCTAATATATATAAAATCTATTACTGCCACTATTTCAAAGTCTTATTCCGTAGTAACTGTGAGAGCAGGTCGCAATGGGACCACCATTCCATCCATACAACCATCTCAAGGCTGGCTTCTCCCGGGGGCATTTCCATCAGCCATGTTATCGGTACTAGCACCCTTCTTCATCTCCTCTCTCCAAGTCTGCCTCTCCTTGGTCGACACACCGGGACCCTTGTACACGGACCCATATAACCCCGTCTCCCAGCTGCTTCCCTCCCTCGCAGCCTGGGAGGCCCCCGCAGGCCCCCGCTTTCCCCCGGTGTACCGGCGTCTGTACCACTTGCCGTAGGCGAGAAGGTAGTAGAGGCGGAAGCACAGGAAGGCGAACTTGTCGTTCTCGAGGTCCTCGGGGTACTCGGCGCCGAGGTCGACGGCGGCGGCGATGCCGGACATGACGGCGACCTCGTGCGCGTTGACCAGGGTCCAGGACCCGGCGAAGCGCGTGCGGCGCCGCGCCTGCAGGAGCATCACCCACGGCACGACGAGGAGGTAGTGCGTGTAGCCGTGGCAGAGCTGGTGCCACCAGTCGCGGCGGATGACCTTGTCCTCCCGGATCTCCCCGTCGGTCCACAGCGCCCGGTCGCGGTCCCGGTTCAGGTAGATCGTCTGGAAGACGTGCTGCTCGAACGGCACCCGCTCCGGGAACTGGCTCTGGTAGTTAGTCGTGTCGAAGCACATCTCGAGCTTCGACTGGTCCTCTCCGTACATCTTGATGTAGTACATCGGCCGGAAGTTGCTCGCGGCGTAGTTGAGACGCGAGGTCTGGTCAACGCCGTTGGTGTCCGCGACGGCCAGGTCTCCGCGGTAGAAGTTCTCGTAGTGCTTCTTCATGTACTCTGAGTCATTGTGGGTGATGGTGATGTCGTCGCTGAACCTAGCAGAGCCCAGTACTTTTCTCTCCCTCCAAGAGGCTGTTCGGCCGAGGACTTTCTTGGCCGTGTCGGCGAGGCAGCAGAGCACGATCTCGTCGTAGAGCTCTTCCCTGGACGTAACATCTTGGTCGGTATTATTGGAATTGTGACCATCAGGCTCCGGGGTGCGAGGTTTCAGCCTGACGACAACTCTGTGCTTGTTCCGCTGCACAATCTCGGTCAGCTCTGTAGACAGACGTACAGTGACGCCCCGCGATATTAGGTCCTTCCGCCAGGTATCATAGAAGTCAGAGAAATTAGGAAATACGACCATGGGAGGCTGATTGCTGATGATGGTATTCTTGTCCGGCGGGTACCACATGCCGTATGTAGGCGATGTGCAGAGGCGTTCAAACATGATAGCGGGCACCTCAGGGGTTGCATTCCCGGTACCTAGAAACAAGGCGGTCATGGGTAGAGCAATGGTATTAGTGAACTCTTCGGAGAACATGAACAGCTTGAAGACGATTTTGAGCGGTATCAGAGCAAAGAATATCTCAAACAGCCGTATAAGCTTCAGCATCGTGACCAGTCGCTTAACCTCCTTTTGGTGGCGGGCTAGGAGCTCCGTAGGAAACACATTCGTCCAAAATGTCTTGTCTTTGCCGAAGGACACCTGAAGATTGACAGGATCGGCATGAAAACCTTGTCGTTGGAACATAGTAACGGTGTGATGAAAGATGTAAGAGCCGCCCTGGACACCTTGGTTACACCACGAAGCGCCGTGCTTCTGCTTATCTAGGGGGATTGAGAAGGCTTGTCCGCCGCAATAATCGACCGCATCTATGAGCGTCACATCGAACTTTTCTGGATGTTGTGATAGATGGTAGGCAGTCGACATGCTATTGAGTGTAAGTCAGTTAGACTACCCAATCGCGATATGGAAGTATCATACCCAGCAGCGCCAGCGCCTACGATGAGAATTCGTTTACGGCCATCGGGAACTTTACTACCGTTATGGGCCATGTTGTCGGCGCTCTCCCTTTTGATATCACGATTGAAGCTTTCGTTAGCCATCCAATGTTCAAAGCTCCTGTGCTCTCGGGAGATGATGATAACAGCTACTTATAAGACAATATATTTATGCTAATCGAGGCACTTCATGTGAAATAAGAAGATCGGATATAGAATCTTCTATGTCTTGTAAGTGCTAAGGATGAATGATGAGCACATGTTAGACCAAGACGTCATTGAATCCAGCGTTTAAACATTCCACGCTAATACAAGTTAGTGACCGCCTCTCTTCAGCTAGCTAGCCATCGAATTTCTTAGTCGGATCGGATGCGATCTAATCTGATTCACAGCTTCATATTTCTTTGTTGTCATCTTATAGCTTCAAACAAGGCCTATCTTATAGTCGCATATATTTCTGGACAAGGCAACGTACCGTATAACTCGACAAAGTCACTAGTAGAAAAAGCCACTTATTAATACATATCTATGTGCCTACCTAATTACAAACTTCAATGGATAGGTCTGTTTCACGTTTTTAAATAGGTAAGCTTACCTTGTATATATGTTTCTCTAAGTATCTTGTAGGCCTTATTAATAAGTATCTTAGTAGATACGAGATAATTTACCTAAGGTGTATAAAGTGTATAACTCTCCTGAACCACGTCTCTACTACTTAAATCTGCGCTTCCCACATAAACCTATTAACAATTAAAGTCGCAGTAGCTTATGCTGATCTCCATATTAATCATAGACATTGTCTAGTTGAAAGCCTTCACTGTAGCATTTGCATGTAATTACACAAAAATCTGGACAGGTATCAAAGGAATAATTTAGCTAGCCAATCTGCGTTTAGAAATGGACATAGCTAAGTAGTTCTCTATAGTGCATAGAGCTGGTTAAATGAATACGAGCGTGGTTATGCACTTAGTTAGCGATAAGCTTCCGATACAGTTAATAAATCTTAAGGATATTATGTCCACAAAAAATATTCCAATGTAAGTAACCTGCCTAGGTACGCAATGCTTGATTTCTCCAATTATCCGTTCAGAGATACATGTTATAGGTATGTCCCCTAGACAATATTATTGCTCTAATAGAGCCTCGGCATCTACTGTTCCGAACCAGTCACAGTTAACCTATTATCAAAGTGTCTTTACCACATCTCTCCTAGCATTCAACGTATAATCGCACATCATGTCCTTGAACCAAACACATTAGATGGTATCTTGTACGAATACAACTCCATTGCCTAAATATATACCAATGGCAATCGCAAGACTTCAACCTTTTATCAAACCCAGGTGCTGCTTGCTCGCCCGCCAGTCTTCACAATGGCTGCGGGGTTCACAACCTATCAGCTCACGAGCGCTCACCACCCAGGCGAAGGACATGCATGATTACGATCTGAGTACTTTCAAGGTGGATCAGGAGAGAATTATGAGCACTTTACACCAGACCTGCTCCTTTGGGACTGGAAAGCCATGGGGGAGGTGAGCCATCCCCGGATAGAGTGTAGCTACAGTAACGATTGCAACATTGGTAACTAACACGGCTGGTGGAATATAGTGCGCCGACTGAGACTGGCATGTCACGCCTTGCCCTCACTAATGAGGATAGAATTGTTCGCGATTGGTTCATAGGAACCACCAGAAGCCTGGGGTGTAGAATCAAAGTGGATGCAATGGGCAATATCTTTGCTATTCGCAAAGGTCGACAAGATGGTCCGGCTACCTTTGCTGGTTCGCATCTTGACACCCAACCCACTGGTGGCAGATATGACGGCATCCTGGGTATTCAGGCGGGCATCGAGATGTTGAGGGTATTAAAGGACCACCAAGTGGAAACCGAGTTCCCCGTGGGTGTTGTGAACTGGACTAAGTACAGATCGCCTTCATTTGCAATCTACCAGTTCTTCCCTACTTTGAGAATGTATATCCATAGCTAACAGAAGTGCCATAGCGAGGAAGGAGCCCGATTTCCTATTAGCATGGTATCATCGGGGGTGTGGGCGGAAGAAATACCTCTCGAAACCGCTTATGCCCTTCGAGAAGGCGGCAAAGGAACAACCATGCAGTCCGCGCTTAAAAAAATTGGGTTCCTTGGCCCTACGCCTGCCAGCTACCAGAGCATGCCAATGGCAGCACATTTCGAACTACACATAGAGCAGGGCCCCATATTAGAGGCTGAGCAGCAGAAGGTTGGAGTTGTGAAAGGGGTACAGGCGTATAAATGGTTCACCGTGGAAGTTCATGGTCGAGGTGTGTTGATTATTTTATCCCACGATGGTCGAGGCCGAAGTTGACATAGCATCCAGATGCGCACACGGGCACTACGCCACTAGCAAACCGAGCAGATGCAATGCTTCTAGCAGCCCGTCTTATCACTCATTCGCACTGGCTTGCCACTAAGCATTCCGCTCTTGCATCGACGGGGATCTTGTCCCTCAGTCCCGGCAGCACAAACACGATCCCAGGCCACGTTCGCTTTTCACTTGATATCCGTGCCCCAGCGGATGAGACAGTTGATACCGTGGAGGCAGATATGAAGCGGGACTTTGCTGCTCTAGCAAGGGGTGAAGATGTCGCCGGAATCTTGAATGGCTCGACCCCTGGAAAACCCCTGGATGTGAGCTGGCGAACTGATAGCGTCTCCCCTGCGGTAGTCTTCCATCCAGATTGTATAGCGGTTGTTCGAGCTTCTGCCGAGGCCGTAACGGGTGACAAGAGCTTGGTTCGGGATATGACGAGCGGGGCAGGACATGATAGTGTGTATACCAGTCGGAGATGTCCAACGAGTATGATCTTTGTGCCGTCTAAAAATGGAGTCAGCCATAACCCAGAGGAGTACACAAGCCCTGAAGACTGCTCCATAGGGGCAGAAGTTCTATTGCAAAGTGTCTTGAGGTATGATCGAATGAGGGCAAGTGGCATGACATCTCCTATTTAGACATTGGAGATGGTCAAATACAAAATGACTTCTAAACGAATTTGGTGGAAATAGAGGGAAATTTTCTTTCGAGGCTGTCAGTATATAATAAGGGATATAGGTACCTCGATACCTCCCCAGGCATCTCTTCTACCTCCTACCTGACAGTAAGGCAAACATCTCGAACCCCCAGGCGCCGACAAGTTCACATCACCCAGCAACTACTACTCCCAAACATCACCACAAAAACTATTATCCTCTACCACGCCGACTCCTACTTCATCTGTCAACTTGTGCAACGTAACCATCAACACCTACAATCCACCATCGGCATCATCAACTTAACATCGTCATCAACCCATTACCATCAAAAGAAACACATAACCCCTTTGTCACCATCTCTAAGATTTCGCCACCATGCGTTTCCAGGAGATCATCCTCAAGATCGTCTACATCTGCGTCGGCATCATTGTCCTCGCCGCAATCAACGGCATCGACCTCCTCGGCATCACCAACATCCCGGTCAAGAATGTCGTCACGGCTCTCTTCCTGAGCTGCCCGGGCGGCCGCCGCGGCAACCCCGACAGACCAGCGGAGACGTTCTGCGAGTGCTTGGTGCTCATCCTGCTCAGCACCGTCCTCTCGACCCTGCTCTGGTTCATCGGCACCTCTCTCGCGCTGTGCACGGTCTTGCAGCAGCGCATCAACGGGCGCGCCCCCATCTGGACGTCCGTCTGGGTCGGCACCGCCGTCCACGCCGCCCTCTACCCCATCATCGTCGTGTTCCAGATCGCGCTGGGCTACAAGCAGCGCGACTGCCTGCACGTGTACATTGGCGCACCCGCAATGCTCATCGTGTGCTTCGTGTGCCTCTCGGTCGTCCTGACTCACGCGCGAATTCAGCAGAGATCCCGCGACGCACAGGCTGCTGCTTCTAGCGCAGCTTCACCTTCCGCTCGCCCCCCTCATACTCGTCACATTGGGACGTTCAACGCTGGGGAATCCCTCGCGAGTGGATCTTCTAAGGGGCATGGCAGCAGCAGCGGCGGCGTCGTCAAGGTTAAGAAGTGAGGGAGCAATTTGATTGGGCTTTCTTAGGAAACCTCAGAAGACAGGACGGAGGGACAGGAAGGGAAATGACGGGAGAGTCGACAGTAAAATAACTTGCACAGGGTAAAAAAACTACTGGCTTGGTTTGACATTGATGGACATTCACGGCACTTTGGGTGCCCATTGGCACAGGAGGCAGTTTGCACAAAGGACATGGTCATGATACCAATACACACAATGCACTCCCCATCACATTCCATTTTTGCTTCCATGATCGTGAATTGTGTGACTGCTGACATGTGAATGCTTCGTGAATCAACAGTCTCTCTCTTTATTTGAACTTTTATCTCTAGTCTTTCGTCTGCCGCACATTCAGATTGATCCTCTTGTTCCGCATCCAGCCCCTCCAGCCCTCAAACTTGCCATCCCCCTTTCCCTCCCCGGCGGGCCAGTCCGCCAGGAAATCCGGACAGGTACCTTTTAGTACCTTGGGAACGCCGTGCCAGGCGTAACGCGACTCCTGGCTCATGTAGATGGCGTCGCCCGACCGCAGGCGCAGGAGGAGGTACCTCTTCTTCTTCTTCTCTTCCTTCTCACCCCTCCCCTGGCCGTTGCTGTTGTCATTGCCATTTCCATTGCGGTCACCATTGCCCTCTTCCTCCGTCTCCGCAGCAAAGTCGTTCGGCGCAATCATGAACAGCCCGTCGCACCCGATGCTCAAACTGACAAGCCCCTTGTCCGTGTGCTCGCTCACGTCGCGGTGCATCATCATGGAGTCGCCCGGGGTGTAAAAGTTGACGATGGCGGCCTGGGCCTGGGTCTCGGGGAACAGCGTCTCCAGGAACGCGGCTATGTCCGCGGGAAAGCTGGGGGGCTCCAGGTCCGGGTACTGCCTGTTTGTCCAGTCGTACTGCGCGCCTAGAGTTACCCACGACAGGCGGCGCTCGAGGACCTGCTTGATGGATAGGGGCTTGTGCACGCTTGGGTCCTTGGGGATGAAGTTGGGCGGGGTGCTAGGGGGGTAGGAGAAGAAGGACTTGGCGTCCGGGTCGTTGTCATCATCACCGCCTTCGCCCTCTTCCTCGCGTTGCCGTTCCTGTTCCCTATATGGCAGGTCGTAGTGGAGATGCAAGTTTGTCTGATGGGCTGGATAGCTTAGGTCCCTGTGGATCATGCGAGAGAGCAATGCCTTCTGGGTGTTTGGGGGTATTAAAGAAGGGAGGATGAGCAGGCCTGTCCCGTCTATATATGAGTTCGAGGATCACAACTGCACTGCTTGCATGCTACACAAGCTAGGTGAAAGTGAAGCTGATAGAAGAAATGGGACGCGGACGAACCTGGAAGCAGTAGGTGGAAATATATCGGGACATCTTTCACTGCTGCTGCTGCTGTTATATCATCGCCCTCCAGTTGCTGGACTGCATTTCTGAGTTTCTCGCCGGGTATCTTCCCAGCCAGTTGAAAGGATCCCCCGTCATCTGAGAGGCTCACTTCGTCTATGTCCGGGTGATTGACGAATTCAGCGTGGTCTGTTCTGTAATATTTCTTCCAGAGTCCCCTCAGTTCATCCGAAGGCTGCTCGTGGGCGTCTAGAGTTGTCAGGTCGAGTGTCATCTCAGGTGAAAGGGCTGAGTTATGGCCCCTTAGGTTGATAATGGATTTATTTATTGTTCACTGTACATGTACATGTATTATTCCAGAGGTCAAAAGTACATACTTTGCCTACTCTTTTTTGAGGTGCCTACCAGGCACTTAACGTAAAAGCTAGGGCACCTGTGTTCAGCTGTTAGGTACTCGCTAGTAGGTTACTTGCCTTAGGTACATACCTACCTAGGTACCTAGTTAGGTCCTTAAGGCAGTAGGTTATTATACATGTACCTACCCACCTAAGGTAGATAGTTTTCGGCGATTAGATTAGATCACAATTACTGAGAGGTAGCGGGGTGCTTATTGTGGCTGCACAGACGCGACGCACTGAGCCACAAGACAATGGTAGCGTGTCAATGCGCGTTTCCACTGTTTATTGAAAAACACTGCATTGACTTTCTTTCTAGCACATCCAGGATTTTTATTATCACAGCCTCAACTACAGCACAATAGCACCAGTCTGCCAGAGTCTGCCCCGGCACCCATTGTCAACTCTCTCGTTCTACGGTCTACAATCAGTACGTTGTGATACTTTGTGTTCGTAATAATAAAAAAGACCTGTCACGGCATTCAATGGCGATCTATCTGTAGAAGCCCGCCGATCTGCCCTCCTCCGGTTCACCCCTTCACTTTTTTACTTAATCCCCAACCCTCCACACACTCCCACACAATCCCTCGTCAGGCCTTGTCTTGTCACTTGCTGCCCCTCGTTCGTCTTCTACTTGATTTTCTCTCTGCCCTGCTGGCGTTAACGGCGATACCACAAAGTCAACACCAACCCCGCCAAGCAAGAAGTAAACATTCCACACTTCCGGGTTTCGTCGTCGACTTTCCCCCAAACACGACAGCCAACACCACACATCATCCTCGGCGCACACTCCACCTATTCGAGCCCGCTTCACTTCTTCCCATTCTTCCCATTCCATCTTACGGAAGTTCGCGATCATGGAGAACTACCAGAAACTTCAGAAAATCGGTGAAGGTATGCCCGCATATCCGTATCATTCCTCTCTGGCCCCTCAGCCCTCTTCATTCCACATCTTCCTACCCTCCCTCTCAGATGACTGACATACATACACCTACTGTTATGATCGATCCCATCCCCACTAACCATTTATCTGTCTGCTCACAGGAACCTACGGTGTTGTTTACAAGGCTCGCGACCTCGCCAATGGCGGGCGCATCGTCGCTCTGAAGAAAATCCGCCTCGAAGCCGAGGAGGAGGGCGTTCCCAGCACTGCCATCCGCGAGATCTCTCTGCTCAAGGAGATGCGTGATCCCAACATTGTTCGATTGTTGAATATTGTCCATGCCGACGGACATAAGCTATACCTCGTCATGGAGTTCCTCGATCTCGATCTGAAGAAGTATATGGAGGCACTTCCTATCAGCGATGGTGGGCGTGGTAAGGCTTTGCCCGAAGGTGCTGGTGCAGAACTGGGACGACTGGGTCTTGGGGATTCCATGGTCAAGAAGTTCATGAGCCAACTGTGCGATGGTGTCCGATACTGCCACGCCCACCGAGTCCTCCACCGCGATCTAAAGCCCCAGAATCTACTTATCGACCAAGAGGGCAACCTCAAGCTCGCTGATTTCGGTCTTGCCCGTGCCTTTGGCGTCCCGCTCCGAACCTACACCCATGAGGTCGTCACCCTGTGGTACCGCGCCCCCGAGATCTTGCTCGGCGGTCGTCAATATTCAACCGGGGTCGACATGTGGTCTGTCGGGTGCATCTTTGCTGAGATGTGCACTCGCAAGCCCCTATTCCCTGGCGACTCGGAAATTGACCAGATCTTCAAGACTTTCCGGTAAGCCCCCTACCATTTCTCGCATCGCATAGCCGTATGAAGTTAACATTCAGTCAGTCTCCTAGGCACCCCTACCGAAGACATCTGGCCTGGTGTTACCTCGTACCCTGACTTCAAGGCATCCTTCCCGAAGTGGGTTCGCGATCACAAGAAGCCGTTGTGCATCAACCTCGACGATAACGGACTTGACCTTCTCGACGCGATGCTCGCTTACGACCCCGCCACTCGGATATCGGCCAAGCAGGCCTGCTATCATCCTTACTTCAAGGACTTCCCGCGACCGGCGAGTAACTACAGCGCCAACGGATATGCGTGATCTAGCTGTCTTCAGCCTATCTAAGGAATGGAGTTGAGGACACCAGTGATCTTAAAGCAAGAAACATGTTTATATAAGATTGAGCATCCTTCTCGGCCTTCAGGATACTGCTGGTCTTGGCTTTGGTCACGAAGCAGCATATTTAAGGCAACGCTTTTCCTCATCGGAAGGCATTAGCCGGCTTTACGACGAACTCACGAATGCATGCCGTATTCTTCCTCGGTGGTCTGCTTCAGAGAAGCCTGTCGGATTTATACGATGCAGATGTTCCACGAATTGTGCCTCGGTTTTGTTTCTTGTCTTGTTTTTATTCGCTACGTGGCGTTAGGGGGAAGGGGAATTCGTTTGTCATTGAGAGGGATAAGAAAGGGTATACTGGACTAATACCATCACTACTGCTCCTGCTACTACTACAGTATGAAGGAGCTTTAACCCCGCGATCTCACGATTTGGGGGGTCAGTAAGCCCGGGTTAAGATGGTTCATGGTTCTCCCAAGTGCCTCCTGGCTTTTAAGACGGGCCACGCTTTGCTTTTCTTTGTTGTCTCACTGCCTGCGACGTATACATGAGGTGAGTGGTACGTCCCGTAGTTCATAGGGGAGGTAGAGTAATCATGCTCGTTACATTTGTCCCACCATTGAAGCAGTTGTTGCTGCTGCTCTTGCCAAATGTGTTCTTCTAATTGTATGTCGTGGCCGCTACTGTCGTCTAATGTGCTACAGTCGGATAGCCGACTCGGGATCCCATGTTCCCAACGTTCAGGGGAGGGGGTTCCCAATAACATAAGCCAAGGTTTTACAGGTATGTGTTCTTTCGTAGTAGAATTGGTCCCTATTGGGAAGAACGGGAAAGGGGGGGAGGAGGAGAGGGAAAAAAGGGAAAAACATATTAGTTGGTGGCCAAAGCATCTGTTGAGTAATAATAGTAAATGAATAAACTCTATACCACCGGCCACTGCTACCGCTTGCTGCTGCTCGATGGATGTCTTACATGTAGGTGTCTATATGCACTTAAATTCCCCTGTTTTTATATTGGTAACATATATGCATATATATATATACATAAACAGGCGCCTAGTATATTCGCCCAAAATACTAGCTAGCCTCTCATTCTCTCAACTGTCAAAATCCCTTCTACTAGCACGCCTCATTCTTAAGTAATCCCTTAAATAATTCCTAAAGTATGTATTGAATGAGACGGCGGAGAAGAAAAACAGAAAAGGGAGACGAGGTAGGAAAGGGAGGGGGTGAGTTAGGATAGGACGGGAGGAAATATTTGAATGTAAGGCAATGGGCTTTGCTTTATTAGGGGAACCATGTATGCTCTGGGGCGCTGAGGAACTTGTCCCTCTGTGTACGTGATGGCTGAGGGTGCTTTGTATTAATAGTATCTATCGACTACTTACCCCTTTTTCATTTATTTCAGCAGGGAGAAGAGAGAGAGAGAGAGAAATAGGGGGGAAAGACGATAATAAGATTGTTTCAAGACGACTCTCTCTTAGGATTTACTTCTATGGTTCTATTATTAAGTATAGCTACGGCTACGAGAGTACGTGTCTGCGTCCTCGTAGATTACCAAAACGAAAAAAGAAAGGGGGTGGATACCTAAGGTACCTACCTAGATTAGTATCGAGGTATCCAAGTTTGTAGCCTTTTGAAGGTAGGTACCTAAAGGATAAAGATAGAGAGAGCATAGAATAGAATAGCAATTGGTAAGTCATATATACATATATATATGTGTGTGTATGCATGTCTTGTGATTTAACAAGCAACACTGCAGTTACAGCATACATGTAGGAAGGTGTGATCAGGTTGTTTTTTATTCGTTCTCGATGCTCACATTACCTACATCACCATTCTACCAACTAAGTAGGTACATATCTAGGTAGCTAATCACATAATTACAAAACCATGAAGCGTAGTACAACTACATAGGTGGTAAGTAAAAAGCTATGTTTGCTCGCCATTCGTTTATCTATGGGGTATATAGGTAGACTTAGGGTACATGCATATTATAAGCATGATGGTACAAAAGGAAAAAAAGAAAAGAGAAGAGAAACCTCGAGTAATCCGTCCGTTCCCTTTTCTATCTAGTAATACGAGATAGAGACAAACTCCATTGGTCCCTTTGCCTTCGTTTGTGTATATCGAATTTCCAACCGTAGAAGAGAACAAGCTATATCCTAATATGTACGGCAACTAGTATGTAGTACCCTCTCCATTTTTGTTTACATTCAATGTAGGTAATTATAGTCAGCTTTTCGTACGTATATTAAACTATGTTTACAAACAGACTTGATGACTCTATTGACCCACCCACTCTTTTTCTTATACCGTTCTACCAAAAGTCATAAACAGTCGCATCGCAATGGGGACAATGGAAGGCAATATTAATTACACGCTACATGTAGGTAGATACCCTTACCTTACCAGTCTATCATATACGCTCATTTATTTAATGGGGATTATGTACACACCTTCCTAAACCAGGAGCTCTATGTTACCGGTATTAATGATGTACGCATTGAAGTTTGGCCACGTATTCAGAGGCCACTTTTTTTAAACGATGGACTCAATTAATGTACGAAACAATAAACATAGAACGAACACCGAACACCGAACACCTATATTAAACTATGACTTGACTACTGAAGAGGCCTAAAAGACATCTAGGTATCTATCTACACTATGACCCCGTTGTTCTTTCGATGGAAATTAAAAAAAGCAAAAGGAATATTTCCTAAGTTAGCAGATACGTACATCCGGTAGAGCGAGAGCCTCTGATCTACCTATGTATGTTACTTTCCCCGGTGAGTAAAACATAAGGTCATGTCATATATCATTAATTCATGCCTGCCAAGGAAGCCTCTGCTCGTCCGATTATTTTGCCTTACATACCTAGAGCAGCAACACGCATAGCCGAGATTTGATGAGTTAATAAGAGGACGACACGATACCACACGACATGACCTCACAACTTCTCGGTTCAGACGGGACAGAAAAGAAAAAGTAAATTGAAGGATGGGGACTGCAAGGCAGTGTACATACATTAGGTAGTAGTGTCCATAGGTGATTCGAGGTCGTGTTCAATTTTAGGAACGGAACAAGACATTGCCGCGCGCGGGCCGGGCGCCAAAACATCACATCATGCTGGGCGAGCCCGAGCCCCAAGTTAGACTTTTTTATAGGGGGGGGGAGTATCAATGTCCCTATTTGCTGTCGCAGCGTCGCATTGGTTCCCGAGCCGCGGGAGCGGGTTAACGCAAACATAGAACAAATACGGGGATTCCGTGCCGCCGCCGCGGCAGTCGCCCAATTGCGAGGGAGACCAGATAGGTACATATGTATGTAGGTGATTTGGCTGGTTCCGTTCGCTCGATGAGTTTTATCAAGCGCGCATATTCCCAGGGGAACGACGCGTCGTTGAATCAAGTTTAAGCTTACCTCCTTGTTAGAAGATCCGGGGCTCAAGCTACACTCGACATGCATATGCAGTTGCTGACAAAGAGGCTAGGAAGGATTGTTTTCGGTTCGCTGGGTAAGCTGGCGCTTGTAGAAATGAGTGGCTTTCTGCGGGTGCGCGTAATGAAACGGGCGGTTCACGGCAGTAACAGTTTCCGATTCTAGCAGCAGCAGCAGCATAGACATGTAATGGGCTATTTGCGTACTTGCTTGCTCGTTTGCTTGTAGGTACGCATCCTCGCTTCCGCCGGGCGATTATGTGTGTGCCTATTCCCATGAGGCTCGTCGCCGTCGGCTACACAGTACAACATGTCTGAGGTAGCCGCCTCAGCCTCGAATATGCCGCGCGCGCCGCACGGCTTCCCTCGGGGGGAGGAGAAGCGAATGGTGGCCTCCCACCGTCCTTACCTATTCTCCCGCGTCGCGGGGCACAGACGGCAGAATTGTGGGCAGAAGTCCCTTGGTGATAATCATGGGTGGCAGTGATGTGCTACGGAGAAATGCGAATGTTGTGAAGGGATGATGGGATTAGGCTTGTGATCCCGACCGTGGACAAGGGACTGCCGTCATCTGCGAGACATGCATGTCCGCCGACGCCGGGCGACGCGACGGTCCGGTCAGGCTGCTTGCTGGTCAGGCAGTCCGTGTGAGATTAGGGTAGAGTTTGATATATATGATTTGTTTTTATTGGTTGGTCTTGTAGGGTTGATCTTGTAGGCTGATCGGGAACTCGTGAGCATGTGGGTTGGCTGATCTTTGCGAAGCTTGGTTTGGGAGCTTATTGTAGCAGCAGCCTGCATACCAAGGCAACCCGGTAGGCTTTTTGGCGATTAGCATGTTGTTGTAAGGTGTGCTCCTCACGGACTGTATGTTCTGTAGATAGAAAATGGATAATCCAGGAGCACACCTGTGCATGCTTTGCACTTTGCATATCACAATCAGCCTGGGTAGAAGCACATGATATCCCGTGTGGCTCCCAGCCGTAGCTGTGATGACGTGCAGCGGTCTGTGGACATGCCGGGAGTAAACGGGCAGGTATGTAGGTCGGTCACAGCGCTCCGTGTAGGGGAGCATCCATACTGCGACATACAGATGGACATGCTGCCAAGTTCGTGTTCGCCATTAAACTGTTGAAGACTGGAGCACGAAGACACAAATCAAGATTGCGGGGATAAGCGAGACAACTTACGGCGGGGGTTCGCCCAAGCCACACTGGCTCTAAAGTAGGTAAGCTACGTGGCTTTCCTATTGGTTTATACCATCCTAGTGGGTACTGGAAAGGTGGGAGAATGGAGCAAGTGTGGCTGGTTGCTCTCCCCCATGCACCGCTGAGAATTTGGTGTAGAGGGAGATCACCCCGTCCTTTTTAGTCGGGTGTACATACTAAATACTACAACAATTAATTATACGTACCGCGTGTATCACGAAACAATATGTTGTTGTAGGTCGGGCGCTTCATAGGCTTCGGCTTTGTTGGCCGAGGCAAAAAATATCAACATCGCGTCGTTTGATAGGCGTCGAAAAATCACGGGCTAAGACGTCTTACACACCATCAGTAAACAACGTATCAGAAACGCCAATGGGACAGGACTGTTTGTTTGTTTTGATGTGTTGTCCGTGCCGTCTTCAGTCAGGCTTTCCACGAGGCCTCTCCGTGGGCTACCTAATTAGCCACATGCATCTTCCGTTGCATGAGGTCCGAATCTCGAGCCATCAGTGGCCCTGGAGGGTTGATTATGGACGTAGGGATGTGCGGTAGAATCAGCCACGAGGGGCGTAGAAACAGATCTGGTGCATTTCTGTGGGGTGGGAAGGGAAAGCTAATCGAATTAAATCCGAGTCATTGGACCTCGAGTCGTGGTCTGGATGTCTGTTTCAGGGACGCTCTGGCCAATCAACGCCGGCACTTATTCAGACAGACTCCCCCCTTGAAGCCCTGCGGACCGTCGCCGGCCGCATCGGGTATGGCCTCGCGCCCGCCTGCTTTATTACCAAGCTGCCGAGTCCGGCGAGATAATAATTATGGGTCCGCGTCGGCGGTGAAGACAATCTGATGAACTCGGGCAATACCTCCCGTTGCCTTTGGATGGGGATTTACGTAGTAAACTGGGCCGAGTCGGCAATGGTTCGCTGCGCAAGTGCATGCTGCTTCTCTATACTCCTCTTCACCTCCTTTTCAGTGCGTAGGGTTGAGGCCTCATCGGTGTGCACCCCTCCGTGAATCATGTCTCTTTTGCTCCTAGTTATCCCCGACTAAACTGCCTTGATAACCTCCCTTGTCTGTGACGTCGCAATGGGTTCGTTTCTCGGATGCCTCCAGGCACTCGGACTGTGATATTCAGGGGTTCAGGGATGATAGAGGCCTATGCGCCCCGGAGTTGCGCACCACAAGACTGACGATACTTTAGGTACTTAACACAACTACTAGTTCAGATAGATCGCGTGCTAGGGCTGGATAAGACAACACCTATAGGCTGGGGGATAACCCCGCCTAAAGGGTGAGTGCGGAATTGATGGAATGTGCGGACGCAGAAGACTTGCGACGGCTGATAAACGAGGGCTATTCCATTCCAGTGGGTGGTGGATGATACTCACAATACCCAATAATGAAGATTTGCCACAGCGGCGGAGGACATGAAGTTATCATTCAGGCATTCAAGGAGAACCAGTGAGAACCTAGATCATCGGGAAATTCTTGAAACGAGCATCACCGACAATCGCCCGTTCTTCCTAATTGGGAAGCCATTCAAAGATTAGAGGATCCTCTCGGTTATGTGATAGCTACCTATGTACCTACCTATGTAGGTAGATGTACATGTCATCAGGACTCAACATTGGAACATCGTGATATTGAGACATCAGAAGTTTGCTGTTGAAGACTTGACCGCCACAGATTTGCCCAACTACTCACCTCTTATAAGTAAACGCGCTAATTTAGGGGTGCGCGTGCATACCCAATGTGCTAGGCAAAGTAAAGGAGAGGCTGCAGAATTAGCATTTCTAGTGTAGAGTATGTACAGTACCTGCAGACTACCTACCTAAGTATAGCCGTAGGTAATCAAGCGTTCTTCATTGCACGACGAACTCAAAAAAGATACCCCTGGCCCCTTGCATCGTGGGGTTCGGGAAACCAATGACGTCGAACAAGGGGTTGGCCAATGTTGCTACGATCCTGCCAAGGGATTGATTGGAGGGGCTAAGACCTCTTTAACTTGAACCACATATGAGTGAGTACACATGTACCTAGTTTACATAGATTGAACCTAGCAATGTTACTATGCCCAACTTATTGAGTGGCACTACATAGCTAGCTAGGAGGTAGGCAGCTACTGTTGAAACGCCGTTGGCGAACG
This sequence comes from Biscogniauxia marginata, assembly GCA_022695795.1. Lineage (NCBI taxonomy): Eukaryota > Fungi > Ascomycota > Sordariomycetes > Xylariales > Xylariaceae > Biscogniauxia > Biscogniauxia marginata. The sequence continues at coordinate 398,716 of MU404063.1, read as the reverse complement.
ATGCCAGCCCTATCGCGACAAATTATCGACATCTGCCTGGCATGTACGCAAGTAACTAGCTGCCTCGCCAGACATGGGCGACTCGCTCATGTCGTGATATGAGAGGGTGGATATGTCCCTGCCCCCCCGGTCCAGTAACATGCTGTAACCGGGAATATTGCAGATTGGGATTGGGGTGACGATCCTATTTGTTTCGCTACCATCTCAGGGCCCCCTGAAGAAATCGTACGCAGCTTCTTTTTTGTTGTTGTTGTTGCGCAGCTTGGACGTATCATCTTGCGTAAACCTGGGCTGACTTGGTCTTCGTTTCGTTTCAGTGACCCATGGCGTGCTCGATTTGATGTTTCTGGACTTCGGACGAACAAGCCTTGAACGCACAAGAGATAAACCCATGCGCATTGATACATATAGTGCTGTTACTATTGTTAATGCTCGGGACTACGCGTGTGTGTATGTGTATTTTAAGCCCTTCGTGTAAGTTACGTAGGATACGATGTTTCTAACGTTTGCTCTGGTCACGATTGTGGATAAATCCTCAACGCAAGACAGGTTGAATGATTGATCAATAACGTGTATCTATGTGTAACAAGGGTAGACCAGGGATTTCGAAATGCTCTTGAAGTGTATTGATGTATCTGATGTAGATCTGTCGACAGAATATTGGTTTGGTACCTAAACTCGTTATTTAGAGTGGAGTTTATATCAATGATTGCTGGTACTGCGGGCAATAGGATGTACCTTTGTGATGGACCGAGTTACCCTACTACAGTTAGGTACCTATCCTCAACTAAATACATATCAATATAAGGTACCTAGCCTATGCCTGTGTATGAGGTATGTATGCATGTACCTACTTACAATTTTCATTAATTCTACGAGAAGAAAAGAAAAAGAAAAAAAAAAAACCTAAAATTTTCGTCAGGAACGTAGCCTGCCATCGACAAATATAACAAAATAGAAAAATTTTCATCTTCATTCATCGTGTAGATGTTGTCAACAATTGATTGGCGGACAGGAGAACAAGTGGTCGTGAGCTAGCATTTCAGAATGTCTAGTCGTGGCGGTCAAGCAAGCATCGAAGGTTAGCGCGATTGGGGTTGGGTGGCTGGCTTTCTTGGCCTAAACCCGGAACTGTCCACCCCCCTCGCTTGTTTCACTTCTCGACCACTCCTGGCCACTTACAGATCTTCATCTCTCTGGCTCACAACCTCTATCAATCAAACGGATCATGCGGCGCATAGCTGGCAGGCATGGATAGACGGGTAGGTAATCGGCCACTGGTAGCCATTCACATTACAGCACATCCAACCTTCTGGGGGCCTATGTTGGGATGTGCCGCGATTAATTGGGTCTGGTCTGGTTTGGACTACCACCGCATCGAATCTGACATCCGCTCGCCCAATTGTCTTAACCACCTACTAGGGGGGTGTTGACTTTAGGGTGGCCCTTGAGGTCGCGATTTACATGAGATTGGCGACTCGGCGCGAAGAAGCTCGTGGGGAAGAAGGAAACCAAAAAAAGAGAGATATATGAGATCGCCGACACCTCCTTGATTTCCGAGATCCCTTCTGTTCTTCCCTTCCATCATCTAACCCAACTCAAGACTATATACACTATCTATAGTCAGCCGCCGTCCCGCTGCCGAACCGCCCGTGTGGAATGAAGTGTCGATTTGTGTCGATTCGTGTCTAGCCAATATTGAAGGGAGTCTCTGTTCGGCTAATTAACGATTACGACAAATCGCCGCCCGCCGCCACTTTCTCCAGCGAAACTAATACGAGCTTCACGATACGAAACCCACTACCCTAGATAGACTCTGGACAGTCTACCTTGCATTCACACGTTCAATACTACCACTGCGACCCCAAACTATTCGCCAATTAATTACCACACATAGCTTTTTACTTGCCCTGGCTTTCGGTGCCCCTCTTTGCCACATCGTCTCTCTTCTTGACGAAGAAACCGTCCCTTCGTTCAGGATCTACGCCGGCCCGTCCAGAAAAGCAAGGTATCGGTAGATTATTATACACACTACTTATACCAGGTTGTGCGCTCTCAACAGGTTTCTTGGGACACAAGACACACACTCACACACATCCACGCACACTGGTCACACGAGTCACACCGTACCCGACGACAAGCTGCAACTTATTAATTATCTTTTTGATTTGAGTCATTCGTACTTTTACAAGTGTCACGAGCTTTTAGCGCATCGTCTCTTCGCCAATTCCCGCAAGTCGTCTCACGCACTGTTCCTTATTTGATCACTTGTTCCCTCTTTTTGAATCCCCGTCAAAGCCCGGACAGCTGCGCCTTTTGAGATTCCGGACTCCTCGGGTGCCACTTACACAGCTCAACAACCGCTTCGACAAGAGGCAAAAATATAATTCGTCAGTCTTTTCTGAACGGCAGTTTATTCAGCCTACTCAACCTACCACGACGTTGTCATTCCGTCCTTTTCTGCCATTCCAGCAATCTCCTGGCTTCCGCTGGCTCGGGAACCAATTCGTTCTTTGGTCTTCCTGACTATATCCAACCAACTCGATACTTACTACGGGGAAGTGCAGCTGACCAGCTGACTTTGCACGAGTATTCTGAATAATTTATTTGACATTCATCCGACCGCGTCAGCTGCTCACGCATTAATCTGAATAAAACCCCTCTCCGGTCGGTTGTGTCTACTTATTCGTAACGAAGCCAGACTACGCAACGACATCCACTTTCGGGCAGTCGAGCCACGATATTCGAGTGCAGCGAAGCCTCGGTTCAGTCTTTTTCTACTACTTGCTCAAAGTACTTACTATCTTTCTTCCCCCCCCCGCTGCCGTCGCAGTCGCCGTGTCCGTTACTGGATACCGAACCCTGTTACGGTCACTCTATTTTAAGGATTTGTTACGGACGAAGACGAAGACTAGTCGAGCTATCAGCTTCGAGGAATTGAAGTGCAGCGGCAGTCCCATCTTCCCGAGGTCGAAATTCGAATTTGGACACCGCACAGCAAGTTGGGCAACCAGATATCCCTGCCGGTGGAAACCCCCTGCATACTGCTGGCTCCCTAAGCTGCTAAGGTGCCCCCTGTGCTTTTAGCGGTTTTTAGCCACCTCCTTGGACAGACGGTCGAACCCCCTGTCGCCCTGGCCCTACCCCCCTGACACGGGTCTCCACTATTCTTTCCAATCCAGCCCAGCCCAGGCATTTCGCGTCAGCCGTCGAACTGCGTCGATCTCGCCCAGCGCCACCAGCCCACCCCCCAGCCAGCCAGCCCAGTAAGTCGGCTCAGCCTCGACCACCTTCACGTCACACACTTACGCACCCTCTACCGGATTGTGGATCGCCGTGGTGTTCACTAGTTCTGCCACTATCTGGTTCTGATATGATCAGAGACTTCGCCTCGTGATACACCATATTTACATATTCCTTCTTCCACTATTCCATCCTGCCTCCGCTACCTTTCTCTACCCCTAGCACGCACTAGTTGGCCGATATATTACCAACTGTCCATCCCTCCATTACTGTTCCCCCGGATCCAGTGCCTTTGGCCTTTTCTTTATATTCCGTATTCGCCCGGAATATATACATCATCGTCGTTGGAGTTGGCCATCACTTCGACGCTGACACCGACACCGACATCGACATCAACATCGTCTTACGTAACAACTCTCACTTACATAAGATACACATACAACATGTCTTCCATATCGAGGAATGACCTTAACGCTGCTGCGCTTGAGCAGTTTGTTTACATGCCCGTCAACGCCGCCATGATCTCACACCTCGCAAGGGCCGCGTGCGATGTTATCCAATGTGACCCGAACATGATGCCGCCGCCGACCCAGAACAAGACGCAATATCCGTCTCCACCGCGGACACCCTCGCCAAAGGCCATCCGATGTGACGATAGCAGCTTGCCAACCCTGGAGGAGTTCATCACCCAACTGGTCGTCTCATCTAATGTGCAGGTCCCCACCCTGATGTCGACGCTAGTCTACCTCACACGATTAAAGTCGCGGCTCCAGCCCATGGCCAAGGGCCTACGGTGTACAACGCACCGCATCTTCTTGGCGGCGCTCATCCTATCCGCCAAGTACCTTAACGACAGCTCGCCCAAGAACAAGCACTGGGCGAACTACAGCCACATTAACTCCGAAAGCCACAGCTTCGGATTCAGTCGGACAGAGGTCAACCTGATGGAGAAGCAGCTGCTGTTTTTGCTGGATTGGGATCTACGGATAACCGAGCAGGACTTGTACCGGGAACTGGACCCGTTCCTGGCGCCGATTCGTGATGACCTTGAGGCCAAGCACGCACGCCGCATGCAACGTAAGAAGCAGAGGGAGGAAGAGGCCGCTCAGGCCCGTGTCTGGGCTGAGGCCCAACGCTTTCCGACCCCGCCGACGTCGCGGGACGGTTCGAGATCGCGATCGCGGCACCGACTGCCGTCGCCGCCAACCGAATCGATTCGCGTGGTGCAGGATATGTCGACTCCACCCGGACTGGCTTACAGCTACGGCTCCTCGGCCAGCAGCAGCAGCAGTTCCTCGTATGCATCATCGCTATCGTCCCGTCAGCACTCGCGCTCTTCGACGCCCCTCTCGGACCCGGAGCTTGAGCCCTCTTACGTCACCTACGTGGACGGCTCCCTGTACGAGTCCCCCGTGGAGGTCATGCTCGAGATGCCACAGCCAGCTGCGACCGCGGCCTCCAAGGGTTTCTATCGCAAGGAGGGCAAGCAGCTGCTGCCATACGAGATCAGCGCCGATGAGCTCCGCGAGCTGCAGGACGGAAGCACCAGAGCGAAGCGCGCCCGGACCACGGGTCGCGGCATGTGGGGACGCATGTTCGGCGGTGTCATGCATTCATGAATTTTGTTTACCTCATTACCGAAATCGCTTCTTTTTGTTTTTCATTTGTCAGCTGTCTTTTCGGGGCATTTTAGCATCATCGTCAGCATCAACATCAACGTCATCGTCATCATTTAGCAAGGAGTTCAGCGGGGCGCCTCGTATTTTAAACTATGGTCAAAGCAAAGGCACAAGGGTCTGTGGCGTAGGAGTGCGTTTGTGGGGGCCGGCTGGCACTCTCGCGATTCTTTGGGAAATGTTTTTTGGAGTAAGGAGGGAAATCATGGGTTTTAACAAAAAGATGAAGAGTCCACCAATTCTATTTGTTTATTCTACTCCCATGACGCGACATGAGTTTACTGAACTGAACTCATCTCTGTTTCGTTTTACTTTCGATACATTAGAGAAGAAAGGGGGTGATGGATTCCCCCCCCCATCTTCTTTTTTATCATCATCATGTCTGTCTCGCGACATGTCTTTTTGTTTCCTTTCAGTTTTTGTTTTCATTCACACTAATGGTCAATTTGGTAATGGGTTTTGCGTCGGAACAACGCATGGATGGATGGAAAGGATGGGGGTGTTTTGAACCAGGGAGGGAGCAAAAATGGTGGACTAGGTCTAGGTATCATGGTACGTTTAGCACACGACGATTAGGCATGACAAGGGACCATGAAACAAGAAAAGAATACAACAGAAATGAAAATCCTTTATATCTTCCTAACTACCTACCTACCTCTTATGATCAGAAACCGTTTGTTCTTGCGGAATTGTGAAAAAGTCGGTGTGCAAAATTTCTCCACTTGTGAGGTAAAGAAGAACAAGTATGTAGCAATCTGAAGACTAGTGAGTGATGAATTGAATTGAATGAATGATTGAATGACATGGCGAGGCAGATTGATGCTCGTGTTTGGTGATGACAATCCTTGTGGATACGGGTATACGGGTATACGTAGGTACATACGTCCGTAGTAAGTGAAACGATAGCTTTCATGACTTGAGGATCTTCAAGACCCTTACGCTTATGTAATGTCATTATCTGTTCTCTCTCTCTCTCTTTATAGCTTAAATGTTCAACTTCTATGAAATTCTTATTTCTTTCTTTTATTACAAACTACCTAGGTAATTACCTACAACATATTTCTATATTAATAAAAGGTAGGTGGATGCGTCAGGTGTTTTATTAACGAAACCTCTGTAAACATGATATCTATATTACATAATCCGTACCTAACCCTTTTTTTCTTTTCCCTTGGCGCAGATCAGATCCGGAGAGATCTGAAGAAGATCTCTCGTGGTTGGTGTGCTTTGCGGCCTGTGCACATAATTCATAGACTGGTTTGCCGCTTTCCGACTGACTAGGTAGGTATATCGATCGCATCATTGCCTATACGGGGTAGCGAGCTTGACATCTCTTCTGTTTGAGATGTGGATGTGAGGATAATTAGGATTAGGGATATACTAATAAGCTTGTCAGCAAAGCAGTCTGTTGTTGTTTTGTTCACCCAACCATTCGAAACTTCGACGGAACACCATTGCTTTATTCTTTGGTTGGTTTACTTGGTCCCCTGATCATTTTCTTCCATAATACTGGCTGAGGTCAGTTGCGTTTATGCGTAGATATTAGCTTGGGTAGCTACTTTAAATGCGCATGAGTGCTTGCTGACATTGTATTCTCCTCCCTGCAGAACGGTAGATAGACTGTACTCTTTGCATTACTATTCCACCTTGTCATTTCCCCGGCTTAATCGCACTAATTTGGTAGACATTGTGGAGCTACCTGTGTTGTCTTCGCATTCCAGTTAATCCTTTTATTACTTTTACTACCCGCCTTGCTGCGCCTTATTTTGTCTCCATACCGACGGATTTCAATTCAACACCCGATAGATAAAAAAGATGTGAGAAAGATTCAGTAAGAAGAGGCAAATTAAAAAGGTTAATAATAAAAAAGCATTGATCTGTTGTTTCTTTTCCAATAATAGATGCAGAAAACATCTTTTCTAGGGGGCGGTTGTTCCCATATTGGGATGGGTTAAGCTTCAAGTGCTGACTACATCTTTCTTCTTTTCTTATGCGCCTTACAAATTCCAACACCGATATCAACGTACTTAAACCTACCTTATGTATTGATTATTTTATTATTAGACTCAATTAAGTTCTTACATCTTCCCGACGCACCCCAGAATTAGCAGGAAATGATCCATCCGTAGGCTACATCTATTATTTTTACTCGTATGCATTCAGCCGCACTTTCGATATATGCGTATATAAGGAATGCCCCCAATTGCATCTTCTCACTCTTCGGTAAGGAGCCGCTCCTGTGGAACTTGGCAATTAGAAATAGAGGAGTCTTAGAAACTTAGTTCTTTATACTTCCGAGTGGATTTATCGGATTGAGAAAATCGCATGTGGTATCTTCATGTTGTATAGGTAGTATCCGCAACCGCGCCTCTCGGGCACAACAGGGTAACTTGAAATCTAGCCAACGGTGTAAGTTTGGTAGCTATCCCTAAAAGAAGGAAACGTGACGATATCGCACAGCAGGCTTCTTAATGTAGTTGATGCGTGGAGTGAATGATCCATTTGCGCTTTGACTCTGCGCCCGTGATATCTTTGTTTTACTCCCGCCCCCGTCTTACATGCGCGTCGACCGCTCGCATGTTAGGATCCTAAATTGGGAGGATGCAGGGCACGAGGAGAAAATTTTGTCTAGGAGGTAGATAAGGGAGGAATATAGGTAATATGAGTAATAAAGAGGAATACGCGTATATGAGGACCATTGCAGTGAGAGCCGAGGCAAATGGTCGTCCGCAGTCACAAGTGACCGACCAGGTTGGTGTCTTGCGTCTTAAACCGCCAATTATCACAGCTCTGCTGAGCCAGGCACTTAAACAATAGTGATAAGAATCTTCTCCGATCGAGGAAAACGCGTGCGATCGATCTTAATTCCATTCCGCGTATCCGAGGAGGAACCTATCGCTCGCTCTTCCTTCCTTCTTTCTTCGGGATCCTTCGCGCTCTCTGGGCAAAGCAACGCGCGCTCTGAGTACTTCGCCATCCCGAGGTTGCTCTGCTATGCTCAGCCATGCCCCTACCTACGAGCAGAAGACTATTACTAATTGCGGCATCTGTCTAGGGTAAGGTGAGGACGTAGGAAGACTTGTCGCTCCAAGGGGAAACTCCCTATAGCTAGGTAGAAGGGTCCAACAGGCGCCGTCGCGTGTCTGTAGAGTCTGACGGAGGAACCAGATTGGTCGACGAGGCGCAAGGTTTGGGGTCTCTGTAGGGGGGCTGTAGCCAAGCGCGTATGTAAGGGGGGATTTGGATCCCGTCCATATTTTCTTTATTTTTCCTCTCAGCCGCTCCCAAAGAGTACAGGTTGACGGGATGGGATTGATTAGGTAGGTAGGGTACGTATTTAAGCCCCCGGTCACTACTAAACATGTCGTTTTAAGATATTCTGAAATCGCTTCGCTTCGATATATGGCACCGAAGAAACGATTATATATGTATTCAGGCTTGGCTTCGCACTCTAACCTATTGGCTCACTTGTTGGACACTTAAGCGCGATGGCTCGCGAATACTTCGCGATGCGGCGTTACTTTAGCCGTTTAGCTGGTTCTTAGTAAACCTGACAAGGGGTGTAATTTGATTGGTAGAGGCTGTTTATCGTATAGATCATAATTGACGACACGGGGGTCTATTATGCAATAAACCTTCAGACAGTTATTACAAGTGGGCGATGCGCGGCCAAGTGGCCTGAATTAATGGGCACTACACAAAACCGAATACGCTCTGCCCATGTGTTCGTTGCGAATTTGGCTGCGCCATAACTGAGATCTTATCACAGCGGCCAGTAAATAGCCACCACAGCTCGAGGTCACATCGTACGAAAAAGTATATTCCAGAGTGATTCCAGAGTGACTCAACATTGCGCCTACTAGCTAAGCACTTCGCATTCGAGCTAGCATTCGACAGTTGATATCGGGAGCGATAGCGATGGAGACTCGTTCTCGTTTTGAAGAGTTTATGAAGGCTTCTCGTGAACATAGCCTAGTGGCTGAAGACGGGCTCATTCGCCGAACCGACTTACAAGGCTAGTATAAACTTCGCCGCACTATCTACCAATAAAGCTTAGGTAGCTAAAAAGCAACTGAATAAAGATGGAAATCCCCTAACCCATCAATACATTCATGCATTATATTTCTTCTGCCTTGATTGGCTCCAGGTTTACATATGTGTCTCAAAACTGACGTTATTTTCAAGATCCCGTAGGTGTATAGGAGATAATTTGTATAAGCCAAGTCGGTATTTGTTATATGGGGAACGGTCGGAGAGTGGCATCGGAGTGGATCGGAGTGGGACGGGCTGGACGGGATGCTGACAAGCAAGAAGCCCGAGAGTCTGCGAAGTGTGACTAATATTCGGCAACCTTGAAAGCTCTGTCGGGCCTTAAGCAGCTTAGTATACAAATTTCTATCTTGCATACTATCTTGCATCAGAGCCGGTGGTGGCTGAGTCAGCCAGTTGACTTGAGAACCCCTAGTCATCGCAAAAGAACCATCGTAATGCCAGATTTATCCGCATTTGGTAATTGAGTGATTTATTCAATAATCCATCTGTGGTAATGCCCAGAAGACAACTCAAGTATAGTATACAGTACTGTTGACCGCTCTTCACGCTCAAGTCTGCCTGCATGACCTTCCTAAGTTGAAAGTGATGATGATTGGCTTTTAGTAACGAGCACTGCCCACCCCGACAGAATACCTAGAATGCCTTGCAAGGTTGCCTGTATGAGAATTTGAGTTTGTATTAGAAAGGCCGTTTTTTGAGACATACCCTGCACCGACTAAAGGCTCATCCCTAGCTGCTTAACCTTGGTAGGGAAATCCCCGAAGGAGCTGCAGTGCGGCGAAGCCGTCGTCGAACCAATCTTGTTATGTCCCCAAAAGGTAACATTTCCATGCAGCTTTTCCATGCGCATTTTTCCCTTCCCCCCAACTCCTACATTAGGCAACCTTCTTTCTTTCTTGTCCATCCGAGGCTCCTGAATCTGGGGAACGGGTGGCTTGCTTTCTTTTGCGTGAATGCATATCCCCATTGTATGCATGTATGCCTCGGCAGACCGCGCGCAACCTCTGCAGCCGGAGCTGCATTGGCAGCAGCAATTTGAGCACCTTTCCGTTACCGTTACCGAGGTCGGGCTTTCCGGGTTGTCAGTCGGTCGGTCGATCGGTCAATCAACCAGTCAGTCAGTCAGTCAGTCAGATAGGTAATACTTACAGACGTAAACTTTGCCTGCAGGATGACATTCCGCCGTAATCCTGTTTGCGGGGAGAGCGATGCTTGACATGCTGACTCTCAATGGCGAACATGCTTAATTAAGATAAGAGATCGTGAGAAATCGACCATCTGTGGTGTCTCTCGATTTACCATTTGTAGCCCGCCAAGCGGTAGCCGCTATTAATTACTAAGAGGGGATCTCCGAGTAATGGGACGCCAGCCTATGATTCACGGCGGCCATCAGCTTCCCAAGTGCATTTTTACAGATCTTCCCCAGGAACGGACCGATTATCTTGTAAAGGGGCCGCTGGTAGTCTATGCCTCTTCTAAATATACCATAGCTAGGTAATCATGGGACTACCTTGCCTCCTAGGAGTCTTTTCTTACTGTCGATTTATTCGAAGTGAGCATTGCTGCTATACAAACAGTCTGTTTGTCTTGCCACAGACACCTGCAGGCAATAGGCTGGGTGGACTAGGCAGGGCATGGCTTTCCGTGTGGAAAATCTCGAATTAGAACATTATACCCTAGAGCTTACCCAAGGCTGACTTCGGGCAAATATTGCATTCGATCGTGCTGGTAGACCCTAACTTATGAACCACTTGGGGACAACAAATGAGCTACTTGGCTAGTAAGAAGGGACGTGTTAGCCAAAATGAACGACGTGTTGAGTCGTGAAATAAAATATTAAAATAGACTCGGTGTATATTTCGGCTCCGAGGAGCGAGAAAACCTCTCTTAGCGCCCTTGGGAATTTCTGGGACAGTGTTGTTCGGTTTGATACTTCGGTCAGTCATCGATCTCCAGAACATTACCCTCACCGGCATAGCACTGCTCAGTTACGGCATTCAAATTATTAATGTCAAAATCATCGTCTTGGATTACGACGTTGGGAAGGGATGAGTACTATGGTTCTTACAAATGTCTGAATGATTGTTAGCTGGCTAAACATCACGAACTCGCCAAATTGGATACCCAGGGGAGGGGGGACAAAAGACTGACAAAACAATTAATGAATACAATTAATGAAATCTTCCATGACTCATCGTTAAACTTATACATGGTATAGACGACTTTCTAAAATAGCTTTAGGCCATTTGTGTACATGTGTGCCATCATGATTTCATAATCACATCCATATTCGAAGAACTCCTGTGTACTTCTACCTCTACCGTGAGACTTGTAATAAATCAGTTTCAGTCGGTTTCTTGCCGCCATCGCCGATAGTTGTAGGGTTTTTTATATCCAATTTTCTTTTACGCGTGGAGTTGTTACTGAGCTGGTCTCTCCTATAGTCTGCCCTTGAACTACCATTTAGCCTCTATTATAAGCTCCGTTTCGTTTGCTTCACTCTGGGGTGTTTTGACATCTGCCTAGGGCATACATTGTGATATTAATCCTGGGAAGTAAATTGGTTGATAAAGTAGGAATAGAAATGGACTTCTGCAGAACTCAATCTTACTCCTAATTTCTTTGCAACTTCTCCTCATAATCGTCATCTCTGTGGTTGAGGGCGGCCACCAGTTGTCCCATCCATCTCGTGAAACTGGGCGATGGGCCCAGCCTGCCAACCCATACCATGAAGCTCAGATACCGACTGACCGTGAGCCTCCTGCGGTAACTGCTGCGAGTACACATTCTGTCCCTGAAGCTCTGAAGTTCGCGCGTAGATATTATCGTTGTGTAGTTCTGACATCTGAGCGTATGAACTGTGCCCCTGAAGTTCCGAGGTGTAAGGTGAACTGTGTCTAGATACCGGAGATACGTTGTTAGTCCGGGGAGCGTCTTGAGGTTTCAAGGTGCTCAGACTTGGGCTGGCCCCTGGCGCTTGGCTGACTGTAGTGTTTTCCAGTTCTGGCTTGTCGGCTCCACCGCTCTCAGGACCACCAGGCATGATGTTAGATTGACTTCGGTTCTTTGCTCGTTGGGAACGACGCCAGAAGACGAATGCAGCCAAACCAATAAGTACGAGTCCAGCTACGACACCTATCACTGCTCCAACGATGGTTCTGACATTTGTAGTAGTCGATGTCGACTCTGATGATCCACCGTTAGAGTTGGAGCTTCCGTGTGAAGTACTAGAACCAGAACTTCCAGTTCTCGTTGCCCCCGTGCTACCACTCTTTCCGGTAGCACTCGCTTCGCCGACTACTCTCATAGTTAGGACTTAAATGTTCAAAGATATCTAGAAGGTTAATAATGGGCTTACTAGATTCAGTGACTCCAGAAGGTGTCACTTGTCCCCTGGCAGCGCTGCAATAGACATCATAGACACTCAGGGCCGAGCTAACGTCCTCGGATGCAGTAGAGTCGCAATAAAACTTGGCATCTGAAGTGATCATGCTCGTAACAAGGCTAGTCATGTCATCCCTTAGGCAAGCGCACGAAGCCAATGCTTGAGGGTCCTCAGGGCATAGACCATGCGTGTGCTGGGATGTCGATAGTGATTAGACCCACGTAATTCGATTTCGAGGTTACGACTTACACTCAAGACACCAAAGGACACAGCAGATTGTGCGCAAGGAGCTAACGAACTGTATTCGGGAAGCGCAGTGATATAATATGTCACTTAAGTGTCTTTAATCAGTGTCTCGGTCAAAATAGTCCCCACAGCAGAGGTACTCACTATCTCCAGGGGGGGTTGACGTCTCAGGGAACGAACTAGTCCCGTTGGCCAACCCACAGTAGCCGGCGAAGACCGCTTGCGCTGACTCTATATCGACGGTGTGAGACGAACATGCGTATTTCACTGACGTGTTGATCCCCTGACTAACGCGCAGCGAGTTCTGGTTCTTGCTGCACACACACGTCGCAAGCAAGCTTGGATCCGCCGGACAAAGGTCCCATGTCTAGAGTTAAGAGTTAGGCAAGAATATGAGAATATGCTTCCTATCAGGCGTACCATGCTCCTAAGGGGGAGTATTAGCATATCCAAGACCCTATTACATGAGGGACGTGGCCTGAGAAATAAACTCACTGGACAACCTCCGAAAGCCCACTTCCAGCACAATACGCAAGTTTTTCCCATGCTGGAAGGTCCGTGATGTACTGCGCCACTGTATTTTCCGGCTTTGGGAAGGCTGTGATCGACTCCTTATCGCAGTATGCATTAAACACGCTGGCTGCACTAGCCTGGTCATCCGACGCAGTTGACCCGCATCCATAGCTGACTGATCGTGAAATTTCTGTTGATATTGACGCGAAGTTATTGTTCTTGGTGCAAACACACGACTGCAGTTCGGTCACTGCCTCAGGACAGTTATCGTAGGTTTGCGACTGGACGTTATAAGATATAGCCGATGCCGCACAAGGGGACTATGGGAAAAGGTCAGTATAACCTCATTCGGAACTAAGGAACAAGGCGCATTAAATTGTTTATAATTCCACTCCCATATCCTCTGCATAGCATGAGGAAGTAAAAGAGGTGGAAATATAAGGTTATAAACCAGCCCGCTAGGCTTATTCTTTTGTCGACTTGAGTTTGTGTTTGTTTCTGACAGCAGCAACGACACAAAGTCATATGAAATACCTAAATCAGAGAAAATATCTTACCAGATCAGTGAAAATAGAAAGATCAGTAATATATACGATTTCTTGCGTCGCGGCGAGCGCCGCGCTCCAACAAATCCATGTAAGTAAAGATTGTGCGCGAAGCATTTCCGCGACTACGAACTATCAGACGCAGAAGCCTTTCAGGGAGAATGAGCAAGAATGGAACAAAGAGAGATAGACTAACGATTAGATGAAGATTTTCTAAGCTGATAAGCGCAGCCACGAGAACGGGGCGAGGACGCTTCCCCAGCTTAGATATGCCATGACTTCGTGGGCAGCCTGGATATCACAGCACCACCAGCATGCACCCTCAATCTCTTGAGAGGGACGCTATGCATGTGTATTATACATCTTGGCGATCCTGAGAGACCAATTGTATTCGACGAGACTCGCCTGCCCTAGTCCGTGAAGTGCTATACCCTTGCCAGCTGAAGACAGGCTGAAGTTGAGAAAACCCTCTTGACCCAGTCGCAGAAGGCAGAAAGGGGCCGGCGTGGCCACTAGTCATAGTTTGATGCAGGGACGAAATTTTTATTTCATCCCCGCTTCATATAACGGAATGCCGCCGCGCGGGGCGCCATCGTGTCAAAAGGGCAGGTGTTGTATTTCAACGACATTGAGCAAGGCGTGATAAATCGACAATGAAGGTCATGATCAGAAAGGAACATATCTAGCATCGGGCTATGGTTATCTGGAATGTATACACATAAGAACATTCGCAGGAATAAAATTGGGGAGTCAGACGGAAGCCGAAATGCAGGTCCAAGTGCGGGCGTTGAGGATATCTGGGCGCCACTCCCGCTCATTAACCGAACCTAGACGCTTAAGATCACGCTACTCGCGAGCGGCAATATTGATGACCCGAGCACTGTGGTAGAGACCAACTAGGCTATTCTGAGAGGCTTTAAAAATGATGATAATTTAAGGTCATACTTGATTTCAATACATAATAGTGTTCCGTTCGGTACGCCAATGCCGCCTTATCATGAGGCCGATTTCCTCGTCGTAAAACGGATGTTAGTTTATTGAATGGAGCGTCAATTAACAAGTGATCTGATAACCTGGCGTCCCAAGTTCTATAAATACATATATTTGCGACTATGGTTGACAGATTAAGAATAGGAGATATAAATAAAATAGAGCTCATACAAACAAGTGCGGGTTTACCCGTCAATCTATTTTAAGTTGCAGAAGTTTAAATTCATATTGAGAATCTAGTATATCCTAACGGTTATAGTATCATGGTAGTCATGCCCTATATGAATAAGCATGGTATACATTCTATACGCCACGAGCCTTGTGACGAAACTCATGGCTTTGAATGCTATTTGCAGGTGTAGTTTAGAAGTTTTTGCGGATTGTATAGTCCTTTTTAAAGACTTGAAGGTTATGTCAGTTCGGCTAGGAAGAAACCTATAAGGTGCCGTGCTATTATAGGTTAACATGATTTGGCTCAAGTTATTGTTCATTTACCAGCTAGAATAGGGCGTTGATCTAAAATTAGTGATATAGTACACTGACATGCCATATATTATCAGGGAGGATCTTAAACGGAACTGGACTGAGGTATTTATGGTGAGGAATAGGAAAGCTGTACCGGTATTGTCTCGATTTTATCTTTAATAAGGGCGTTCGAGATATTTGTATCTTTGAAAAAAGGGGCAGACCTTCTCATTTATTTGGGGTCTTAATTAAATACAGCCGTTAATATATTGTTTGTGATAACTTATTAAATCATGAATTAGAGTCAGTGATGACTGTTTAAATCTGAGATTAAATAAAGTAAAGGAAAAAAGAGGCTAAGCAAGATTCACAACGTAAGGTATGATATATGTTGTGCGAGTTCTTCCGTGCTTGTTACCTGATTTTAATAGCTGATTATAAATGTTGAGTATTTCGATGGTTTCCAATGATATGCCTATAAACCATGCATACTCAAAATGTGACTTTTACTTATGTAAAAGAGTACTATTGTTATACTTACTGGATGTGTGTGGAAAAAGGGGGGGACTAGAAAAGACAGGCATTGTTGTACCTAGGTACCTAATATTAGACATTTACTATTAGCTAGAGCACGTGATCGCGCGTTCGGCCGTGATGATGTACATACGTCATCGAAGTAATGCATTAATCCTGCCATCCTTCTCCCTACATACTACATGAATGTAGTGCGTGCCTGATCATTCAAAGTTCAACACTATTAAAATATCACCACCACTCGGAGTGCTCTAGCTTATGGCTCCCGAAGCTCTTGTTTGTTGCCGATTACTTTTGTTAGCTCGTTGCAGACGAGACTTGTCTGGCGGTGTTAGATAACCTGGGACGCGATATAACGGATCAAGAAACTGGACGACGCCATTGACTGACCTAGGCTTTGCAAATGGAGCCGCCCACTATTTTCAATACGTTTTCTGAAGTTAACACTGGTTTGGACACTATGGAGGCGAAGGTTAGTCGAATAACTCTTACCAAAAACAACTGACTAACTCTCTTCTCAACGGTAGCCGAAAGGATCTGCTTCACTCGCAGCTGTGATCTCGGCTTTTGTTCCGACATGGGTGCGTTTATTTATTATATCCACTTGTTGCCATTATTTCTCTATGCTAACGCGACTAAGGTAACGGGTGTTGTGTTCGTTGCGATATTTGTCCTTATTCGCAACAAGTATAGAAATATCTATGCGCCTCGCACATTCATTGGCACAATTCCTGAGAAGTAAGTTAGAAACCAACTAGGTGTTGTACTGACCCTTCTGATCATGTGCTAGGGACCGAACACCCTCTGCGAGCCTGGCGTATTTCGACTGGGTTCGCACAATGCGAAAACTTCCGGATAAATTTCTCTTGTACCATCATTCGCTGGATACGTTTCTATACCTACGATTCCTGCGCACCATCATTTTCATCTGTGTTGTTGGATGTTGTCTCACGTGGCCTGTTCTGTTTCCAGTGAATGCCACAGGCGGTGGTTCTTCAACCGAACTCGACAAGATTGGCATTGGCAACGTCAAGAAGAAGAACCACCTGTATGCCCATGCAGTCATGGCCTGGGTATTCCTGGGCTTTGTCATGTTCACTATCGCTCGTGAAAGACTCTGGCTTGTCGGTCTGCGCCAAGCTTGGATACTCTCGAAACCGAATTCAAACCGACTTTCCTCGCGGACTGTCTTATTCCTCTCGGCTCCAAAAGATGCGCTTGAGGAAAATAATATGCGCCGTTTCTTTGGCGATGGAGCAGTACGAATCTGGCCCGTTACTAAAACCGAGGCACTGCAAGTATTGGTCTCTGAACGGAATTCCATGGTCGATAAGCTTGAGGCTGCGGAAATGTCCTTGATTCGTAGAGCTAACAGGAAAGGAATCCGCAGCAAGATTTCACCCCAGAACGGAGATGAGCCAAAGTACGACAATCTGCCGGACGAAGTAAAGAAATCCATTAGACCTAGGCATAAGCTCCAACTTTCACCGACTATCAAGAAGGTAGACACTATTGAATGGCTTCGGGAGCAAATTCAAAAGAAACAGGCGAAGATCGAAGAGATGAGAAGTTCACACGAAGTTGAGGACCATCATGGAGCAGCGGCGATCTTTGTTGAGTTCCGCACACATGCCGACGCGCAACGGGCCACTCTGCAGATCACCACTTCCAACCCATTGGCTTTATTTCCCAAATATGCTGATGTATCTCCCAGCGAAGCTATTTGGGATAATCTTACCCTTCCACCCGCTCGGCGGCTCTCCAAAGAAGGTACTGCCTTGGCTATAGTAATCGCAACGATAGTGTTTTGGTCTATCCCAAGTGGTTTCATCGGTCTTATATCCAATATCAGTTACCTCGCGGAGAACTTCGAATGGCTTAAGTTCCTGAAGAACCTCCCAGACCCAGTAGTGGGACTCCTATCAGGTCTTGTCCCGCCATTGGTTACAAGTCTGTTGAGTAAATATGTGCCTAACATATTTAGATGTAAGTGCTTGGCGCCCCCCTACGTTTTCCGGAGTATATAACTCACAAATTTTAGACATATTCAAGTCCTTTGGTGGTCCGACAACGACAGTGAACGAATTAAAGGTTCAGAAGTGGTACTATATTTTTCAGGTGACCCAAGTGTTCCTTGTAACGGCCGTCTTCTCTGGAGCAGCAACCGTAGCCTCACAACTCGCCAAGAGCGTTCAAGATCCGATATCTGTACCAGAACTACTTGCGAGACAGCTGCCCAAATCTTCAAACTACTACTTGACCTATTTTATCATCCAGGGAACCACGTCTGCTGCTGACAATTTACTCAACTATTCGGATCTGCTCCAGTATCTTTTCTGTGACCACTTTTTTGACAAGACACCACGACAGAAATTCAATCGATATACGAGCATGAAGGGTATTGCCTGGGGTAAAGTGTTTCCAAAGGTAAGAAAGTATATTACCAAATAACTTGACATAATGAGAAGCTAACAACATATGGATAAAGTTCGCGAATTTTGCAATCATCGGTAAGCCAATCGCGAATTCCTGCTGCTTATCTCGACCGCTCACTGAATGTAGCGATTGCATATTCCTGTATTGCCCCTTTAGTTCTCGGCTTTGCCGCTGCTGGGCTGTCCCTTTATTACCTTTCGTATCGGTATAACCTCCTCTACGTCATCCAGCCCAAAATTGACACAAAGGGGCAAGCCTATACGCTGGCTCTCCAGCATCTTCTCACGGGGGTTTACATTGCGGAGCTAGCCCTGATTGGCATCTTTGGGTTGAGCCGAGCGACTGGGCCTTCCGTGATGGCGACCCTGTTGTTCATCGTCACCATATTTTACAACTCCCTGATGAATAAGTATCTGGACCCGCTGGAGAAATTCCTACCGGTCGACTTAGCTACTACGTCAGAGGCAGGTGACGAGACAACGCCACTACTCTCTAGCGCAGAAGAAGGGAACGCGCAGGCGCCCTCGCGTATCCAACGGCTGGGACAGCACGCTCACGTCCCGCGGCACGTCGCGCAGAAAGTCGTCGACCCCCTGGCGCGTTTCTTCGAGCCCCATATCTTTGCCTCGTACGAGGCGATGAGGTCGTGGATCCAGGACTGCGATTTCTACGATGCCGAAGACGAGGCTGTGGAGTACTCGGAGGAAGAGCGGAGGAAGGCGTATCTAAACCCGGCTCTCACGTCGCCGACGCCGGTGCTCTGGCTCGCGAGCGACCGGATGGGCGCTAGTAAGAACGAGGTTCGGGAGAGCGAGGACCGGGGTTTGAGGGCGAGTGATCAGGGCGCCTGGTTGGATGAGAAGGGGAGGGTGAGATGGAGCGTGGAAGAGATGGACAAGGTGCCGATTTGGAAACCTGCTGTTAAGTATTGAAGGGGGTTAGCTGTACGAGCTAGAATAACAACCTAACCTAGGTACCTAGGTAAGGTTCTTAAAAAATATGTTATTACATCTAGGTTTATGCGATAGAAGGGAGAGTGAAGATAGCAGCGGAGACTATTTCCAATAACCATCTACAATGTTCTTTGCTTATAGAGATCCAACTAAGTCTACCTAGATACTGACATGCAACCGGGTATAGGCATACCTATATAAACGATAATGCGATGAAGATCTCTACATGTAGGTATATACGTAGGAATTGCTCAGGGTTAGGTAATTGTTATTAGTCCCGTACAACATGATATATACCTATTTACTGAGAACCGCGGTAATAACTTGGAAATATGGATTAGATAAAGTACCTACCTACCTCTCTGTAATGCTGTAGGCTGTATGTACATGTAGGTACGGTTTACTGTACCTGTACTAGGAGCAGTAAAGGTGGATCATAGGTACCTAAGGTTATATAATGTGGTCAAAGCTTCCGTCTAGCGGCAGGCTGCTACTAGTGTGGCCAGCGGCCAGCCTCGTCGCGCGTTCCGCCGAAAGCAGCACTGAAAGAAAGCTTAGCAAACTCTCACGACCGCACCTTTTCTTTTCCTTGTCGTCCATCCTTCTCTATGCCCCAATCCCAGTAGTGGCCCCCCTACTCGCATCTTCCCATAAGCTGCGGGACTGACTGGCCGTAATCTTTTATTTCGAGGAGTTCTCCGACATTCATTCATTCTTTGATGAAATCTTCTCTTACCGTGCGACTTTTCACCTTTGCACAACAATCTCAGGCAGGCCCTACAATTGACCGCCTGCATCCTGCGTCGCGACAACGCCCCCATCAATCGCCAGCCTCTTATCGCGCTATCCGCTACCTCTATAACATCGTCCGCCTATTTGAGATTCTCCTCCGAAAACGAGTTCGCCCATGAATCCTACACCGCGAGCGCGTACTTGACAGGATGGCTGCTGCGGATGTGGACTTGGGTTATCTGGCCACCCATCTGGGTGTGCCCGAGACGAACCTTTCGGCCGTCGCCACTAGCCCGACAATCGATCTCGTCAATGCTGTTCTCTCTGCCGTAGCCGCCAAGGGCCATGAGTTCGATGCATTATTCTCACAGAAGCTGCAGCTGGAGGTGGAACTGGAGACCTCTGTGCGAAGTGCCGAGGCCCAACGCGATGCGAGCAACGAAACCGCCAAGAAGGCCTTGAAGGATGTCGAGGAGATTCGCCGGAAGCTCAAGGAAGAAGGTACGCACCGTCAAAATACTCTATTCAATTCCCGGACGCATTCTAACCGGCGCTCGCATTCAACCAGAGACCATACGACAGTCCTTGGAAAATGAACTGCAGTCCATCAAGTCTTCCAGCTCGACCTCGCAATCCGAAATCGACACCCTCCGGGCCCGCATCGCATCCTTAGAAACGTCGAACCGCGAGTCGCTCGCTATCATCGACACTAAAAACTCTGCCAATGACACACTCTCCCAGGAATTGCAAGCACAGCACCAGAAGAATATCAAACTCAACCAAGAGATAACCGCGCTGCAGCAATCCGTCCAGAATGCGAACAACGCATCCAACACGTCCAAGTTCCGGGAGCAGTCGCTCCAGCAACAACTTGAGATGGCCCAGCGTAGTGCCGACTTCTTCGAGAACGAACTGAAAACCAAAGCCGCCGAGGCTCTCAAGTTCCGCAAGGAGAAGGGCGCTCGCATCGCAGAGCTTCAACGTCTGAACGATGATGCTGTGTCTAACATCGAGTCACTTAAGCGCACAGAGCAGCAACTTCGGCAACGCCTCGAAGAAGCACAGAAGAAGGCGGATGTTGCCCTGACCAAAGTACAGCAACTACAGGAAGCTGCAGGCCGCAGAGAAGAAGATTTCCGACAGGAATGCGATGGCCTTCGACGACTCGTTGATTTGAAGGAGCAGCAGACCGTGACGCATAAGAACAGAGTTCAGGAGGTGGAAGCCAGGGAGGAGCAGGTTAAGCGAGAATGCGAAGACAAAATCCGACGAATTAGTGAAGAGCTTGCTAGAGCCAATATGGACAAGGAAGAACTTTCTAATGCTAACGAGTCTCTGCAAGCCGAAATTGGTCGCCTGGAGGCTATGGTCGCTGGAACTTCTCCCGGCCATCCCGGATCTGTACCTCAGACGCCGCGGGCACTCAACGGATCGATGTATCGACCTGGCTCCCCCTTCGCGACTCCGGGTTCCACTCGGATGTCACTTTCGGCTACCCAGGCGTTGGAGGACTTCTACAAGATTAAGGGTCAGCTCAACGCTGAGAAGCTACGCAGCAATAATCTTGCCAAGGAATTGGACGATGTTATCGAGCAACTGGAAGCTAAAGGTCCCGAGCTCGAGGAGCTGCACGCAGAGAACGAGCGTCTTCAACTGGAAATCAAGAACATGTCGCATCTATCCGACGAAAGCTTCCGAGAACGAGACGCTGCTAAGAAGACGGCACGCAAGGCTGAAACTGCTGCCTCACAAGCTCAGGCGCAGCTCAACATTCTACGTAACCAGATACGGGATCTCAGTGCCCAGGTCCAGATGTTGACCTTCAACACGTATTGCCATGAGAAAGGCTTGGATAAAATTACTGCGGAGGAGACCCTTCACCTTCAAAGGCTTGAGAGGGGCTTGGTTGACGGCCAAGAATCGGAAGAGCCGTCTGATGTCCACAGTATGATACTACAACGACTAGTCGTCTTCAAGGATATACAGGAACTCCAGGAGAAGAACGAACAATTGCTTCAAGTGACTCATGAGCTTGGCCAGAAGATGGAAAGTGAAGAGGCAATTGCAGCCAAAAACCAGGCGGTTGAGGACCATAAGGAACGCATACGTCTTCAGCAGGAGTTGGAGATATTCCAGGATACTCTCAGAGGTTTCCAAATTAAGACGGAAAGCATCACGAAAGAGAGAGACATGTTCCGCCGGATGATCGAGTCGAGGGCATCTGCTGACGAGTTGGCCTCCGCCCTAGGCCGCCCAGCCCAGGATGGTGTCCTCGCTAGCATCGAACAGAATTCTGCTATGAATGACGATGGCGACTACACTACTCTGCTCCGAGATCTTCAGCAGAATTTCGACCAGTACCGCAACGAACAGACTGTTGATCGCAAGACGATGAAAGAGCAGATCGAGAAACTTTCCGCCGAGCGAAACTCTCTGCAAGCCGAGGTCTCTAAGATTGCCAGTCAGCTGTCTCTCGCATCTGAACGGTATGAAATGCTTCAATCAAACTTTGTGGCCCTTCAGAACGAGAACAAGGAACTGCAAAAGAGGAGCCAGGCACTGTCCGAATCTGCTGCGAAGCAGGATATCAGAACACAACAAGTTGCCGAGGATTTAGTAGAAGCACGAGGCTTAGTTGAGAGCATGCGGAGCGAGAACGCGAACCTCAAAGCCGAGAAGAAGCTATGGAAAGATATCCAGGATCGACTAAGCCAAGATAATGAGAATTTACTTCAAGAGAAATCTCGCCTGAATGGACTCTTGGCTACACAGCAGACTCTTCAGAACGAACGCGAGCTCAGCGAGTCTGAAGCAAAACGACGTCTCCAAGGCCAAATTGATTCCCTAGAGGCCGAACTAAATACCTCCAAACGGAAGCTAGCAGACGAAGTTGAAGAGGCCAAGAAGGCGCAACTTCGTAAGGAGTTCGATTCTCAGCAGTCTCAGAAGCGAATCGATGAGCTTACCACCAATCTGAGCCAGATTCGGGAAGATCTTGTGGCTACGAAAACTAGTCGCGATCATCTCCAAAGTAGAGTCGATGAACTCTCGATACAACTGCGTAGTGCTGAGGAACGCGCTGAGCGACTTCAACCTCGACCCACTCCAAGACCTGGGCTCAGCGTGAATGGAGCTGACCAAGGTACCACTGAGGCCGACACGGACGAACGCATCCAGGAACTGATTCACGAGGTGACGGACCTCAAACGTGAGCTTGAAATTACGAAGTCTCACTTTGAAAACGCCCAAAGCCAGGCAGAAAGATATAGAGAATTGAGCCAAGCTTCTGAGGAAGAGCTTGAGAAGTTGATGGCTACGCAGGAGCAATACACGCACGAAATGGACGCTGCACTATCTTCCAAGGATGCAGCAATCAAGGAATTAGAGCAAAGAGTTGAGGACCTGTCCGCCGAATTGGCTAGATCGAATAGCGAATTGTCCAGCCTGCGCGACTCTCAGGCCGAAATAGCCCGCCACTTCGAGGACGAAAAGGCAATTCTGGAAGAGGAAGTCAAGCGTCTCAAGGACGAGGAGGAGCGGTATACAGCATCATCTCAGTTCCATCAGCAAGACCTTAGAGCGCAGGCCGAAATCGCAACTAGCGCTCAACAAGCCTACGAAAGCGAGGTTATGAAACATGGAGAGACCGCGAAAACTCTATCCAACATCCGGGGCGAATACAATGAACTAAAGACTTCTGCTGCCACCTGGAAGGCTGAGGCCGAATCTGCGAAGGCTACTCTGTTGCAGAATGAAAGCTCTTGGGATGAACGACGTCAGAGATTCGAGCGAGAGCTGGATGAGCTTCGTGCTCGTCGGGATGATGCCAATGCACAAAACAAAATACTCCACCAGCAGCTCGAGAATGTGACAACACAAGTTTCGGCTTTGCAACGGTCTCGAGCGTCGGCCAGCGAATCACTTGAGGCAATTTCGGCTCAACCTAGCGGCTCTGATGCTGACAAATTCAGAGAATTGAGCAATTATCTGCGCCGGGAAAAGGACATACTGGAAGTTCAGTATGACCTAAAAGTCCAAGAAGCCCGGAGACTACAACAACAGCTAGAGTATGCTCAATCTCAGCTTGATGAGGCTAGGCTCAAACTTGAGCAAGAACGTCGATCCCATGGCGACAGCGATCGAAGTTCCATGGCTCATAAGGACCTCATGAGCAAACTGGAGGAACTCAACCTCTTCCGTGAGAGTAGTGCGGCTTTGCGGGCTGAAGCCCGTCAAGCTCAGGCTCAGTTAACTGAGAAGAATGCTAAGGTGGCGGAACTGGAAGCCACAATTCAACCTTTAGAGGCACAGATCGAAGAACTTCAGAGCCAACAAGCCTTCAAGGAAGCTGAAATGAAACAGCTTCATGAAGACCGCGACCGCTGGCAAAAGCGAACCGAGGACATACTTTCGAAGCATGGCCGAACAGACCCTGCCGAAGTTGAAGAGCTGAAGCAAACGGTTGCTACTCTGGAATCGGAACGAAACGCTTTACGAGAAGCCGAGGCCCCACTAAAGGAGAAGGTCCAACAGCTCGAGGAGTCAATTAAAGAGAAGGAAGCATCGTGGCAAGTGACGCGCGAGAAGCTTATCAATTCAGCCAAGGAACGATCAAAGATGCTCACAATCGCCAAGAATGAAGTCATCACTGAGAGAGACCAACTGCAGACCAGGCTAGATGAGGTAAACAACGAGCTATCAGCGACGAAGCAGGAACTGGATACTTCTAAGAAGGAAAGGCTCGCTTTCGAGGAACAGATCACGAACTTCAAACGACAGGTTGATACTCTTCGAGAAGAAGCACAAGCACGAAAGAACTCGGCTACATCAACACCCTCTACTGCTCCTGTAGTTACAGATAATGCTCAAGCATTGTCTGACCTACAAAAGCAACTAGCAGAGGCACGCAAGGATCTAGAAATCGTCTCATCTCAGAAATCCAGTGTCGAAGAAGAGCTCGAGAACGTTCGCAACCAGCTTCAATCTGCGATTGCAGAGAGAGACCAAGCTATCGCTGATGCACAAGCACGTACAATCAATGGTGATGCACCTACGGAGAACGGAGTAGAAAGCTCCCAGGGTGCCCCGGTGGCTGTACCATTGTCTGATGGTGAGCGTCAGGCTCTCGAGGAAAGGATGGCTGCTGCCGCTGCTAAAGCAGCTGAATGGGAGGCGAAGGCTAAGGAACTTGATGAAAAGCACGACTCTATCGTCAAGGCCAGGAGCGACAAGATGAAGGAAGCCCTGAACAAACGTCTAAATGATTACAAGACCCAGATGGATCAGGAGCGAAACCAAATGCAGCAGGATAAGGAAAAATTGGAGGGTGACTTCAAGCTGCGCATGGAGCAAGAGCGAAAGATCTGGGAAGCCGAACAAGCCAGTACGCCTAGTGAGACCAAACCACCTGGCACGCCGTTGCAGCAGCATAAGCCCGAGACTCCGATAGGGACCCCTACTGCTTCTACACCCGATCTCAGCAACTTGAACGATAAGGACATTCGAGATCTTGTTTCCACGAACCCGACAATCAAGAGTATCGTGCAGAACAACATTAAGAATAAGCTCGCTGCTGAAACTAGGAAGATGCGGGAGGAACAAGAAGCCGCGATGAAGACTGAATGGGAGCAGAAGATCAACTCCGCGCGCGAGTCTGCAACCCAGCTTGCCTCGTCGAAAATGAACCTCAAACTTAACATGACGGAGAACAGAGCTCGCACTGCCAATGCCAAATTGGAAGTTGTCGAAACTGCTGCTAAGGAAACTCCGCATCGCCCTGTAGGGGAGGTTTGGGAGATTGCGAAGAATGCGAAGCCACCACCAGCGGCGCCTAAGCAACCAGCGCCAGCGCCCACACCAGCCGCTGCTCCCGGAGCAACTGCTGCACCTAGTATGTATATGTCTATTAATCAAGATGAATATCCTTCGGCTAACCTAAAAAACAGCGCCTACCGCCCAGTCCATAGGTACAGCTCAAGAGTCAAGGCCGACTATTACTAGTGCCCTACCTAAACCAGGATTGATCTCAAATAGCGCTCAATTGCCGAACAATCCGTTCGCGAATGTTCAGCAAGGGCAAGCACAACAAGCTCCTACGGCACCGAACCCATTTGCGCAATCAGCCCAACCCACTCCTCAACAACCAGCGCCTACTACTTTACCACAACCCATGCCGCCGGCTGCCCAATCGCAAATTCCTATGAAGGTCTCTAATCTCCCAGTCCCGGGAGGAGGGCGGAGGGCAAGTGCCCCTAATCAACCTCGAGGAGGTGGTCGTGGCGGAGGACTTAACCGTGGAGGGCGCGGCGGAGGTCAGCAGGGACGTGCTAGTCTCAATGCCTCAGCTGAGAACTTCCAACCTGGAAATAAACGTCCCAGGGGTGACTCAGAAGCGGGCAACGGTCCGAAGAGAGCCAGGGGTGGTGGCCCGCAGTAATTATCAGGAGTGGAAGATAGGGAGTTCATGGTCGACGTTGTATCATAAGTGTAATATGGTGGATGGGTTTCTGGCTTCTATGGAAACGGACAATTTTTATTGAGAAACGGAAAAACTAAAAAGGTTGACGAAGATGTCTTTATTGTCATTATCTAGTTGCTGTGGCTCCCAGGGCTAGTGAAAGGGGGGGGTTGAGGGTTACGCGCATCTTGTCGCCAGCTACCAAGGGCATGAAATTAGCATTTAATGTAGCTCTGCTTAATAGCCGCTGCCTGGCCCACTGGAGGTCCAGGAATGATACATATTATCTCTTTTGTGTGTATATGTTGTCTTTTGCTATTCTGATAGTGATGTCCTGCTATTTTCTCCCCCTTTCCCTGGAGTCTAATAACGGAATGAAGTCATGTCTCAAAATCGTTCCTAACCCCCCGAGCCGGTCCATTGATTTCCCGACTAGTTTTTAATCCAGTTCACTATTGGATCCCTGGTGGCTCTGACCATACACTGCTCACAAGGACCGAGAGCCGTCTAACAAGGGTAGTCTTTATTTAGCTAGCCATATGGAAACGCTGACATCGGTTTGTTTGATGTCAACGTTACCCTGAACCCGATCCCCCCTTTCCCAAACTAGGAAATCCCGAGATTATGGGCATAAATAGAGTTAAACCGTTGCTAAATATCTTGATACTAGTTCCTGAGCCAACGTACTACCAAGACCTAGGTAGATATATATTTCATAACTATTATGGAACTGCTGCTTGCATTGGTTCTAAGTCACTTAAGGTTTGTCTAGTTCGAGAATCAGAACTACGAGTCAAGATACAGCACTATATATAACCCACTAGTACTTTTGTTGTCCACTCCAAGAAATATTTATCATCTGTAAATCTATGGGTGATATATGCGTTAGCGGGTAGAGTATATTGCCAAGATGAAATCGTAATAATGCTACCTAACCCTACTTAGGACTGGAGATCCTCTAGTCTCTTCCACTTAGTTAGTCTCTTATTCTGGCGAGTCAATCTCCTCTATAGGTGGCGCTGAGATATTCGCTATAAAGAAAGGTTTAGACTAACCTGCACTCGAATACTTGGCCCGGGCTATTTTAGGGACCCAATCAAGCGACGAAAAGCCCGACCCGTACTAGTCCTATATATACCTAGATCGCTTTAAGTGAACCTAGAAGCCTTTATCGGCTATAAGGTCATATTGTTACGCGTGGTTAGAGTTAGGACCTTACATACACGCAAAAAAAAAAAAAAGCAAGTTGCTGGAAACATCGGGCTGCGACAAAACCGTTGCATGGACATGTCTGAAACAAAAGTACATTTTTTAAGTTTCGAACTCCTTGGCAGATGCTGATGAGGCAAAGTCATGCCGATTCATAGCAACGTTGAGTGGTTATTTGCTTTCATCTTGGCGGGCTCTGTCAGCTCTTCTTCGAACGGAAAACTCCTGTCTTTCAAATGTGTCTTCCTGCTCGCCAATGCATGAACGGAACAAGCGAACATAACGGAGTTAACTGAGGTGCCGCCTTGTCTTTGCTATCTCCCCGGGCCCTTGTCGAGGCGTGTGATATAGAATCAACATGGCGGGGTTCCTCGTGCCCCCGTGGTATAAGGAGCAGGCGGTTTCGTACGAGACTATGAACATAGCCAGCCTCATCTGGGGGTTCTCACTCGCCTTCGCCCTTTTCACGGCGGGCAAAGCCGCTAACCAGACGCAACATATATGGAGACGTTCGGGGAGATTGACAGCCTACATATATATGATCTGGGGCCATTGGCTAGCCAATGTCCTGCTGGCGGTGATTAACTGGATGTATCTATGGAATGTTTTCCAATCGAGGTAAGAGATTACCTATATACCCGAGTGTCGACAACGTGTGATACTAATTTGCATTGATTTTGTCAGTTTCTGGTTATGGTTCTTTATTCGTAAGTTTTTACTAGACCTGGCTTGAATACGACTACATAGTGGAGTTGGTATCTAACTGATATACCTTGTCACAGTCGTCATCTGGGTGTTCCAAACCCAACTTATAATCCAAATCATCATCAACCGAGTATCGCTTCTTATAATGGTCCCGCACAAAGCAACCAGGTTGAAATGGACCGTGTTTGCCATCCTCGCTGTCATCAACGTCGCCGTGTTCTGTATATGGATACCAGCACAGCTTCAGATATCTCCCGTCTGGGTGCACATAAACATGATCTGGGATCGGATCGAGAAGTGCATCTTCCTGATAATGGACGCCTACCTGAACCTTTATTTTATCTACTTAGTTCGCAGCGAGCTTATCGCCAATGGTCTAACCAAGTATACGAGACTGTTCCGTTTCAACTTGGCTATGATCTCAGTGTCGATTTCGATGGACGTAAGTTGAACCCAGAGACACCAGAGCAGCACTTTGATGTCCTATAATGGCATCCTTGTATCACGATATAAAATTTTAAATCATCGTATCTCAATCAGCAAACTCGCTTCATATATACATTGGCTCCGCAGCTAACGTCATGCCAGGGTATCCTCATTGGGTTAATGTCTATGCCAAACTCGCTACTTTTCCTCCAATTCCAATCCGTCGCTTACCTACTCAAGCTATACATCGAGATGAAGATGGCCGATCTCATCAAAAAGATCGTCAAAGGCTCGAAGAAGGACGGCACGGCTTTAACTTTCGAGAACCCATATAAACACAGAAAATGGACGTCCCAGCGGACCTACCCCGGGACGCACGACAAGAACAATAGAAACTTCCTGGAGACCATCTCGCGGGGCGCGAACAAGCCATACGGCAGTCGCCACACGGTGCACATCGAGCTGGGCAGCAACGAGAATGTCGGCGCGGGGGACGTGCGTGGGGGGTTCGACGATAGCCTCGCCGGCAATATCCAGAGGACGACGGTCTTGACGCAGGTTGTGCAGAAACACGAGCGGAATAGCATCGTTTAAGAAGAATGTGTTACAAATATGTTGAACTTAAGAAATAGCATACGCACCACGGCGTGTGATGACTGGGAAATACATTTGAGGTAGGAGATTCGGTTGCCTCTCTACCTCTGGGACTACTACATGTATGAAATTAGCGAGGCGGTGATTGTTCTGGCATTGAAATAGGGAAATGTGATGTTGATATAGGTTTTATTATATATACTTCCCAATAATCTCTTGTTGGTCTATTTTAAAAAGGCTTGGCTTCAATTTGGCTGTGATCACTGATGGAATAGAAATGTCCAGGGGGTAGCCGAGTGCCAAACTCTGTCGATATAACTATACCTTCTTAGTAGTCTTCACCATGAGTTACGGCTATAATTTCGGCTATGTAATTGGCACATGCTCACTGTGCTAGAAGCATCCGCGCCCCGGCTACCCAGTTCGACTGCTGTTACGCCCGGATGTGTCTTCACGTATGGGGTATTGGGCTACAGTCACAATGGTCAAAAAAGAGAAAACTTCGAGTACGGCTCATAATATATAACTAGTCTAAGTAAGCAGCTCTACTGAAAGTAGGCAATTTAATAAAGGATATATAAGCCCGTGTTACAGGTGCAACTCCGAAATCCAATATCATCATTCATCGTACAGCCGTCAGTCAATCTGTTCATTTCTCATTACCACCCCAATGTCTCGCTAGGCGGTCACCTTCAAGGCGGTGCTTAGTCTCAAGATTCCGGGTCATATCGACGTTCTTAACGAATAGAATAGAGATGAGTAAAGCAACAACGGAAACGGCCAGGTAGACTGAGCAGACACCCATGAACCCATACTTGTACGAGTCGATAATATCACTTCGGAACTGGTCATGAGGTAGACTCCTCAAGACACTGATGTAACTTTCAGCCTGCTTCGCGATCTCGACGTCAAGGCCTAGCCATCGAAGCTTCAACGCCATCACATTTTGGAAAGCCGAACCGCCGACGCCGACACCAAGGGCCATGCCGAACTGGCGGACGAAAGCGTACATGGTAGCCGCTGCAGCCTCGTCTCCCGGCTTGCACATCGCCTGTGAAGCGAAATTTTGAGCATTAAGCACAATGCCCTGTCCGGATCCTATGATAAGGAGAGTAATTGCCCATACCTCCGCACGGTCATTGAGGGGCCACACGAGGTAGAGGCCCGCGCCGATACTTGCTGTGGGTCCGTTAGTTGGCTACATATCTAGGTAAACTGGGATTGGAGGAGGAGGGTATCGAGGAACGAAAAGCCCAAGGCTAAAGAACTTTTATACGCACCAGTGAACCAGCCGATGCAGATAGGCCAGCGATAGTTGTTAAAGCGAGTTACTATACGGCCGCTCACAATCCCGCCGAAGGTAACGGTGAGGAGGGACGTCAATATGGCGATACCTGTGTTGAGAGGACTGAAGTTCTTCACGGACATGAAGTAAAATGGCGTGCTAGTGGACAAGTTAAAAGGGATAATATTCCCCAGAGGAAGATATGGAAGGGGGGATATCTTACTAGTAAAGAAGCCCATACATCTAGAAAAAGGCGTTCTATTAGCTAAAGAGATTCATGGATAGGAGGAAGCCGAATAAGAAAAGGAAAAAGGAGACGCACCACTAGACCTTGGATACATCCGGCTACATACGTGGATGTCGAAGTCATGTCGTGGTATAAACTCCGACGGAGGAACGGTTGCTTGGCCCAGTTACTCTCGTACACTACTGTAAATACCAGGCCTGCAACGCCTATGATTAAAGGCACAAGAGTCTGGGCGCTGTCCCAGGCGTACTTTATTCGAGGGGTCACCCCAGTTAGCCTCTCTAGCACCAGAAGGCCTGATTTGGCGGGATGAACATAAGCTCTGAACGGGCAACCAATGCAGACATACCTGTGAGCCGGCCCAAGAAATCGCTATGAGGAACGAGGTAGCAGAACCAGTGAATAGCGCACCTCCCACCCAGTCAATCCTCGAGAATTTCTCCCGCACTGTGGCCTTCTTTGGCTTCAGCGTCAACAGGTACGGGATGGCGATAAGTCCGAAACCGCAGAACGGGAACATGATGTAGAAGACCCATCTCCAGGTACTATACTGAACGACTGCTCCGCCGATGATTGGTCCGATGGAAAGCCCTAGAGCCCATGCCGCGAGTCTGTCGAGGTCGATAAGGGGTATTAGAAACAGAGCAAGATAGAGTACATAGAAACCAGATAGGAAACAGATGGGCGAACTCACGTAACGCCATACCACTTGGGTCGCCATCTTAGAGGCACGATATCTGTCTGAGTAACGAGACCAAGAGAATGGATACCAGCCCCGCCGATCCCCTGGATAGATCGCCCGGCGAGCATCGTCGTTACGTCATGTGCTGCACAGCAGCATATAGTCCCTACGGAGAAGGCGGCAAGAGAGAAGGTAAGGCAGATGGGCCGACCGATCACGTCGCTGACGGAACAGATGAAGGGCATTGTCACGGCGTTGACCAGGAGGTACGATGTCCCGATCCAGAAAGCCTCAGTGGCTGTCCCGCCGAGGTCCCCGATTATGTCCTTGGAAAATATTGCTTGTTAGTTTACACGTATTAGATGGCAAAGACTGGGAGAGAAACGGGGGTATAGGGAGAAGGGAAGGCGGTGAAATGTGATATTAGCAAGAGTCTTGGTATCTCTAAAGTCTTTCTAAATTAATGGAATAAAAGGCTTTCTTACGTTTAAGGTTGTGACTATGATGCTGGCATCCATCGCCACGATCATGCTTATCGTCGCGAGTGTGTATATGATAGCCTTTTCGTGTGCAGATGGCCTCCATTCTTCATCCTTTAAAATCTGGGCTTCGTCCGCTATCTTGATGCCCGCCTGCTTCTCGTTCAAGTTACCGGCACCCACTACGTCGCCTGCGTAGTTGGACGACGACCCTGAAGCTGACATGGTGACGATTTGAAACTGAATACTATGATTATGGTTAAGCGTTCTGTGCTTTGATATAAGTGGTAGCAACTGGTGACTGGAACGCAGGAGATCTTTGGGAAATATAAATGGTTTATGGGTTGTCATCTCTACCCACGGCTACTTGTAACCCATTTAATAGCTCTCATCTTAGCATATATTTGGACCACGCGCTCCGAAACTTAGTCTTTAGAAATCCATATCACAATCCACCCGCCATGCTCCCAGTTGTTGGTTGGTGATGACCCTCGCATGCTCTTTTGTGCATATACATCATGTTTGATCTATCAGCCCCCATGCAAGTCGAGCGGCAGCAGACATTAATTTCGTAGGAATTGAAATAAATTTAGCTGTAGAAACAGCCACTATGTCTTACAATCGGTATCTGCAACCCGGAGATAGGTGTTTAGGTCCCTGAATGGTGATCAGCCTCGAGGAAAGGGGCCCCCAACCCCATGGCCCCCAGCCTATACTCTAAACATAGTAGCACACCAGCATCTCATTTACGTGGGTTATTATAGTGTTTCATCATATGATGTAGTATTATAAGTGATAAGATGTTGCATCCGCCGACAGAACGGCGTTATAGACGATGACAATGGTTCGACTATCGGACGAATAGCTGTTACTGTTGCGACAGTATGAAGGGAGCTGATACGCAAGAAGCTATGTAACTTGGCGGCTGCCAGTATACCGTTCCATCTATGCTACACAAAGAAGCTGTGCATGCCGCAACACTTGCACCAGCATGCACATTCGCCATGTAACTCGGTTGAAGTGAATATACCAAATTACTACTACTATATCAGAGACGGTTACAGTGTCAGCAAAATGCGGCATTCAGCTCCGGCAAGGCTCTGTGTCGGGTCACAATACATTCGTAGCATTGGGGGCTGAATAGTCTGACCAACAGATAAGCGTGTTCAAGTGTATACTGATCAGGCTGTGACAGTTGGGCTTAGCCACACCGCAAGCTGCTCCTGTCGGCAAGCTGCAATGTGACATGCAGGAAAAGTCGCCTGGTTTTGATGAATGGTATCTTATTCAGCAAGAATATGAGACCGGCCCCCGGGTATCTGCAAGTAATTATTATCACTTGGAATCACACCAAAGGGAGTGTTCTAGTGGCTAAATCTGCTCGTCGTCAGATTGGTGGTCCGCCTATATGTTACGACATGTGTTCTGCGAGAATGTGTAAATGTTTGGCCGTTGAGCAAAGTAACAGAGCCTGATGTCCAAGCAATCCTTGTCTCCGGCCTCCCCAGCCATAAGCCTCATGCAAAAAAAAAGTGCCACGATGCTATTTTGCCATCTGCAAGGCTGCCTACGCCATGGTGAAAGGGCCGATAACGGTCCTTGGTAATGCATGGGCTTTTGCTAGCCTCACTTCTATTATTATAGACCGAAAGTTTACTGTTACAGTGGTGACTAGTCGAGAAAGATCTGAAGCCGATATTATCAAATCGAAGACTGGAGAATCTTCTAGGCAAGTGCACCTTTCCACGGATGTACCAACGACCTCATTGAATAATACCGTGCCCATAACGCGCTGCTCATCAATGTATGCCATCCCACGGAAAACTCTGCCTGTGTGTATCATGGGTTCCTGCGTCGTCATCGTAACTGTCCCTTGTCGTAATGACTGCTGTAACTTGTGTTGTGTGTAGTATTCCCCCGTCTGGCTTGGAGCTTCTGTCTTCTACGCGGGAATTGACTGTGGAGGGTGGGGTCTGAGTTGGATAAAGTCTCCTAAGGGAGATATTGTCGTTGATTCCGCGGTAAATGCTGCTGAACGAGGAGCCGAGTTTTGCTATCAATCTTCTGTCCATCACAGCCTTTGGAGCCATAGGAACACAGAAGACAAGGAACAAGCATGTTATCTCTACAAGAGTCCAGAGATACATTTCTGACATAGTGTAAATAGTGTCATCTGAGTAATTAAACCTCACTGTTGCGGCTAGCTTGACTGACGCCGAAACACAGGCGCTATCATCATTATAGTCAATATTAGTAAACTTATCTGAGGGGGATGACAATCATACAGGAAACCTATAGTGAAGATCAGTGAAATACTGATTTTGTGTTTTGTCGACATTTGCAAGCTCTAGATGGTCTGTTGTGGAAGGGCTAAAACAATGATATCTGAGAGGAGGTTCAACGTTGCGGCGGGGATGTATATAGACTTGACATCTATACAACTCCCTTCTGCAATTGTCTTGTCCCAAATCTTCTGATGTGGGATGCAGGCCAAGTTCTCAGTGATGATCCATCCCATGTGAAATATAGTATGTATGCAAAGTACGGCAGTACACGTCTAAAAGAAGTTGTTTCGAACACAATGCGGCACGAAAAGACGATTCCATTCTATTAAGATTGACGCTTTTATCACCATAATAGTAACGGCGGAAAGGTTGGAAGCAATATGGAGAATCTGTTTCTCGTGAGAAGGTTTGATATAGCCCTAGGTTTACGGCTACTTACGTAGAGGCTCATAGACATTTCTCTTTCTTGGATATTCCACTGGTTGACGAATAGACCAGTAAGTCCAATCATCCAATAGCTGCAGTAAATGCATCCGACGAAGGTCCCCTGAGATAAGGTGAGCGGCTTCTCAACTGTAGTAAATAGAAAGTGAGCAGCTAACAAATGCAGCTATGGCTAGCACTAGACACACGAGCCAATTAGTACAATATAAGGTACCTAGTGTTTTTATAAGGATTTAGTGGAAATAGGTAGTGTACTCACAGTCCTCAATCTCCAGTCTTCTTACGCAAAATACTTTTGCATAAATGCGAAGTAACATGCCAACCGAGGCTATGGTCAGACACGTGATACTCGTGATTTCAGCTAGGTCATTCCTATTCGGTGGGTTCTCAAAATTAGGTACAATACCCTCGGGTGGTGCGAGTGCAGGCCCATTAAGAATTAATTGCTTTTCTTCAAGTGCCAGGTTGAAAACTTGGTCCAAAGACATCGCGTTCTTGGTGATGTAAGAGAGTAAATGGAGTATCCGCAAGAGGGCTAATAAATATGTAAAAATGTGTAAAAGTGATGACAATGCAGGTAAATATCATGCCGTATACAAACCTACGATGGAGCAAGGGAGGAGTCGATACAGATCTTTCAATACAATTCAAGACTTATATATGTCATATAAATGTCAAGGTACCATCATAGCATGTAAACAAGGAACTGTGTGGCATGGCAAGGGTCCAGGATCGTTTTCACAATCACTGAATAGGATATAGGCTATGGTTAACTTCACTATGGAGATGAATGAAAATCGGGATGTGATCAGGGCAATTTCTGTGATAAAATACGCTACTAACCTTGTCCCTCCCTTACTAAAGACTTTGTTATTTTAGTCCACTAATGTAAGTTGAACCAATAAAGTCCCAACAGTAGGAGGCGGTCGTTACACAGAGAAGATATACTTCAAGATCAGGAAGATCGAACAGGGGATGAGTCCCAAGTTTCCGGGCAGGGCTTAGTAAATGTTTATCACGCCAAGATGGATTATGAAGAAAATAGGGGTGATATGCAAGTGGGTGGCTAATTTGATGTTGATATTCATTTAACACATGACGTCTGCTATCCCTGGTTGTGAAACTCAAGTTGATAGTTGTACGTCTACCATTGGAGATTATTACTGCTTAATCCGAAGAAAACACATCGGTTAGACTGCCGAAAGATTAATATTACGGCATATACCCTTGAATTTTCAACAGCTGTACTTAGGTTCTGGGCGAAGAATACGAGCAGGGATCATGAATGTTAATTATATTGGAACACGAGTCCCCTCTCTTTCTCCTGTCGCACAAGTCCTGCCACAGATAACAATAGAAACGCATTATTGACTCCGCATGCAGTACCCTATTTGATACAAACTGGAGAATATAAGCAAACACTCAATCAATTGCCTCTAAGCATCTGTGTAATGGTCAATGAAGCAGTAGGATATCTTGATGGCATGCTGACTATAAGATCTGTGCTACACGATGAACGTCAATCTAATTAAAAGTCTTCTTTAACAGGAATATTTCCACATCTGGATGTGTACATTCTGACCATTCACTCCCTGTGAAGGTCACGTTGTGTTAGAGGGACCCGCCCCAGGATATTACTAGACGCTCTAGAAATAAGATGAAAAATGTTTTGACATGGAAGGTTTACCGGGTAAGAATCTGGTATTATCATGCTGAAAAGGGTTTAGACTATCCCAAGGTAGACACTGGGATTATGTCCCTGCTAGGGAACCGGAAATGAAAAGATAATATGGCTGAATTGGCTGCAAAAGGGGGCAATAAGTCTAGATATGTCGTGTTGTAGACGATTATGTTCGACCGTTTGCATGTACCTCCAGATATATCTCCAGAATTTCAGTCTCGTTACATAGACTAAACTCTAAAGACTTTGCTCTTGTTGTGGTTCTTAAGGACCATATTCATCATCACCTGTTTCGTTGTTGTAAAAGGTATCGCCAGTAAAAATAGTAGTGGTTAGCCCATTTAACTCAATTACAGTATATTCTCTATTGTACTTCATTGAAATAATCATTATTAATGTATTTCCGGTCCCAAGTGCTATTAATAAATATGTACTGGCGCTTATAATTATCTTTGGATAGCAACCCCCTATCAAGTGCCAGAGGCTTGTTGTTACAACCCTGTCTGGTCAGGTGATTCAGGTCACGTGACCTGGGGTCAGCGATCTCGCGATCTCGCCGAGATCGCGAGATCAGTAAAAGATCTCGCTGTTTTTGCGAGATCACTACATCTAAAGGAAGAACCCCAGACAGTAAGAAGGAGTATAAGAAGGATAAGATTTCCTTTGTATCTAGTCATTCATTCTAGTTCCTCAGCTATCAATCTAAGACTACAGTCACTCCCTGATACTATAGTGAGAGTACCTTGAAATCTCTCTGACGAACAAAGCATTGTGAACCTCTTGAACCAATTTCAATCCACTGTTACCTTCAAATCAAGAAAACCCAGTACGTACTCACCTGTGAAGTCAGCTGACTAGGAAGACACAGGGAGGTTCGTCACACTTGTCTCTGTTAAAATCATTTACGTACACTTCATTAAACGAGAAATATTCATAGGAATTGACTCAATGATGATCTAGCCGTCAGCTCGAAGCCTTGGCCGTAATGAGTGATCATTAACCCGAGCTCAGAAATCACAAGATATTAATTTTTAGCTCTAGATACATAGACAGCCTACACTTTCTTCTATACTTAGACAACTTCCCTGTTTTCTACCTCAACACCTTTAGTTTCTGCCACCGTCTTAGTCAACTCATTGGCGCCATGACAGACATAGCCCTTAAATTTGCGCGCTGGTACCCTATTTTGGAACATCTCCTCTAGCTCGACATAGTTTCGGCCCTTCATCTCCGGCAGGCAGAAGTAGAGGTAGACACACATTGGTACCGAGGGCGCGAAGAAGACAAAGCAAATCTTGCCCCCCAGGTTGGCCTGGTCCGGGTTGATCAGGTACGGCATCGCCTGCAGCACGGCGCACGAGACCGCTGTCGCGCTCATGATGTTGATAGAATATGTCTTTTGTCTGTGCGCGGGGCTGGGTGTCTCGCCGCCGACGGCATACGCCACGGCTCCAATGGTAGCTTGGTACTATATGAGTTTCGTCAGAAAGATGTCAACGTTTAGAAAAGCTAGTTATGTGCTACGACATGGAATCTTACCAATAACCCCCAGATTGTCATGAAGGCCACAGTGGCCTTGAGTGAGGCCGGAGTATTAAGTGTGCCAATGCCACCTATAAGCAACAGGCCTGCCGTCATGGTGATCATACCACCAACAATCATGGGACGGCGGCCGAGGCGGTCAATGAGCGGCCAGGAGCAGATGTTGCCGAAAATCTGAATGGCGAAAGCCGCCTGCGCTATCCCAAGGGCGTTTTGAACACCCGCGAGTTTGAAGTAATATGTTAGATAACCGGCGACGAAGTTGACACCGATGAATTGTTGGGCGATATATACCATACAAATAATTAGGGTCCGACGACCATTCGATCCTCGGAAGCAATCCATCCATGAGGACGACTTATTTTGACGCGCAATCTCTTGTTCTTTCATTACCGCGGCTGTCATGACGGCCATGGCTGTGTTTACGTCGAACTTTGCACCGTTAAACCTGCGGAACGCCTTGGCAGCCTCGTCACGCCGATCCTTCAGGATGAGCCAGGAAGGCGACTCGGGCAGTATGAGCGAGCCGGCGAGAAGAATCGTGGGAGGGATTAATTGGGTAATGACGGGGATTCTCCACTGTAGATCGTTGTTGTAGCTAATGGAGGCTGAATATACCGCGAGCGAGCTCAACCATTGTCCAATAACGATCATCGTATTCTTTTAGCGCAATTGTCAGAAATATTCATTTCAACATCCACAACGGTGAAAGCGAGGGTCGTCTCTTTTGACGACTTACCACTAGGGCCAAACAAACGCCACGAAGCTTCACGGGGGCCAGTTCCGCCACATAGACCGGACCCAAAGAGTGGCCGAGCCCAAAGCCAAAAGCGCCAAGTACTTTGCCACCGAAGAGGTGTGGGATCGTGGAGGAGAAGTATTGGGTTAGAATGCCGGCAAGGCAGATGAAGCACGCCGTGACGATGACCCGCTTACGGCCAAGAAGGTCGGAAAGCAGCCCCGTGGCAAAGGCCGAGACAAAGATTCCGATGGTCGTCGCCGCATTGAGGATCTGCTGGTCTCGGGCTGTAATGACTAGTTCGCCGGCGGCCGTCTTGGTACCAAATCGCTGCAGGAAAGCGTCGACGGCGAGAAGGTTCCCAAGCGTGCTGGACTCATATCCAAAGTTAACAGGCAGCATAAATATCAGGAGACCTTGAAAGATAAACGAGATGTTAATTACTGCTGCACGCCTGCTGCAGCCGCGGGCAGCATATTATGAGCGCAGGCAACTTACAGAATGACAGAACTCTTTTGTTGTCATAGAAGTCCCTCCAGGTAATATTAGAGTCCTCCGGTACAGTTATAGCAGACTCCTCGGTCCTGACATAACTCTCCCAGGCTTCGGCTGTCTTGGGGGCGTTCTCAGTCATCGAAAGCAAGTTGCCGGAGTTAGATCGAAGGAAAATGAGTGAAACTAAGGATAGAGTGTAGTTTAAAGGGGGTCCAGTGAATGGGACTAAATTGTACTAAGGCTCTGCAACACTTTGAGGGTCAGTTCGACGAGGTTATATATATATATATATCTCCATAGTTTTGAAATCCGGCATGTCCCCGGACCAATTTTAGCTCCATGAATGTGTAGTATATAAACCATTACATAGTGCTGCCAAGCCCACGTAGATGGAGCCGTTCCGGGGTATGAAATCCTGGGGCAAATCGCGGGGTTGTGCGGAGTCCCCAAGTTGTCGTTACATAGTCCCGATCGCATGGGGTTGGAACTTGGTTCACTGGCATACGGCCGGTGCTTAGACCTTCCTAGTCAGGACAGAGCATGGGATCCTAGAAACTAACATGTTACGATAGATACATGGTTACATAGAGAGGTTAAGTGAAAGAACCGGTTGATTGAAAGTCTTTTTATTTTGATCTCTCGCTGTAAACCAACCCTGGGCCAATTAGAAATGCTTCGATCTTGAAAAGAGTGTACCTGTCGACAGACTACAAAATGATCAAGGCTCCTCATAACAAACAGTTAGCCTATTAATCAAGTCTTTCGGATGTCAATTTCTTAGTCTCTAAGGTATCGAAGAAGCACGATAGACCGAACCGGAGACTAGTGTGTATCACGGACCAGGAGTATATAAGCCCTAATCGCGTACCGCAATTAGCGGCATCGCTTTTGCAACAGTATGTGATAATGAAACTATATCCCTCGACTAACAGCACATCGGTGCAACACTGTGAGACATCGATGAGAGGTTACAAACTCTGGCCGAAATAATTGGGTTCGATTCTCTATCTACCTACGGAGTGACCCAGCGCTTCTGTGATGGTCTCATATGTCTTTTCCGACGTATCTCTTAACGCGTAATTGGTTATTTGCACAACAACTCGCTTGTAAGTTGTCAGACTCGGCAACCCACTATCCTTGACCTCGAGTATGAGATGGAGAGCCTGGCCCTTCTCAAGCGCCTTACCAGTAAGGATGTCAACTGCGCATGTCTCTGGCAGTGGCAGTTTTACTCTGACCACAACACCTGCTTTCCTCTCGTCTACTGGCTCAAAATCCACGTCTGGCACTTGATGCCAGTGAACGTGCGACTGTGACTTGGTCGGCTCCTTGTATTGAAACCAGCGAAAAGACAGCTCGTCGTCATCGGGATCGTAGCTCTTGGACGCGTCTAGCACAATCTCGGAGCCGGCCTCCGCATCGAGGAGAAGGGGCTCGGGACCGGGCGTGCTGTCGTTCACCATGACCACCGGCGCATGATTAGCTTTCGACCGATCATCGGTTAGCGACCACCGCATGCGCGCGGCGAAGTCGTCTTGGAAGGCATCTCTCCAACGCCAGATCGTAGCCTTGTTCGTCACAAACGTCTTCCCATTCTTGCCGACGACCTCGTCTCTCGTATCTGAGTAGTGCTTCGCGGCGCCACCGATATCGGCTAGCGCGTACCGTCCTCCCCAGCTGCCCCAGTGCGGGTTCTCTGGCGAGCCCAGCCCGTTCTGGATGAGGTAGAGAAACGTCGGCGTGTCCCCTTCCATGATGAAGGAGTAGTCCGGGTATACCTCGCCCAGAGGGCCGATCTGTATGTTTTCTTTGAGCCACTGCCTTGTGACCTTGGTGATATTGGGGCCACCTTCATCTAAAGGGAAGAGAATGTCGCCCGAGATGCCGACCCAGGCGGCCATCCCATAATCTTTCCAGGCATGGATGGAGCATATGTAGAAGATGTCCGGATAGTTGACCCGGATCCAGAGTCCCGTGTCATCTTGGTCGCTGATAGTGTAGAGCCGGAGCTTCTCGCGGAGCTTTGCGCACTCAGACTCGGATCTTGTCTGGTGCAAGTGTTGCAGAGCCTGCGCAATCACGTTGGAACCTCCCCAGGATAGCACCCACAATGGTCGCTGAGATGCATCGAGACGATCGATAAGTAGCGCTGCCCCGTCACTCAACGGGACACCCGGTAGCAGAGCCTCCTTTCCATAGCAGGCAGGGCCCGCCTTGATAAGAGGCAGAAGGTAATCCGCACTAGGGTATTGGTTGTCAAGATGGACATGTGCGTTTAGATTGCTGACTACTTTCGCGTATGCTTCCACGATTCTTTCCATGTCCTCGGGATGCACGTTGGTTCTCATCCAAGTTGAAGTGCATGCGACGAGGCCTTGAATATCAAACTCGTTACCGTATAGCAAGAGCCTGACAAGAGATTCCGCGTCATCGGGCTCGTTTGATATATCGGATACCACAAACACACGATGTCTATTCGTGCAGACTCTCAGGCGGGATTTATCTGCCATTTTGAATTATCAACTTGGTGGACTTGGTGATAGTCAACACGGGCCACCATACGGGCCAACAAAAAGCTTGTAAGGGTGAATCAACTCGCCTAATAACGATTTGATAGCAGTAGTTGTTCACATCAACTGATTACTATCTCTAAAATTCAATATACATCAAGGAAAGTTGATTGTCAAAACGAGCCTCTAGTTACCTAGGTTCGGTCTCTAGTAGCAATAGCATTTCTCCCGCCATGTTGACCCTAGTGCAAATAACCTCTCTATCGGGTAACTCGAGCCCCTCAAAACCCATCGCATAACTATAAGTATACCGAATAATCTCTTCTACTGTAGGCCTGCGGCACTCGCTTCAGCTTTCCGAAGATGGTCGACCAGCTCCACTAGACAGAAAGCAGGCTAATTGGACAGTTTGAAGTTCGTTCTTCGCGCTAGTTTTCATATCCTTGAACCCCTGAAGCGTCACAAGGCAGTTGCACAAGAAAGGGCGTTCAAACTTGAAGAGGACAACCAGCGGGTTGTACATAGTAGTAGTGTATCGCTCAATGATACAGACACTTAATTTTGAGGAAACAACCTATTTATTCTAAAAACTCTTACGACCATTAAAAAGTGTCTGGGCATTGTCCAGCCAATAGCAGCATATTACCCAAGCCGAGACAAAGAGCCGTCGGACTTATTATTCCGATATCTTTTGCCGGGATACTCCCTAATAATGGTGGGGTGGTTGGCCATATCCCGGCTGTCACATCATGTAGTCCATACCTTGGTTAGGATACGTACCCTCATCCTAACTCCCCGCATCACACAAGATAAAAATAAAGTATATTGAAAAGCTATATAGAAGTCGGTAAGATGGTAAGACTAACTTCGCAGTAGTATGAAGTGGACGGGTTAAGCATCGCATATGTCGATAAAACGACGCGGTACTGTCCCAATACCTTCAAACTATTCCAGCTTAGAGTGCAGAAATCCGTGCATAGCTAGAAAAGAACTTCCCGCCAAAATCTAGCATGTTCGTGCTGTAACTATAAGCTAAAAGAAATATGTAAGAATTTTGAACTGTTTCTTACTTATTAATTCTAAATTACCTACTTACTTTGACTTACCATTGGACTAACCAATCATCCTATCCTCATATATTAGCCCCATCTCAATACTTACTAGCATCATCCATCACTGGATTGCCATAAGAGAAACCAAGACATCTTGGATATTGAGGTCCAATTGGCCAACCTTACTAATATTATTCTGTCTCTTCTCTTACCAGTCAAAAACAACGTAGCTCAATGAGCCCTACCACAGAAGGACGGAGGCGACGGATAATCTACACCTTCCTCGAGAATATGAAGGAAGGTATATATCTATAATGCCTTTTCAGAACGGGATTACCTAAACCCGAACTATAATATCTCGACAGAGATCATCTCAGTCTTGCGGGGTGTCGCTCCTTCATTCGCCTTGGATCCATCATTCATTGTCCATTACGTATTTTACCCTGCGCGCTAACATTCTAATTTGAGATCGACTCCCATTCGGCTAATGTTTTTGAAACTGCCACATTAGTCTCTTGAAGAACTTCACGCAGCTCATCGTCGCATGAAATTCTCGAAACTTCCTCTTGGACATCTCGTAGTACTCCCAAAGCCTCCTCCATACAATTCTTCTCTCGATATAGCATCGCTATTTTCTCTTCCATGTCAAGAGCCTCTACCAAGCGTTGCGTCCTAAGGGGACTATACTGCAACCTATTAAAAATCAATTCCAATATCGCCTCGGACTGAGGCTTCAGGTCTA
Source organism: Biscogniauxia marginata (assembly GCA_022695795.1). Classification (NCBI taxonomy): domain Eukaryota; kingdom Fungi; phylum Ascomycota; class Sordariomycetes; order Xylariales; family Xylariaceae; genus Biscogniauxia; species Biscogniauxia marginata. The sequence continues at coordinate 355,371 of MU404063.1, read as the reverse complement.
AATTGAGATGAATAGTAAACAGCCAAAAGAGGGTTTTCAGAGTCTCGGGGTGGTATTGACCCAAGTGGATTTCATGCAAATTCAGAATCTTTCTTGACGCATATTCGACATCGCTCCATCGGGCCCCGAGGTCGTCTCCCTCCATTGATATAGTCTCTGCAATCTTGATGTTTTGAAGATCATTCATTGACATAGGTCGTGCTATAATTATCGATAGAGACTTTTTAATGGTACTCAGGGCCTTGCTCACGAAACTGTCATCGTCCAAATTTTGCCATATGTTTAATACACAATTCATACTTGTGAGTTCGCGCCGCGCCGATATGGTTTCGGGATGGCCAAACCCAAGAATGGTTGCACGTTGACAGTACACGTACGTAAACCAGAACTTTGCGGAATATATTGAATCCTTCTTGTCACTTGCTGCGTATAGCTCGGCGAAGTCGTAAGCCGAAGAAAGTGTCGACATGTGCTGATGTCCAAGTGTGCGCAGCTTTTGGCTGAGAACTACCCAGAGGATTCGATGGACTAAACCTTCATCAGACTGTGAATTTTGTAGCTCTACCCACGCTATAACTTCCATTGTAAAAAGGATACGAGGATGAATTCGAGTTTTGTCTGGGTTCTTTTCGACATACTCGTCAGCAACCCTAAGAATGATCTCAAGGGTATCCTCTCCACACTCTTTCCCTTCCAGTGGTGGAAACGAGGGGATTGAATAGATCATTGCCTGCCTACTGAGAACATTGAAAGCAAGTGTTCTAGCATCAGCGATCCTACCCAGTTTGTGGTATGCTCGAGCTAGCTCAGACTGGTAGTATAATGTATCAGGGTGGTATCCATGGTAGCGATCCTTCCAGGCATCTACAACATGTTCCAGATACTTCCCGGCTAGCCGATAGTCGCCCTCTAACAAATGTGAGATGGCTAGCCGGAATTCCAATTGCACGCGTAAGGGGTGAGGTTCCGCAAGCGAAGTCTCCGCACTTGTATATAACGACTTGGCCGTTGTAAGACCTTTTGTGAACTGACACTGCAAGTTGAATATCTCAACCATGTGACCCGTCGTTTCCAAAATCCTCGGGTGGGATTTTCCAAATTCAAGGCTCAGCAACCCCAAAGATTCAGTACAGGCCACCATAGTCATCGTAGTGATTGTTGTAAGCGAGCAACAAAGCCCTTAGACTAGCTGCTTCGAGAGTTTTGAGATGAACTGGTCCTAGAGAAGCCTTGAGGAGCGAATAAGCAGTCTCTAAGGCATCTTTGTAGTTACTACCCCAAGTGAATTCAATTAGAGCGCTTGTGTAAATGAGACTATTCGTTTGGTAGAATAGTTTATTCATATACGAAGAGGAACATGCATCCCCCGTGGTTGACACAGAAAGATTGTTTCCCATTTGCTCCTTTGAATTATGTGCATCAGTGGCTGTCTTTTTTTCGTGAGATGAAAGGCACTGCTGTAAAAGACTGTGTGCCTTGGTGATTTCTTCAACCGCATCGTCGAATTTCCCAAGGTATCCGAATGCAAGGGAAAGATTTCTCCGTATTTGAATTTTCGCGATGCTGATATCCTCTGGTTCCGTGGCATTGGATAGCTTGGTACCATTTAGTAATCCTGAGAGCTCTTGGGATGCCTGGTCATATTTGCCCTGGAGGATTAGCCATTCGGCATACAGCGTCTCAAGCTCAAAAATAGCCTTGATTCTGATGGATTCGCTTTCGATTGATGCTTTTTCAAATTCTCTTCTGAAGCGATCGCGGTCAATATTCACTTCTTGGTTTCCGAGGTATAGATCGATGATGGCGATGTAAAAGTGGATTTGAGTGGAGAAGAAGTGTTTGTGCTTCGATCGTGGATCATCCGGTGATACTGAATCTACTTTCGCCTTACCATGCTTGAGAAAGATTTTGGCATTTCTAAGCTCGCCACTGTGGAAAAGTGATCTCGCACGTGCCATTATCTCGTCCAATTCAACCCCAAACGGGACAGTGGGAAGTTGTATAGATACCATCAAAGATCCATCACTTCCTTCCGGAACAGTCTCTGACCATGACATGGATGGTCTCCGCTGTGGTGACGATAATAAGACATCCCTGATTTTGGGAACTTGCGAGTCCTGACTTGATGCTGAGGCGACATGTCTTCTAAGCTCGCCGTCTCGTGTCCTGTGCCTGAGACGTTTGTTGGAAATTATCCTGATAAATGTTAACCACACTAGTTGCTGTTGGGGATACATGACTGAGTGAACTAATCTTGTGCTGCTTGGCCCTCATGCTCGCACAATATTTCGAGGTCATGTGTCTACGAAAGTTTAGCTGTTCAAATCAGCTGAGAAAAGGTAACTGATTACCTTCTCGAGCATTATGGTGCCTTGGTGTCTCTTGGTTGTTCAGAGTGTGATAGGACGCTTCAGTTTTCGTGGGCATGAGACTTAAGGTAGGTTTGCAACATATCAAGTTGGGAATCACAGAGTATCCCAACAGGTCTTATTTATGTATCTGATTTAAACGCAATTTGAGTTAAGAGCCCAGTAAGTCATCAGTCAAATCACGGGTCATGGGGTTTCGAGCAAGGGACAAACATCAGCGCTTATCTCTTGGTGGCTGTGCGTCAATTACGACTTACTGGGAGAATGTGCGATTTAAAAGGGTCATACACTATAAAATGACAAAGGGAAGGTCATAACATCAAGTAGTTGTACTTCTCTGGATCCACAGGACCTAAGTAGGAGAGGAAACCCGCTACTCAAAAAGTAGCACATTATATTCGTGTAGCTATACCTCAACTACTTCGCAAGGTACATAATAACCTTAAAAGTTTTAGTTGAAAATGTAAAAACAGAGAAATATTATATATAAAATTTTAAATATATTTATTATTTGTGACGGCTTGACAGTCCAACCTAGGGTATTAAGTCGCCAGACTTGATGTTTTATTACCTTTTAAGAGCGTGTGGCGTAGTGGGGGTTGGCTATGTACATAAGTCACGCCGTGATAATCACGACTTTTGTTTATTACCTACCTAGGTAGTTTTTCTTTTTCCTTCTATTACCTTATGCATGAAATTTTTAAAATAATCCCTTAAACTAAGATTATTTTCGTGGTTATTAAGAATATTGAAATTCAAGATAATAGGGTTGAAAAATAGGATGTCCGGAGGTTTCCAAGATCCCACTACATGTATAAGTAGGTAGGTACCTACATGTAGGTTGGCTTCACTTTACGTCTATATCAACTCCTTTGGTCTCCTACACTTCATCCTATCCTTATATCTTCATCCTAACTTAATAAAAAGCGGCCAGATGGGCTAATAAAAAAAGACCCTATCGTACGTAGTATGGGTAGCGTGGCGTTGCATGACGTTTTTTTTTTTTAATTATTGATAATTCTGAAAACTGTCATAGATCGCTGAACGCTGATGCAAGGCCCGACCACCGACTGGCTTACGTCCGACATAAATCACAGCCTAGCAGCCAGGACAAGAACAGAAACTGGACTGTTGACCCCGCTTCACGGCTGCCGTTGATAAGCAGCACTGCGTCCCGTGAAATGGCTGGTGCCCTGACCCGGGTCGTACGGGAACTGCGCTTTCGATACACAATGCTGCCCGGAGCCGACGTCACGTCTGACGATGAATTGCGACCCCCTCGAGGTGGGAATACCAGCCATCACCCCAATGATGTGCTAGGACAGACACGGCATAGCTACCGCAACCGCTATGCCGGCGCACTTCTCTTCAACGCTGCCGCCTTTCTCTTACCAGCTCTGTATAGCACCCTCTCCAAGCTATGGGTCGCTAATATCGACTCTTCGTTCGTCGTCACAACAGATGTGTATACATACATCGGCGTCGTAATCGAGGTTCTCAACGAGGGCCTCCCCCGCGCGGCGTGGGTCATCATAGGCGACAAGGCTTCTCGCTCGCCAGCGCAGCGTCTCGGCCTCACTCATACGCTCATCCTGTTCCAGTCGGTCCTCGGGTTGATTATGAGCATCGCCTTCGTCGCCGGCGCCGCCACGTTTGCGCAAGCATTTGTCCCCGTCGAAGTCCGCGCCGCTAGCCTGACGTACGTCCGCATCAGTGCCTTTTCGGCGCTGAGCTCGGCTATCGAAACTGCTGTGGCTTCTGCGACGAGGGCGCTCGACAAGCCGGATGTCCCGCTGGTCATTAGTACGGCTAAGTTCGCAGTGAACATAATTCTAGACATGCTTATAATCTCGCGGTTCCATGTCGGGAATCACCAGCCAGGGATCAACATGCAGGCTGGCATCCAGCTTACGTGCAACATGACGGCTGCTTTCGTGGGGCTCGGGTATTTTTTTTGGATGACGAGCTTACACCGCTGGAGTCATGACGAGAGGGAACATTCCGTGAGCGTTGAAGAAAGGAACCAGACCCTCCCTAGCCTTGGTGCCTTGGTTGTATTGCTACGACCTGGGATCCTTACCCTAGCCGAATCCGCCATCCGTAATGCTCTATACCTCTGGCTAGTCACCACAATTGTGGCGCTGGGTTCGACGTACGCGACCGCCTGGGGAATTCTAAGCCGGCACTTCTTTCTCTCTGCGTCGCATTGGTTGTAGAAGTCCCACTCGCTATCTTCCTCTCAATCTGGGGTACCAGACCGTTCGCTCGTTTTCTTAGTGAGTCGGACGAGGTTGCGAAGGTAACGGCCTACATGTGGCAAACCATCGACTGGTGCTACATCTTCTATGCTGCGTCGACCCAACTCGCCACGATACTACTCGCTACACGGCCTAAGTGGTACCTCTACCAGAGTCTAGTTAGTAACCTTCTTTATGTGCTCCCTTGGGCAATTGTTTGTCAGGTAAGAGATCTAGATGAGAATAATGCCTGGAAATAGCACAGCCTTGTTTTTGGTGGAAGCTTAGTATTTAGTTTCATTGCTGTCGTTATTGTAGATGTGCTATGGGTTTGGACGTTAATGACAGGAAGGACGAGGCTCGAGGCGTTTCGGGAGAACCGATGATAAAAACTTGACATGGTGAAGGTGACGTTAAATACTGAGTGATGGAATAGAACTGCAATACATCGGCTTGATAGTAAGATCCGCGCATGGGTTTCTCTCATTTGCAAAAAAAAAGGCATCTAATATCCACTCCATAATAAATATTAACTAACGCGAAGCGCCGCTGCATACGCCCCTTTCGAGGGGTTCAACGTAACAGAGTATAAGGTGTTCAGCATTCTTCATATTTCGTAATGATTTATACCTAGAGAGACACTCGAGCCACCGGATAAAGCTCCTCCGATTAGTTAATTGGTAAAGACTTAAAGCCAAAAGGTCCGCGTGTATATTAACCTATCTAGACTTATTCTGCTGTGTTATGGGTAGATACTCCAACGCTAATGTCGGAAAAGTCCTAATATTTCCACTGACGTCAACCCCCATTATTGGGGACTACTTTGGTGTAATGAGCGTGATTGCGAAAGAAAGGAGAATACCAATGAAATCCTACCGACTACCTATTTGCAACGCAAACAGCATATAGGTTATGCGGAACGAGTATTAAGTGCTTTCTAATCCTCGTCTACTCCCGCTAATCATGCCATAGCATTATGCCTTAAAACTACTATCTATCTATGCTATGCTCTTAAAACTTGGCCCACCTGAGCCCAACAGCGATGGCAATGACTGGCAGGACACTGACGAGTTCGCCCAGCCCAGCATACTCTGGTGGGATTCTGACGCTAGCACCGTTTCTGGCGGTGGTGAGAGCCCCAGAGGCAAGCAAAACAGCTAGGACGTTGTAAACAAACGACCAGCCGAAATTAAACGCGATGCGCAAGACAGAGGCCCGTGAAATGTTGATCATAGTCACAATGCTCTTGAGAGAAGGACGCATGAGTACCACATCGGATGCGCTCTTCGCAATATCGGTTCCTGAGTTTAGATGCACGCCAATGGTAGCCTGAGCTAGAGCGACTGCATCGTTGGTCCCGTCACCGACGAAGACAACAGTTGCTTTCTTGCCCCCAAGGGGGGTACATAGGAGTTTCTGGATGTACGCTTGCTTGTCAGCTGGGCTACAGCGAGATTGAACACCTTCAGGGTCGAGATCTAGCTTTCTTGCAACCTCTTGCACTGCGCCGTCGTCATCTCCACTTAGCAAGGAGACATGCACACCCTTCTTCTTAAGATCAGAGACGGTCTCAGCGGCGTCGGAACGGATCGTGTCAGAGAGACCAAAGATAGCACAGAGCCTGGAGTCAATCGTCACACAGAAGATGGTGTATCTTTCAACTAGTACTGTAGCAACCCGCGGGTCTTGTCCGACTTCCAACCAACGATCATTGCCGCCACTAATAACCGAGCCGTCGAAAGTCGCGGTGAGCCCTTTACCAGCAACTGTTTTGACATCTCCAACCGAGCTTGGAGTAACACCTTGCTCTTCTAGGTGAGTGGCCACCGCAGCAGACACGGGGTGTTTGCTATTGGTGACTAGGCCTAGGATCTTAGATCGCACGGAGGTGTCATACGCCTTATCATATACCTCTTTCACGACCTTAAGATTTCCTTCTGTCAACGTGCCTGTCTTATCGAAGACTACATGGGTAGTCTTGAATGCCATTTCAATGCTCTCGGCAGATTTGAAGATGATACCATGGTCTGCAGCTACGCCGCCAGCAATAACGATGACCATGGGAACCGCCAATCCAATGGCGCACGGACAGGAGACAATTAGCACTGTAATGGCGAAAGTAATTGCTTCAACGCAGGCTTCGGAGCCGGATTGGTGTCGGACCCCAACACCAACACCGACCCAGATAACAAAAGTCAAGACAGTAAGCAAGACAACCACGGGAACAAAATATGAAGCGACTTGGTCTGCGACGTTCTGAATCTTTGGCTTGCTAAGTTTAGCGTCATCGACCATCCCTGCAATTATGCTGATGGTATTTTCGCTCGGAAGAAGTGTGAGTTTTACAACAAGCTTCCCAGAGCCGTTAATGGAGCCTGCAACAACTTTGTCATGAACTGCTTTTTCAACCGGCCTCGATTCTCCTGTGAGCATTGATTCGTCGACTTCAGAGACTCCCGCGATGACGATACCATCCGTCGGGATTTTGATCTCTGGGAGGACTGTGAAGATATCACCATATTGTAATAGTCTCGTGTCAATTTCACGCATAGGTGTGCCATCTTCCGTAGCTAGCTGTGCAGTAGAGGACTGCAAAGATTTAAAAGAAATTGACTCGACGGCTTTTTGACGAGCGAGAGCGGCGACCCATCGACCGACCATGATGAGAGAAACCAACAGAGTACTAGTCTCGAAAAATTCTCCTGTGGGTAATGGCTGGCCACTGACCAGATAGCCAAATGAAATGACCGAGAAGATGTATGCAGCAGACGTGCTAAGGACAATGAGCAGATCCATTTCGATAACCCGAGAAAAGACAAGAGCTTTCAGCGCTTTGGGGTAAAATGGGCCAGCCACAACGAACTGGATAATGGTAGCGAGTGCAAGGGATGTGGCACCATACTCAATCTCGTGTCTTGCAATCGGTGCCCACGCAAGAACGAGTACTGGGATGGTCAAAATACAGGACACAAGGGTCATGAAGCCGACAGCACGAACGTGTTTGCTGCCTGCAGTCAACCCTGGGTCACCACTAGGAGGGGCCAGCTTCAATGGCTGCTCGAAGGTTTTCTCGAGAAGGTCTCTGGCGCCAATCGCTCTCGGGTCGAAATTGATACGAACAGTATCTTTTCCAACAAGCTGAAAGCTATCCACGCCGAGAGGCAATGGCTGATCGAGGAACATCTGGACGTTCTCTAAAGGCAAGACTTCGATACTTGACCCCCTTGTAACGATTCTCTCGAACTTGAATTCGGTGGTTTTCTCCAAATGTTTCACTATACTCTCCACCGGCATGGCGGCAAGGTTGAGGCTGAATTCGGCTCGGGACATGACCAGGCTCGTCTTGAGGTTACTAACCGCAGGGACACTTCCTAAGATTCTTCGTAGCTTCGTTTCGCATCCAGTACAAGTCATCCCGCTGATGCTCAAAACTACGTGTTCATTACCTGACATCCCCATCTCGGGGTCGGCAACGTTCCCTAAGGCCATCTGACTGGACAGCGTAGATATTTCGCTGTTGACGCCCTTTTTCCTGTCTACAATCTGCACAGGAACACCCCCACCCTTTCCGCAGCAACCACTTTGGCACCCTGATTTTTGGGCCTTGGAAGAGCATGGCTGTTTTTTAACCGGAGTTGTCGGCCGTTCTGCGCAGCAAGAGTCCTTAGAAGGGCCCGATGAACAGCCGGGTGCCTTTTTCTTGCTACGGCGCCTATCAATGGAAGATACGTCTTTCGTAGTACAGCAAGTCTCCTGTCCCAATGCGATGAGAGCTCGGCAGATGCAGCCCAAAGCAGCCAGCTTCTCCGTATATCGTTGACGGCAATTAGCCCGCTTCTTGGAAAGCAACGAAGCCCGCTCGCCTTCACCGTCGGTGCTTGGATATTCTCGAGAAACAATGCGTTCAATGCAAGTCGCTTATATGCGTTAGTACTCTTGTCATTACCAATCTCAGCAGGGGGAACTTACTATCACAGCATGGCTTCTCTTTGCCCTGACAGCAAGGTGGAGGTGGAGCAGGCTCCTCATCTTGAGATGAGCAACATCTGTCCAAACAAACACCTCTTGTAGTCACTGGCTCGGTTTTGTTTCCCGAGCAGCATTTGTCCTGGCAGGATTGAGAAGCGCTCACAGGTTCTGTCTCGCAGGGAGGTTCGTCCTCGCAGCACTTGTCCTGACAAGACTGGGAGGGCATAGGCTTTTCCTCGCATGAAGACTTGCTTTCGCAGCACCCTTTATCAGCTTGCTTCTCTTTAGTTTCTGCGCAGCACGAATCCGTGTCACTGTTCTCGCAACAACCACTGGCCGTCTCAATCGGTACAGTTGGCGACGTATCACAACAACTGTCAGTACACCGGTTTTCGTCGGGAGGCTTGTTTTTAGGGCCACAGCAGGAGGAACCCATGATGAATAAGGATGATGAGTAGGGTGATGAATAGGAATATTTGTGGTATCCCAGCACAGAATTGTTGGTCCTTGATGGTCACTACAGTTATTTCGAAGGTGTGTGTGAGGGGATGGAAGAGGTCCAATGGAATCTGCAAGACAGTTGTCATACCATAAGATCCTGGATTGAGCATATCCCGTATATTGCATTATACGAGGATGCACAGGTTGCATTAAGGACCACTTAAATTCATTGGGGAAGGTTCAAAGCTGACGGAGTTGGCTTGAGGGGGGGGGGGGTCTAGGACATTATAAAGTCTTAATAGCCGTGTTAATAGGAATTACTAGGCATATTATTCTATCGAGATTATTACGACAACGTGACTAGCCCGAAATTTTTATTATAACTAAATAGGTAATATTTATTATAACTTACCTTTAAAATTATATTTTATCGCGAGATAAATTATTTCGATTTAATAATAATATTAATTCTTAAATATTCTTATATAAGTAAGTAAGTTACTTAATTTCTTATATAAAATCAACTTTTTCAAAAATTTATAACTTTGTATATAAAAATCGTAAAAGTCTCGAACTTTTTTATTAGTTATATAATTATATAATTTAATTAAAAGTAAAATCGAAAAAATTAATTTTAAAAAACGCGAAAAGAAAACACGTAAAAATTAAAATTAAAATAAAACGTATAAACCTTTTTACGTATTTCTTATATATTTTACTTTTATTTTTTTTATTTTTTAATTAAACCTTATAATTATATAAATAAATAAAAAGGTCCGAGACTTTTACAATTTTTACGTATAAAGTTATAAAATTTTGAAAAAGTCGATTTTATATAGGAAATCAAGTGGCCCACTCGCTTATGAGACATATTAATATTTTATAATATTATCTTTTTTAAAAAAATTTAATATAGTTATCACGGTAATATAAAAGGTCACAAAGCAAGGCTTAATTTCCTAGTTTATTAACGAAAATATTAAAAGTGAAAAAAAAAGAAAATTTAAAATGGTTATTAAGGTCATTTTAATAGTTAAATACATTTTAAGCTTTATATAGGCCTTATTATTTTATAGTGAATATAATGGCGGGGTGTTTACTTAATATCTTGTTATTAAGCTTAACATACGTTGCTAAGCCGTGATAATAACCGCGAATTGAAATTTCTTTTTTAAAATATTATATATTTATAAAATAAACATAAAAATTAAATAAAAGGTAATATTATTTTAATTAACTTTATTACTTTATTTATATAAAATAACTTTAATTTTTAATTTTTTAAATTTTTTTTCGAAAAAAATATAATAAATACTTTTAAAATAAGGCTTTTTAATAATATAATTTTTATTTAACTTAATATTTAATATATTATTTATTTATATTAATAATAATTTTAAATCGCTTATTTATTAATTTAATTAACCTTTTTAATAATTTATTTTTAAATTTATTTTAAACTTTAATTATTATATATATAAATAATTTAATGTACCATATAAGCGAGTAAACGAAATTTCATAATTATTACATTTTTAATTATTGATGGTTAGTTGTCAGACAAGGGCTGGGTCCCCACACGGAAAACAAGTACATTCGTTAGGTATAAATAGGCTGCTTCCAGCAGCACAACTCAGGTAGACTTTTCCTTCCTTAGACATCAATATTACACCAGTCTCACCCCTATCTTTCATATTGTTTATTGTTATTTGCTTTTCATACGTACGTACACCTACCAACAATTATTAAAAATTATTTGCGCCGTATCGAAATTAATTAATAATTATTATTATTTAAACTATTTTATTTAGCTTTATACTTTAAAAACAAAATACTTTTTTATATTAAATTTTCGGTTTTTTAAAACGTGATTTATATTATTTAATTTATTATATTTTCTAAGTTAAAACTTTTTAAAATTAAAACAAAAAATAAATAATAAATAAAATTAATTATAACTTCTCGAAATTTAAATTACTAAATACCTTTTTATTTATTATATAAATATTATTAATTATATTTTTATTCGTTATATTATTAAATACATTTTTATTTATTATATAAATATATATATTATATCGTTTTTATTTAGTTATTATTTTTTGAGGCTTTACCTTTTTATTATTAATTATAATATTATTATTTTTAATTTATAAAATTATTTTTTTTATATTAAATAATCCTTTTATTTATAACTATTTATTTTTAGTTTTATATCGTTTATTAAAAATGTAATTTATCTCTCGAAAATAAGTTATTTTATTTTATAATAAAAACACTTTATATATAACGAACCTCTTTATATGTTCCTAGTTAATTGACTTTATAAGTAAGTACGTACTAGGTTTTCTTAATTTAAAGGTAATAATGAATTAAAATTAGTTTAAATGATTTATAATGTTTTATTTATTAAAGAGATTTTAATGTACTTTTATTATAGTATTAAAGAGTAACTATAATCTTAAATTAATAGCTAAAAAACTAGAATTAATAACTAGATTTATAGGAAATTCCATCTTTTTTATACTTATTCTCCTTTATATACGTTCTTTCCGTTTATTATATTAAATATCTTTAAATGTGTTTTATTTATATATATTTATTCTTTATTAGATATTACTAGATATGTTTTATTTATATATATTTATTTTTTATTAAATGTTATTAAATGTGTTTTATTTATATATATTTATATTACGTAATTATAAGTTATTTTTTTCTGGGATTTTATATCTAGTGTTAAACTGAAAATAATAAGGATAATACCTTTATTATTTATTTATTTATTTTGATTAGTTTATAATATTATTTTTTCCTTTTTAAAATCTTTGTTTTAAAGATTATTTAGTAAGTTCTTTTTTTTTATCTTTATTATGTTTATTAATTTTAGTACTAAATATCGTCGTGAAAATTAAAGGTAAAATCGTAAGGAGTTTACTAACCGAATTAATCGAATAAATTTTAATATTAATATTATGCCTTGTTTTTATTGTTTTAATTATAACTTAAAATATGTAATGTCGTTTAAGGTATTAAAGAAATGTAGTAAATATACTTTTTATTAACGTTAATATGATAAGGTGGGGATTTTTTTTAGTTTTTTTCGAAATTTAAATCACGAGGAGGAATAATTATTTTTATAAGAATATTAAACTAAAGAAGCCTTAAAATGACTTTATTAAGAAATAATCGAGATTATAACTCAGGTAAATTAAAAAATGACTAAAATTATAGCTCGAGTGAAATAGCTTTGTCGTTAAAAGGAGTTATTAAAAGAGAAATGTTTAAAAATGTTTTAACAAAGTCTTTAAAATTTAAATAAATTAAAGGAGTAAAAATGTTTAAAAAAAGAGTAAAAACGTTTTTAAGTTAAGTAATAATCTCTAGTTAAGTAGGTTAAAGTTGCTTTTGAGGCCGTCCTCTTTTTTGACTTGTTCTTTTTAAGTTAAGATTTTGAATTTTAAGTCTTTTTAATCGATTTAGGTTTTATCGATAAAACTTATTAAATGTGTTTTTTAAGTTTATTAAGTGCTTAAGTGGTTTATATATATATATATATATTTAGTAAATATTTTTCTTATTTAATTAAATATTATAATTAATTATTAATCTTTTTTAAATTTTAAATTTTTTATTTTATATTTATTTAGTTCTTTTTTAATTTTATTCCGGGTTTTTAACGAGGCGTTTTTTAGTGTTAGTTTTAATAACGATATATAAAAAACTAGATATATTTTAGATTTCTTTAATAATTTTAATTTATAATTGATATTCGAGATAACTTCCTCGATTTTATATAGTTTTAACTTTTTAAATTTAAGTTTTTTATTAAGTTGTTTTATTTTGATTTAAGGCGTTTTTATTATTACGTTTTGTCGTTAATAAAGTAAGTAAATTATGTTTTTTAATTCTTTTTTATTATAATATTTTATTATTTTATTTTAAATAAATTATAATTCTTTTTATAGTTATCGCTATATTGTTTAGACTTTTTTAGATAGTACTTTTATTCTTAGGGCTTTTATTTCGATTTTTAATGTTTTTATAAGTTTAATTAGTTATTTTTAGATTTCTGCTTTTTAATTATATATTACTTCGTATAGTGACATTTTTATGTTTTCGTTAATCGAAGTGTTATATGTTATTTAAGTTATTAATAATAGTTTTATTTAATTATTTATTTCCTAATTAATATAACTTCGTAAATATTGTTTTATTATTTGATTTAATTTTTTTATTTATTTGTTTGTTTAGGGATAATATGTTGTAAATAACTTGTTTTTATTTAAAATAATGTGTTTTAATAATCCGTGTTTATTAACGTATTTTTTTAGGAACTTAAAGGCTAATTATTTTACTATGCTTAACTTGTTAAATAGTAAAAAGTAAATATATTTTGTGAGTTTATTAACGATTATTTATATGTTGTTATAAAGTATTTTTATGGTAAAATATTTTAATTTAAGGAGTTTTATTACGAAATCTTATGTAATTATATGCCACGCTTTGTTAAGTATTTAATTTAGTTATAATAGTTTATATAGTTTATATTATAATACTTTAACTTTATTATAAACGTTATAATTCTTTATAATTTTTTAATTGTTTATTATATTTCTAGAAAGTTAAATTTTTTTAAAAGTTATTTTAACGTTTTGAAAATTCCTTGGTAACTATATAAGGGGTGTTTATAGAATTCCTTAACGAATTCGTTTTATACTCGTTTTAATACGTAGATTTTTTCTTTATACGAGAAAAGTTCGTTGTTAGATCTTTGTTAAAACTGTAATTATTTTTCTTTTTAATTGTAACTTTTTTTGAAATGTTGTTTTTAGTTTTTTATATTAATTTATATATAAGTTAATATAACTAATTTGTTATTTTGTTATTTAAATATCTAGATATTTTTTATTGATTTTTAATTTATAGTTTCCTTTTTTATTAAAAAGATTTATTTAAATGTTTTTTTTTCTTTTAATATAATGAATTTTAAAATTGAATTTAGATAAAAAAATCATTTAATGTTTATATCTCTAATTAAGCATTTATATTATTATAAATTATATAAGGTTCTTATAATTTAAATAAATATTAATAGGTTTTTTAGTTTTATTAAGTTATGGTTTTTATTCCTTTAATGCTTTAATAACTATTAATAGTTCTTTATTATAAATTTAATAGTTTAGTTTAGCACTATATAGTGCCTTGGATAGTGTGACGAACCTCCCTATGTATTCCTAGTTAGCTAACTTCACAAGTAAATACGTACTAGGTTTTCTTAATTTAAAGGTAGTAGTGAATTAAAATTGATTTAAGTGATTTACAATGTTTTGTTCGTTAAAAAGATTTCAATATACTTTTATTATAATATTAAGGAGTAATTATAGTCTTAAATTAATAGCTAAAGAACTAAAATAAATAACTAGAAATAAAGGAAATTCTTTTCTTTTTATACCTATTTTCCCTTCATATATAATTTCTGTTTTAGTATGTTAAATAACTTTAAATTACCTTATTTAAAGTGATTTATTTTATATTACTAAATAGATACATTTAAATCACCTTATTTATAGTGATTTATATTACGTAATGTTATATAAAAATCCTTTATCTTATTAACATCCTTATAATCCGTGTCTTAATACCTTTATAAAAAACCCTTTTAATAAGTTAGATTCGTAATATTAAAAGTATTCGCTATGGTGTTGAGAAAAAGTATAAAGAAAAGCATAAAAAACATATAAAACAAATATTGGAAACCCTAGAGGAAGTAAACCTACTCGTCTATCCGACTAAAAATAAATAACATATTAAAAAACTAAATTATTTAGGGTTTATAATAAGTCTAAGAGAAATCCGCATTTAAAAAAGGAAAATAATAACAATTAAAGATTAGCTAGAACTTAAAAGTATCACAAACGTACGCGCATTTCTTGGCTTTATTAATTACGTTAAACAACTCATTAAAGATTTCGGGCGTATCGCTAAACCATTAACGGAACTAACTACCCTAGCGAAAACAAAAGAGGCTTTCTATTTCACTAAAAAAGCCAAACAAGCTTTTTAGCAACTAAAAAAAGTTATAACTAGTGAGGTTATATATAAACTTCTAAATGAAAATAAAAAGAAACGACTAAGGATAAACACCTTAGATTTCGCTATTAAAGCAGTCTTAAAGCAATTAGAAAATAATAAGAAATAGTACTTAGTCGCGTACCTATTTAAAGCACTACATAATACTAAACTAAATTATTAAATTTATAACAAGGAATTATTAGTAGTAATTAAAACGCTAAAAAAATAAGAACCATAACTTAATAAAACTAAAAAATCTATTAACATTTATTTAAACTATAAGAACTTTACACGATTCATAATAATATAAACGCTTAATTAAAGATATAAACGTTAAATAATTTTCCTATTTAAATTCAATTTTAAAATCTAGCACATTAAAGAAAAAGAAAATATTTAAGTAAACCTTCTTAATAAAAAGGGAGATTATAAATTAAAAATCAACAAAAAAGATATCTAGATATTTAAATAATAAAATAACGAATTAATTATATTAGCTTATATATAAATCAACATAAAAAACTAGAAATAACGTTTTAAGGAAAACTATAATTAAAAAAAAAAACAATTATAATTTTAACAAAGATTTAACGACGAACTTCTCTCGTATAAAGAAAAGGTATATATATTAAAACGAGTATAAAACGAATTCGTCAAAGAATTTCACGAACATTCTCTACATAGCCACCAAGGAATTTTTAAAACGATAAAACGACTTCAAAAAGAATTCGACTTTCTAGGAATGCGATAAACAATTAAAAGAATTATAAAGAATTATAATATTTATAATAAGGCTAAAACATCACGATATAAACTATATAAATTACTATAATTAACCTAAATACCTAACAAAGCATGGCATATAATTACATAGGACTTCGTAATGAAACTCCCGGAGTCAAAGGATCTTATTATAGGAATACATTATAACAACATATAAATAATCGTTAATAAACTCACGAAATATACCTACTTCTTACCATTTAACGAATTAAACACAACAAAACAATTAGCTTTTAACTTCCTAAAAAAGTACGTTAACAAATATAGGTTACTAAAACGCGTTATTTTAAATAAAAACAAGTTATTTACATTAAAATTTTGAACTAGCTTAATAAAACGAATAAGAATTAAATAAAAGTTATTTATAACGTATTATCCTTAAATAAATAGATAAATAAAAAAACTGAACTAAATAATAAAACAATATTTACGAAGTTATATTAACTAGGAAATAAATAACTAAGTAGAGTTATTATTAATAACCAAAATAGTATATAACACTTCGATTAACAAAAATATAAAGATGTCACCACACGAGGCAATATACAAGCAAAAGGCGGAAGTTTAAAGATAACCGATTAAACTCATAAAAGCACCAAGAGTCGAAATAAAGGCCCCGAGAACAAAAGTACTATTCGAAAAGATTTAAGTAATATAATAACGGCTATAAAAAGAATTATAATTTATTTAAAACAAAATAACAAAGTACTATAATGAAAAAAGAATTAAAGGACTAATTCTTAAAAAAGGAAACATAGTTTATTTACTTCGCTAACGACAAGGCGTAACATTAAAAACACCTTAAATTAAAACAAAGCGACCTAGCGAAAAACTTAAATTCAAGAAATTAGGATTATATAAAATTAAAAAGGTTATTTCGAAAGTTAATTACAAGCTAGCACTATTAAAAAGATTTAAAATATATTTTGTATTTTATGTTTTACTTTTAAAACCAGCATTAAATAACGCCATGCTAAAAAACTAATTAAAATTTAAGGAAAACCCTAATAAATATGAAATAAAAAAGATACTAAATTTAAAATAAGTCGGAGGTTAATTACAGTATTTAGTTAAGTGGGAGAGTTACCCACTAAAAAAAAACACTTAGGAACCACTTAAGCACCTAAAAAACCTAACAAATAAAATTAAAGATTTTCATCGCTAAAATCTAAACCGGCTAAGAAGGCCTGGATATCGAAGTCTTGATCCTGCTAAAAAGAACTAAGGAAAAAGGAAAGGCAGGTCTCGAAAGCAAGTAAACTCTACAAAGATTTAAACTAACGTTACGATCCCTTTACACGTTACGATTTTTTAGTAAAACGTTTTTATTTTATTTTTTTACGCTTGACGCGCTTTAAATCCTTTATAAAATTAAGACCCCGAGTAACTATTTTACGTAGTTTACTCGATTATAATTTACGCTTAGTTTTAAAACGCAAAATGCGGTTTATAACTACCTCCTTAATAATATAAGTAACCTTATAATGGAATTTCATTTCCTTAAGCTTAACCTCGACTTTTTAAAATTGTTTTATAATTTTAATCACGCTTTTTCGCGAAATACTAAACAAGTTACATCGCGATCGACCTAATCTTATATATTCCACATAATAATTAAAGTCCTTTAAAGCAACATAATCTTTTTTATTACGCTCGTAATAAAAACAAGCTATCTCTTTTTTACTATAAAAGGCAATAAAGTTTAAAAGAGCTACCTTGTTCTTAGCTTATTTCTCAACTTAACGCGAGATATTAGAATTTTCTTTACGAAATTTTATTATATAATAAGATATTATAAATTAAGTTGAAAAAGGCTTAAACCTCTTAATAAATCAAAAAGAAGGTTAATTAACCCTCTTTTTATTTTTAAAACAAAGATTCTCGAAGAGGAAAAATAATATTACGAAACTCCTAAAATAAAGAAACGCGTGCTACGCACGTGACCTTATCAAATAAGTAAATAATAGGTGGGGTAACCTATGATTTAACTATTTACTAAATATGTAAATAGTAGGTAAAGCAACTTACGATTTAATTATTTAATTAATTATATAAGAAGAAAAACAAGTATAAATAAATTGGAATTTCTTTATGTAATTAGTCTCTCGTTCTTTAGCTATTAATCTAAGACTATAGTCACTCTTTGATATTATAATGAGAGTACCTTGAAACCTCTCTAACGAATAACCATTATGAAATACTTGAACCAATCTCAACCCACTATTACCTTCAAATCAAGAAAACCCAGTACGTACTCACCTGTGAAGTCAGCTGACTAGGAACACACAGGGAGGTTCGTCACATGGCGGTGAAAGCTTTTAAGCTTAGCCGTCAAATTCTTTAAATGCTTAAGTAGTTCCTAAGTATTCTCCTTTAATGAGTAACCTTCCTATTTAACGAAAT
Source organism: Biscogniauxia marginata (assembly GCA_022695795.1). Classification (NCBI taxonomy): domain Eukaryota; kingdom Fungi; phylum Ascomycota; class Sordariomycetes; order Xylariales; family Xylariaceae; genus Biscogniauxia; species Biscogniauxia marginata. Next base: position 337,094 of record MU404063.1, on the reverse strand, counting down.
ATTATAGCTAACTTTTAACTCGTTTTAAATCTAGTATTCTTTTTACTTCGTACTTATTAGGGTTTTCCTTAAAATTTAGTTGGTTTTCTAGTATAGCGTTATTTAGTGCTGGTTTTAAAAGTAAAATATAGAATACAAGATATATTTTAAATCCTTTTAATAGCGCTAGCTTATAGTTAATTTTCGAAATAACCTTCTTAATTTTATATATTCCTAATTTCTTAAACTTAAGTTTTTTATGAAGTCGTTTTGTTTTAATTTAAGATGTTTTTAACGTTACGTTTTGTCGTTAACGAAGTAAATAAACTATATTTCCTTTTTTAAGAATTAGTTTTTTAATTCTTTTTTTATTATAATACTTTATTATTTTGTTTTAAATGAATTATAATTCTTTTTATAGCCGTTATTATATTGTTTAAACCTTTTTGGATAATACTTTTATTCTCGGGGCCTTTATTTCGACTTTTAATGTTTTTATAAGTTCGATTGATTGTTTTTAGATTTCCGCTTTCTACTTATATATTGCTTTGTGTAATGACATTTTTATGTCCTTGTTAACCAAAATGTTATATGTTATTTAAGCTATTAATAGTAATTTTACTTAGTTATTTATTTCTTAATTAATATAACTTCGTAAATATTGTTTTATTATTTAATTTAATCTTTTTATTTATTTGTTTATTTAAAGATAATATATTATAAATAACTTTTATTTAACTTTTATTCGTTTTATTAAATTTATTTAAAATTTTAAAGTAAATAACTTGTTTTTATTTAAAATAACGCGTTTTAGTAACCTATATTTATTAACGTACTTTTTTAGGAAGTTAAAAGCTAATTGTTTTGCTGTGTTTAATTCGTTAAATGGTAAGAAGTAGGTATATTTCGTGAGTTTATTAACGATTATTTATATGTTGTTATAGTGTATTCCTATAATAAGATCCTTTGACTCCGGGAGTTTCATTACGAAGTCCTATGTAATTATATGCCATGCTTTGTTAGGTATTTAGGTTAATTATAGTAATTTATATAGTTTATATCGTGATGTTTTAGCCTTATTATAAATATTATAATTCTTTATAATTCTTTTAATTGTTTATCGCATTCCTAGAAAGTCGAATTCTTTTTGAAGTCGTTTTATCGTTTTAAAAATTCCTTAGTGGCTATGTAGAGAATGTTCGTGAAATTCTTTGACGAATTCGTTTTATACTCGTTTTAGTATATATACCTTTTCTTTATACGAGAGAAGTTCGTCGTTAAATCTTTGTTAAAATTATAATTGTTTTTTTTTTTAATTATAGTTTTCCTTAAAACGTTATTTCTAGTTTTTTATGTTGATTTATATATAAGCTAATATAATTAATTCGTTATTTTATTATTTGAATATCTAGATATCTTTTTTGTTGATTTTTGATTTATAATCTCCCTTTTTATTAAGAAGGTTTATTTAAATATTTTCTTTTTCTTTAATGTGCTAGATTTTAAAATTGAATTTAAATAGGAAAATTATTTAACGTTTATATTTTTAATTAAGCGTTTATATTATTATGAATCGTGTAAAGTTTTTATAGTTTAAATAAATGTTAATAGATTTTTTAGTTTTATTAAGTTATGGTTCTTATTTTTTTAGCGTTTTAATTATTATTAATAATTCCTTGTTATAAATTTAATAATTTAGTTTAGTATTATGTAGTGCTTTAAATAGGTACGCGACTAGGTACTATTTCTTATTATTTTTTAATTGCTTTAAAACTACTTTAATAACGAAATTTAAGGTGTTTATCTTTAGTCGTTTCTTTTTATTTTCATTTAGAAGTTTATATATAACCTCATTAGTTATAATTTCCTTTAGTTGTTAAAGAGCTTATCTGGCTTTTTTAGTGAAATGGAAAGCCTTTTTTGTTTTTATTAGGGTAATTAGTTCCGTTAATAATTTAGCGATACGCTCGAAATCTTTAATGAGTTATTTAACATAATTAATAAAGCCAAGAAATACGCGTATGTTTATAACATTCTTGGGTTTTAGTTAATCTTTAATTGCTATTATTTTTCTTTTTTAAATGTAGATTTTTTTTGGACTTATTATAAACCTTAAATAGTTTAGTTTTTTGATATGTTATTCATTTTTAGTCGGATAAACGAGTAGGTTCGCCTTTTCCAGGGCTTTTAATACTTACTTTACATGTTTCTTATGCTTTTTCTCGTTTTTTAAGTAAATTAAGATATCGTTTAAATAAATAAATACAAATTTATTTAGAAACTTATAAAGAATTATTATAATTATATATTGAAATATAACGAGTGCGTTAATAAGTTTAAATAACATAATTTTATATTTATAATATTTATATATTATTTAAAAAGCTATATATTATTTATATCTTTTAATTATTTTAATTATATAATATTTATTACGAAGGTTTAGTATTATAAAGATTTAGGCTTTACTAATTTGTTTTTTTATAAGTTTCATTAGTAGTAATAAATATTTGTTTTTCTTGGTTATTTTATTAAAGTGTCGATAATTAATTACTCGTCGCTATACTAGGTTTCTTTCTTTATTGACATGTTATTTCCCGTTTTTGTCGATTTTAAGTACCATGATTACCGGGTATCTTAACGAGGATTTAAATTCTTAAATATATCTTTTATCGAGATTCTCTTAAATTCCTTTTTATAGTGCTTTTTATTTTTCCTAATTTATAAAATATACTAAAAATAATTTTAGTTATTTTCCTTTTTTAAAGTGGATTTAATGATCTTATTAGCTATATTTTAGTAATTCTTTTTTTATTTTATTTTTAAATAATTTATAGAAATAAAGGTACTTGCGCGATACTTTTTTCGTTAGATTTTTAGGTTTAGTTACTCGAATTATATAAGTAATATGTTTCGTTTTTGTATTTATTTCTTTAAAGTTACTTGCGGTACTTATCTCGTAACTTGTAATGGTTAACTTCTCTTGTTTTTAATTTTAATAAAGCGTGTTTATCTCGAAATTTATTTATAAATTACTTTTTTTAAGCCAATTTATTCTTAAGATTATATCGTGATTTAATATATATATAATATTAAGAATGACTTGTTTAAAATGTCCTTAAATAATTATTAAAAAAGGAATTATTTTTTTTAGTATTTTATTATTTTCGTAATTAAATATGTTTTTTTTAAAGTTTTATAACCTATATAAACTTTGTTTATATACTTATAATATTTTATTTTTTTAAGTTACTTTTATTAAGATATAGCTTTTATTTATTTTTAAATTTATTAAGGCTTTATATTCCTTTTTATTATACTTAACTCTAGTTATAATAGTATTATTAAGTCTTAACTAGACTTTATATAAGGATTTGCTGTTTATAGCTTCTCGCTGCCTTACTAGCGAGAGCTTTTACCGTTTTTTGGTTTTTTATGTTCCTTTTTCTTTAGTTTTTTTTTTAGTTATTATAACCTAGATGTCTTTCCATTCTTGGGTTTTCATAGGAGCGTGTTTCTAGCAATTATTACTTAGATAATTTCTTTAATTTCCCTTTACGTAATAAGGGGTAAAAGGTTTATCCTTTATATAAAACCTTGCATATTAAAACTTTAATTCTTTTTTGAGGGCCTTTTTATAACTTAAATCTGTTTTATTAACTCGGAATTTTTTGAAGTTCTAAATTATCCTCGAATAAAATGAATAATTATTAAGTTTACTTACTAGGGGTATTTTAATATCTCCTCTTAGGTTTATATTGATTTTTAAAAGCTTTCCTCTTTTTTTGAGGTATGTTTTAATAATTCGTTTGTAGCCCTGTTTAGTTACACGTGTTTTTGCTTACTACTTTATTAAGTGTTTTTTTATAAAGCCGAATAAATTAATGTCGTATTTAGTTCGTTTTTCGAGTCATTATAGAAAATGTAGTCTCTTTTATAATTCCTATAATTCTTCTTTAATCTCGTCTTCTTCGAAACCTGCTCCGAGCAAGTTATATATGTCGCATAGTATTAAGATATAATATATACAACCTTTAGCTATTACTTCGTAGTTTCTTTCGGAACTTAGGTGAAAATAACATACTTTAAAGTAATGTGGCTATCGTGGGACGTTATTACAAATATATTTATTTTTTTTCGTGTTATTACTCTCTAGTTCTTAAGAATAATAACCAGCTTTATTTTTAAAGCTTTTATATATTTAATAAGCGTCGTTAATATAAAAGCTCTAATGTAACGATATATATTCCTTTAAGCTTTAATAAGTATTATAGCTATTATTTATATAAAACCTTTAATTTAAGTTATTATACTGGCTTTTTCCTTAATAGGTTTCGCATTTGTCGTTTTTATAGTGGCTTTAATGTAAATCACCATGGTTTAACTTAATTCCTAAGTCGTATCCTAGTTTATAATTATCATATTCGTATAGTAATTCGCTTTCGTTATATCCTTATTTAGCTTATTTTAATGTAAAATATCCCAGATATGAGTAGTTATTCTCTAAATAATCTTTACGGTTAATTTAATAAAATCCATAAATTTCTTTTATAAAGGCCTTCTCAATCTTTTCTACCTTGATAATACCGATAATAAATACTTAATTTATTTTTTCGTTATTTTTGAATTAAACTCTTGCCTCGGCGACTCTTTTCTCGGGTTAAAAAATCCCTTTTGTTTTTAATTCTTATTTCTTAGGATTTCGGCACTCGTTTTTATAATGTCCTTTTTTTTTATAATTAAAATACTTAATAGTTAATTTATCTCGTTTCTTTTATTCCTTTTAAACAACGTTAATTTTAATGGGGTTTAATTTAGTTTTAGTGCTTTTCCTGGTTCCGGCACCGCTTTTGTGATTTCCTCTTTTCAGTTAATCGTTATTTCTTCGTTATATCGTTTTTTTCTTTTTAAGGTACCGTTCGAAGTTCTTGTTATTAATAGTAATTGCCATTATAATGTAGTTATTAAACTTTCCTAGGTTTCTTTCTTTATATAGGTTTATTTTATATAACTTATCCTTTATATAGTTTTTTAACCCTTAATAAAACAAGTAATATAGGTTTTTGATAAGTAGTTATAACTGGCTTACGAGTTTCTTAAACTTAATAACGTAGTTTAAAGCCTTTTTATCTTGTCGTAATTTATAAAGTCGAGCTTCGGCTTGTTACTTAAAAATTAAATTACCGAACATAGATTTAAGTTGTTTTTTAAACTCCTTATAATTTTTAAAGACTTTCTTTATATCTTTTTAAGCTTTTAATCCGTTTTCTAGGTGATTCTTTAACATTAGTTAAAACCAGGTTAAGGCGGTTCCGGTAAGGAGCTAAAATACCATAAAAACCTTTTGTTCCTTAATAGTAATCGTTTTATAATAAAATCGTAAATAGGTTCCAGCTTAAATTAAAAATCCTTTTAAATCGTTTAACCCATTATATTTACTAGGTATAATAAATTTAAAACTTTTTACGTCGAGAGTTATCATATTATCTTTGTCGTTTAAGTTATTAAGGTCGTTATCGTTTAAGAGTGGTTACTTGTTTTTAAGAAGTAAGGGTTATTTTGCTTAATTATTTTCTTTTTTAGATATTTTTTCTTTCTCTTTTTCTTTTTCCTTAAATGCTTTTTCTTGCTAATCTTTTAAGATGTCCTCTTATAATTCTTCTTTAGCTACAATTATAATAAACTCTTGTGTTAATTCCTTTAAACCTTTTAGTTATACCGTAAAAAGACTTAAAGCTTTCGTTTAAAAGCTTATTAACTATTATTCTTTTATTTATTTCTTTTCTTGTTACTTTTTAATCTTAAGGGGTATACTTGTCCTAGAACTATTCGACTGAAAGTCCCTTCTTCTAAACCAATATTAAGCACTAATTAAGGAGCTATTAAAATGTAACGAACCTCCCTATATATTCCTAGTTAACTGACTTCACAAGTAAATACGTACTAGGTTTTCTTGATTTAAAAGTAATAGTGGGTTAAAATTAATTCAAGTATTTCATAATAGTTATTCGTTAAAGAGGTTTCAAGGTACTCTCACTATAATATTAAAGAGTAACTATAGTCTTAAATTAATAGCTAAAAAACGAGAGACTAATTACACAAGGAAATTCCAATTTACTTATACCCGTCCTTCTTCTTATATAATTAATTAAATAGTTGAATCGTAAGTTGCCCCACCTACTATTCACATATTTAATAAATAGTTAAATCGTAGGTTGCCCCACCCACTATTCACCTATTCGATGGGGTCACGTGCGTGGCACGCGTTTCCTTATTTTAGGAGTCTCGTAACACGCCAAAACCCAAATCGCTTAAGGGGATTTAAAGACCCAAGTCATGATTTAATTACGACTAGTTAAAAGAGGGGACGGCCTTAAAAGTAACTTTAACCTATTCGGCTAAAAACTGCTGTTTAACTTGAAAACACTTTTATTCCGCCTTAATACGTTTCTACTCCTCTATCTCGTCCAAGTTTTAAAAACCTTTTTAAATAAACTTTATACCTTTTTCTTAAAAAAAGTTTTACTATTAATTTAAACGAATTAAACGACTTAAAGCCTCGCTAACCTCGGCTTGTTAACGCTTAAATTCTTAATAAGCCTCTTTTTAATAACGACGTTAAAGATCTAAAAACGCTTATTTAATAACACGTTTTTTACGATTAACTCGTAACTTCTTCGTACGAAGATTCTCGAGAAAAAATAACGAGATATGGTTTCCGTCGCAAGACGACACGTTCGAAACACTACAATTTTAATACTTATTACGACCTTTTAATATCTTATAAAACAAGCCTTTATTAAAGCATCGAGAATAAAGTATAACTTTAAAACCAAATTAAGAAATCGCGTAAACTAGTTTTTTGCGATATTTAAATAAGGATTTCTTGTTTATATACGTAGAAAATTTAATTACTTTTTTAAGAGGCATAATAAATAATGAAAAAAAAAAACCCCCTACTTAATTATTTTAAGATAAAAACAAAAAAAAAGGGAGAAATAATATTATAATTAATAAAGATAAAACCGGAAAAGGTCACGTGACCTTAAGGTCTCGTAACTTAAAGTAAGATTCTTTATAACTCTCCTTTTAAAGCAATAAAGAATTAAAGAGAAAATAAGTGTTTTCTATTTATCTCTATTTCTTATAATAAAAAAGGGTGGAGAATACAAAACATTACTCCTTCTTCTTTAAAGTATAAATAAATTAGAATTTCCTACGTATTGTGACGAACCTCCCTGTGTGTTCCTAGTCAGCTGACTTCACAGGTGAGTACGTACTAGGTTTTCTTAATTTAAAGGTAATAATAAGTTAAGATTAATTCAAGTGATTTATAATGTTATGTTCGTTAGAGAGGTTTCAAGGTACTCTCACTATAGTATCAAAGAGTGACTATAGTCTTAGATTAATAGCTAAAGAACAAAAATGAATAACTATTTATATATTTATGGTATTTTATTTTTTTGAGCTACCTTAGTTAAGATATAGCTTTTATTTACTCTTAAATCTATTAAGGCTTTATACTTCTTTTTATTATACCTAACTTTAGTTATAATAGTGTTATTAAGTCTTAACTAGATTTTATATAAAGACTTGCTATTTATGGCTTCTCGCTGCTTTATTAGCGAGAGCTTTTGCCGTTTTTTAGTTTTCTACATTCCTTCTTTTTTGGTTTTCTTTTAGTTGTTATAACCTGGATGTCCTTCCATTCTTAGGCTTTTATAGGAGCGTGTTTCTAGTAATCATTACTTAAATAGTCTCTTTAATTACTTTTCACGTAATAGGGGGTAAAAGGTTTATTCTTTATATAGAACTTTATATATTAAAACTTTAATTCTTTTTCGAGAGCCTTTTTATAACTTAAGTTTGTTTTATTAACTCGGAATTTCTTGAAGTTCTAGATTATTCTCGAATAAAATGAATAATTCTTGAGTTTACTTATTAGGAATATCTCGATATTTCCTTTTAAGTTTATATTAATTTTTAAAAGTTTTCCTTTTTTTTTAAGGTATATTTTAATAATTCGTTTATAACCTTGTTTAGTCGCACGTGTTTTTACTTATCGCTTTATTAAGTGTTTTCTTATAAAGCCAAATAGATTAATGTCGTATTTAATTCGTTTTTTAAGCCATTATAGAAAATGTAGTTCTTTTTATAATTCTCATAATTCTTTCTTAATCTCGTTTTCTTCGAAACCTACTTCGAGCAAGTTATATACGTCGTATAATACCGAGGTGTAATATATATAACCTTTAATAATTGCTTCGTTGCTTTTTTTGGAATTTAAGTAAAGATAATATGCTTTAAAGTAATGTGGCTATCGTGGGATGTTGTCGCAAATGTATTTATTTTTTTCCGTGTTATTACTTTCTGGTTTTTAAGGATAATAACCGGCTTTATTCTTAGAATTTTTGTGTATTTAACAAGCGTCGTTAGTATAAAAGCTTTAATATAACGATATATATTCCTTTAAGCTTTAATATAACGATATATATTCCTTTAAGCTTTAATATAACGATATATATTCCTTTAAGCTTTAATATAACGATATATATTCCTTTAAGCTTT